>JAUMHI010000054.1:3081724-3123768 GCA_032359435.1 Enteromius unitaeniatus | reverse complement strand
AAAGCCATGTTTCTAGTATCTGTAAAACTGCATTTTTCCATCTTAAGATCATATCTAAATTGCGTCCTATGCTCTCAACCTCAAATGCAGAAATGTTATGTTAATCTGTATTGCTAAAAGCGCTATATAAATAAAAGTGACTTGACTTTTCTGGTCATTACTGCTCGTCTTTGGTGTAACTGAACTCAGCTGTAACTGTTAGTTCTTGTCTGATTCCATGAATGCAGTGTAAATACAGTGAAGCATGACACATCCACACGATGAGGAGTGTTTTTTCTGCTGAAGTTGAGTCATCGGGCTGACAGACATGTGCAGGACACACCTAAAGAGACACACCTGCTCTGAGAGATACACATGTGCCCTTCTCTTTGTCACTGTCTGTTAAAAATGGTGACAACATCTGGTACGCGGAGTACTGAAGGGAACAGGTTAACTGAGGACAGCGCACATGGCCTTATCACGCATGTCTCCTGCCCGAATGGTGAAAACATCCCTCAGAGCTTTAAAACACTCTCATTACCACAACAAAGCCTCTGATCACCCTTAACATACCTCTGAGGAGATTTATATATTGACATCATCATGGGTGAAAGTTATCATTTCTGTTGGAAATATAGGTTAAGTCTTTTATTTCACTCATGAGCAGCATTATGTGACTGTTTGATGTTGCAGCCGTTTCTATAACAGCAGTGCATCACAAACACCTTTATGTGCTTCACAAAATGCAAGCTAATGTTAGGCTTACTGTAGTTTGACTTTAAGCCAAGAATTGAATACCTTTTAAGGCCAAGCCTCTTTACTGTGTTGTTGGAAGAATCACAAAATTCACCTTTATCAGTCAATCTCCGAAACCTTAAGATGGGGGTTGCAGTGTGTGTGTGTTGCTATACATGTGAGGACCAGTTATTGAGGGGTAACCAGCTCTGTGAGGACATTTGGGTGATAATAAAGGATTAAAAATGCTAAATGAATGTATTCCAGTATGTCCAAGACAAATTTGGTTAAGGACAACTAAAGTAATTCTAATTCTAACAAAACACAAGTGAGCTAAAGGAGATAAGCTATTCATAAACATATGTACATCACATTTATTTATTTCTGTAACAAATGTCAGTCAAGTTGTTGCAAAAAAGGGGGGAACTGGGTTATTTTTTCTGTCCAAACACATAATTCCTGGCAATATTGTTAAATTGATTGCACAGATATTTAAACTGAGCTGATCTGATCTGAGTGTTTACTATTGTCCTCTTTCATTGCACGGCTGGTTGGAGGCTGTATTTGGGAAGGATTTGAATAGTTAATGAGGAACCCAACAGAAAGAGCTCTCACATCACACAACATCATCTAGTGCAGATATCAGCCTACAATTGTAATTGTTATTAAGAAAATACATTCAATGTAAAAACTGTACCTGTCCAGTGTCGTCTTTAAAAAGACAAATATCTGATCATAAAATCAATACTTTGGTTGTAAGAATAATAAATATAAACACTACTGTTCAGAGGTTTGGGAACTGTGAGATTTCTTTTTTATGTTTTTAAGGAAATATCTATTTACAACAGTGATATTGGCTGGTAAACTTTAAAATGTAATTTGTTTCAGTGATCAAAGCTGAATTTTCAGCATGAAGACTGTGTCACATGATTTATTAGAAATTATTGTAATATTGTGATTTAGCCCTATTATGTTGAAAACAGTGTTTCCGCAGAAGTCTTTGATAAATAAACGGTTTAAAACAAGAACAGTATTTATCTTTTCTATCACTTTTTTTAATCAATTTCACACATCCTTTCTAATTAAAAGTATTAATTTCTTTAAAACTAACAAATAAATAAATAGAAAGATGTCCGGTGTCCTTGTCTACTCCAATATTTATTTATTAAACACTTCACTGCCAGTCAATCTAATTGCGTCAAGGTTGCGTAGTGACGTCACAATGCCAAGTGTGTTTGAAACAGCGTGTGCTGCATGAACTCTGACCTCCAAAACACAGGGGAGGGATTGTAAAGCAGTCAGACTGAACCATGAAGAAGACCTACTGTGACTGCACTAAACTGAATATATTAGGAGGGCTCAGCTCAATATCAGAGTGATACCTTAAAGAAATATGATTTTTCAGAGAGAAATAATAAAGTGAGCGGTGTAATGGATACCCCCAACCTCGAGTTCAGTTTCAGGTTTAGTTTAGACTCGTTAAAACAGTCAATTGACGCCACCTGCTGGAGAAATGATGTGACCTGCAGAAAATGCCCACACTAGGAAAAAAAGATGAAGCCCTGACCCTGACCCGCTCACTCGGACTCGGTCAGACCCTTGAGCAGTCATGCACGAGAGCTTATCATGTTAAAGGACCCCTAGTCCCTGTCCCACTCGAACACCTCACTCCGTCTGTGTGTGGATGACCTCATGCTTTGCTGCATCCACCTGTGGACTCCCAGAAAACACCCCGCTTTTATTATCACCTTTTCTTACGTCTGTGCAGAAGCAAAGCAAATAATGACGGTGTTCAATTTGGGATCTGGTGTTTTTGCCAAACAAACAAACAAAGTGCTTCATTAACTAACTAATCCGACTAATCGGAAAGCATGCTTTAGCCTCGTGAGTACAAGGATTCCAGTTGGGAATAAATCAAATAGCTCTGAAAGTGGATGTAACGTAGGCCAGGTGTGAGAAATGATATTTGCATATGCACGTCAGACAGAGGAAGAAAACACTTCAGCGATGACTTTTACACTGAGATTTCTTCAAACATATGATTTAGATAAATCAATCAATACCATGTGTCACTCATGTATCACTTTAACGAAAGCAAAACATTTCAATGAGAGAATTCACCTATCATTTTACCTTAAAAGTCTTAGAATATGTTTGACCTCACCAAGAAGGGTTTTGTGGTCTCTGACCCCAAACAGAACAGGAAAGGCACAGCTCACTTCTGCTATTCCAGTAAATAGATTCGTGTTTTGGGGAGTGCTGACAGACGATTAATATGCTTATATAATATTTATATTAATGCTGTCAAATGATTAATCACATCCATAACCAAAGATTTTGTTTGCATATGTGTGTGTGCTGTGTATATTTATCATGCATATATAAATACAAACACAAGCATGCATATATTTAAGAAAGATATGTTAGTTATGTACATTTATTAAATATATTTATATATAATATATATGAGTAATACAAATATTTAATCAAAATATATACTGTACATGTGTGTATTTATAAATACATAATACATATACAGAAAACCAGTGGTAAGTGTTTTTTTTAACATTTAGATTTATACATCATGTAAATACACTTTCCATTGACGTATGGAATATGTATAGGACGATATTTGACTGAAATACAATAAAAGAGGGTGCAAAGAAAATCCTCTTTAAAGTTGTTCAAATGAAGTTTTTGGTGATGCATATTACTAATCAATTTTAATATATTCACGGCAGGAAATTTACAAACTGTCTTCACGAAACATGATCTTTACTTAATAACCTAATGATTTTTAGCATAAAAGAAAAATCAATCATTTTGACCTACAATGTATTTTTTGTCTATTGCTAGAAATATACCCTAGAGACTTCAGACTGCGCCAGGGTCACACATATAAGGCAAAAAAAATTGATTAATCACGATTAATCATTGAAATCAATCATTTGGACTTATTACTAATATTATTCAGATTGCTATTCTATTTATTTTCATCAATGCTCTTACGATTGCTGTATTTGGCACTCACATACTACTAACATCATTCAGCTGATTGTCATTATAGTTCTACTGATGCTTTGTCTTTACTTTATGTTGTGCACTAATACTAATAAGAAAGAAAGCACTCATTTATATATAATATAAAATGATTCAAATAATAGAATATTTTCAAAATATTACTACTGTATATACGTCATAAATATACACGGTACACACACATATATTATGTAAACTACAACTTTTATTATGTATCCTATTAATGATTTTACAGTACTCATGTTGAGAAGGTTCAAATGCTCTCAAAATCTGTTCAATTTCCACGAAATAAGGTGCTCAGTATGTTTTGAAGTATGTCACGCAGGTAATTCCACTCACATCTGTTTTATGAAATCAAAGCATTTCACCATTGTTGCCATTTGAGCATTGTCTAGCTTTTAAGTGTGATGGGTGAGCGGGTTTTTGAACCATGAGTCAAAACAGTAACTTACTGAAAAGTTGCCAAAAAAAAAAAAAAAACACCTGAAAAAGTGATTTCCCCTTGAATGTTTCCTACAGAGTCCACACACACACCCCCAGTTGCAGTTTTAACTGACTCGACTCCGACTCAAGGCTGTAGTTTGCTGGGGGCAACCCCTGAACAGTGTTCTGTGGGGCTGCTTAAACCATAACTACTTGATGATGAAATTTACGGGATCCATCCTCTAGAGCTCTGGTAGAGAATGAGTCAGGCCACTGAAGGGCTCGCAGCGTGACGTGACCATGCAAATCACTCACTGATTCCCAGTATCAGTCTCTCGGGCGCCACACACGTGAGAAACTTTCAGTTTGGTTTGCTGAATTTGACATCACACGACCAGGCCCAGGCTTACCTGCTCGCTCCAGAGAAACTTTACACGCAGTCAGTCACGTATTAGTTATTATTACGGTTGGACCACAGTTGGACAGACTCAACTATCACAAAAAAGACTCCGGTTATGTCTCCGGCCTTCAGGAAAGTTTTCTGGAATGCACCCGAGGCGGCAGGTCATCAGGGAACTTTTCCTGTTGCACAGATGACTCATGGGATGGATAGTAAACTAACAGGACTGGAATTCCCTCTGTAGTCCAGCTGACCAATCAGAGGAGCACCTTACCAAACACATCCATTACATCCTGCCCTGCTTTTGTTTTCCTTTTACACTGCTTTTTTATTCCAGTTTCACGCTTACTCAACCGCTTGGGAGTTATTCCTATCTAATACAAATTGGACAATGACTCAGTTAATGTGATTCAACGTGAAAACAAAAATATTGTAACATTACTGTATTAAAAAGCAAAATATGATGTTCTTTACTGACGGCATCTGGGTTTAGGTTTAAGAGCGTTTCAGTCTTTCTAAAGTACACATTATGATCTTTTAGTAGCAGAAAGATACTTACTCAGTTGGCTTACAGTTTCAATGAAGACAGTATTTTATGAATTATTTAGCACTTGATTATGTAATCCTTTTTATTAATGCTATAATATATTATATTTTATATATATATATATATATATATATATATGTCAACTAACAACAGATCTAACTTTAGCTGAAATTTGTTTTAGTTTTTATGGTTGAATGCCTGAAACATATCCTTTAATAGTTTTGAATTAGTTATTTTATATTTTAAATTAAATGTTTTAGCAATTGTATGTAGGCTATTTAAAATATGTTAAAATTTTATAAATAAATAAACATATTTATATATATATTATTCTTATACTAAATGCCTTGTGAACTAGCAACAGATCTAATTTTAGTTGAAGTTAATTTCATTTCAAGTAGTTTGAGTTGATTCTAATACCCCTGGTTTTAGGACCAGCATGTTGTTAACCGCTGCTCAGTATTACTTCAGATTTTTTCTGCCCAAAACTTCAACCCAAAAGCTCTTGTTGTGACAGAGAATCGGTGTGTAGGCTGCACATTTATGGCAAGCGTGCCACTTTGCATAGCATGCTATTTTCAGAGCGCTGCACTACAGGTTATGTGTTAAGTTTCTGCCCACGCTGTATCGCTGCGGCCCCCGCACCGCTGAAATGTCACCTCTTCCCCACACCAAATATCCCCTCCCTCTCTGACACAGGCAGCCATGCACTCTTTCCTTCCAGCTGTGAGTCAGTAGAGCTCTGGGGGGGTTTGGGGCTTGCCTGCTTTTTGAGCTGTTTGAGTGTGAGCCACCGAAACGCCTGTGAGTTGACTTTCAGAATCGCATTATTAGAAAGAGCCAGAGTTTTAAGCAATCAAAAAAAAAAAAAAAAAAAAGATAGTGATGTTGTAACTCACAACCACAAAACTTCCTGTGACGGAATAGTTTGGTTCTAATGGTATAAAATTCACCTTGGGTTTATGCAAGGTTTTACCAACTCCTAAATTTAGAGTCAGTCAGAGATGATACCAATGTGCTATGTATAATACACAATACTAATACATGGGTATTAACACACAAATATATATATACTGTGTGTGTATATACATATATATATATTAATAAACTAATTACTAGTGCTGTCAAATTATTAAATGTGCCTAATAGCATCCAAAATAAAAGTTTTGTTTAATGTGTGACGAAAAATTTAAAAAATTTACGAAAAATATGTTTACATATTAAAGATATTTACAAAAAAATATACATATAAAAAAAAATATACTGTGTGTGTGTGTGTGTGTGTGTGTGTGTTTTTTATATATACATAATAAATACAAGCACACACACACATACACACTAACGTTCAAAAATGTGTGGTCAGTAAGATATTTAATGGTGTTTAAAGATGTTTCTTCTGCTCATCAAGGCTGCATTTATTAAATTAAAAATCCAGAACAAACTGTAATATAGTAAAATATTATTTCAATTTAAAATAAGTGTTTTCTGTGTGAATCTATTTTAAAATGTAATTTATTCCTGTGATACAGCGCATCATTGCTCCAGTCTTTCAGAAATCATTCTCATATTCTGATTTATTATAGAATGATCAATGCTGGAAACAGTTCTACAGACAAATACATTTTTTGGAAACTATGATTTTTTTTTCTTTGATAAATTACAAGTAAAAAACAACATAATTTTTTTTACCAAATATAGAATATTTCTAAAATGTAAATCTATGCTGTGACTTTTTTGTTCATTTAACAGATCTTTTGTTAATAAAAGTATAAAAGAAGAAAGAATAAAAATGCTCTGATCCCACACTGTAGAACAGTAGTGAAACGGTAAACTACTGTAACAGTGGTTCTGAACATTATTATCCATGTTAAATAAACGCTTCTCTTTTTAATAATTTAATCAAAGAATCCTAAAAACACTATGAAGCAGCTCAACTGTTTCCAGCACTGATGATAAAACATCAGCAGATTAGAGTGATTTCTGAAAGACTGGAGGAATGATGCGCTGTATCACAGGATTTTAAAATAGATTCACACAGAAAACACTTATTTTAAATTGATATAATATTTCACAATATTACAGTTTTTTCTGGATTTTTTTATCTAATAAATGCAGCCTTGATGAGCAGAAGAAACATCTTTAAAAACCATTCAATATCACTGACCCCAAACTTTTGAACGGTAGTGTATTTGTATACTGTGTGTGTGTGTGTTTAATTATATACACTACACACACACACACACACATATATATTATAAAAACATTTATTTTGGCTAGTTAAAATCAGCCTGCGTTGGCTGAGCTGTAGAGAAACACACTCATGATGCCACTGTGCCGTCACGTGTGACTGCCAGAATGCATCCTAGTTATGTAGCTTTACTAGGATTTGAAACACAACCGCTGTCATTGTGCAGACGGCAGAGAACACTAGAACTCAGCAAAACGTGATCGAGAAAAACATTGTGCCAGTGCGCTCTCGCTCCGTTACACAGGGCTGCAGTGGTTCAAACCCAAAATACAGGTTCCAGAACTTACACTTTTGTGATCCAGAGTAACTTCTGAATAATACCGTCAGATGCGTTAATATGCAATATTACAGGAACGGGTCGCAAAACTGTGAAAGTGCAGAGTTGCAGCCGGAAAGCTCCACTTTTGCCTTTTAGTGACCTTTTTTTTAGAGTGCAGACCCATGCGTGAAGCAGCAGAGATCACCTCCAGGCTCGAACATTTCAGGCTAACGCTGGTTTAACCGTGATGCTTTACTGACACACAGGACAACTTCTCTCTCTTATTG
Source organism: Enteromius unitaeniatus (assembly GCA_032359435.1). Classification (NCBI taxonomy): domain Eukaryota; kingdom Metazoa; phylum Chordata; class Actinopteri; order Cypriniformes; family Cyprinidae; genus Enteromius; species Enteromius unitaeniatus. The sequence continues at coordinate 3,115,851 of JAUMHI010000054.1, read as the reverse complement.
GCAGTGCATCAATTTAAAATAACTTTTCCCTCTCATGCTTGTATGCAATTACAGTGGTCCGTGTGTCATCTTTACCACAAAAACACAGAAGAACTCTGTCAGAGCACAGCAGCCTGTCGGAGAGTTTTGCTTTGCTCTCCATGCGTGTGCAGCAGTAAATGTACTGCAGCTGTACTTTGGCATGTGATAAATGAAATCTTCCAGATCTATGATAGATTACAGTGCTGTGCCTAACAACTGCCGCGGGTCTCTCTAAGGACGTAAAACATTCAAGACCATCATATCTACACCTATTTGAGCGGATCTGTGTGGGATAATCCTATATTTTAGCAAAATCTTTTCATCAAGAGTGTCTTTGAACTCTGATGGCAAGCCGGTTTCATCAGGGGTGACTTTTATAAATGCTCTTTGACACAAGAAGCTAAAAGAAAACAAGGCAATAGAACCCAGCAACTTGTCTAGCTCATACTATTTTGAAGAAGATAAATGTTATATCTGATGAATATTAGAAAAAAAACAATGCCCAGTCCAGTTTAAGTTAGTTTCCCAGAGAAATAATGTCACAATGGGTAACATGTCAAATGTTTTAGTAGTGGTGTCCACAGTTATTGTATAAATCTTTGCTGTGTTTTATTACAGACATGTGGAAACATGAAACGCCAGTAAATTGGCCACGTATCAGGCTTTCTCTTTAGGGCTGAGTGGATGAACCGAGTGCATTCCGGTTTTTAACCATTTATTGTAAGAAGCTGTGTTAACTATCGAATTCAGTTGTTCGTGTCTGAACATGTTCATCTTCGTTTTCGGTGGCTTGGAAGTCTGTTGTCCAATTAATACTTTTAAAAGAAACGGTTTAGCTTTAGTTTAGTGCGCAGTTGATGGAAGTTCTGTCTACATTTACTTGCTTTCATGTTGTTCACAAAAGGAGGAACTTTTTGAATCAAGTTCTGGCTGCTCTTTTCCATGCATGCAATAAGTTTCACTAAGGCAAGAAGACACTGAAAGTATGATTAAAAAGTAGTCCGCATAATGCTTGTGCTGTATCCCACTTCTTCTAAAGACGCGCTGTGGTTTAGGGTTGTAGAGAAGTTATGAGCAGTACAGCAAAACTACTTTCCCAATTAAAAAACCCCCTAAAAAGCCCTTCAAGATTAAAAAAAAAACAATATAATTGAGACCACACTGTAAAAATATTATACCGTAAAAAACGCAATAACAACATTTTAGGTTTTACGGTTTTAAGTTAAATTTACAGTTAAATACCGTAATTTCATGAACTGATTTAATTTTAATATACCAACTTATTAAAGCACTGAAATCTGTTTTGTAGCTTTGAAATGCACTGATAAATCACATGATGAACCAAAGCCCATCACAAGCAGCTTTTAAATATGAACATATATAGAATGAGCTCAATGTCATTCACACAAACACTAAACACCATCATGACGAGACTCATTAAACTCAAATATGAAATAAATATTTATTACATGTAGCATACAACCCTCATAAACATAACTGATAAGAAAAAAAACGAAGAAACATAGTTATTTCAATGAAAATAAATAAATAAATGCAGTGCAAGGAATTCTGGGAATGTCGATTTACAGTTTTTCCCCATAAATTTACAGTAATTTTCCTTTAATCGTTTGTACCTTTAAACGGTTTTTAACCAGGTCTATTTCACAAAAGTTCTTGGCGATCCAGTTCTTGCAACTCCATGACTTGATCGTGTGTGGTCAGCAGCTCATTGGACGAGGAGATGAGCAGTGGATACTTTTTTGAAGCCGTGTATTTGATTCTATATATGTATGTCTGTATGTCTATTTCTCTGGATTGATTTCCTGTAAAATGTGCTGCTTGACATCCCCTCTTGTGGTATCCAGACTCCTGCTGTTTGTTTGGTGAAGTCAGTGCAGCTATTATTTGTTTTGAGAGCAACCGATAGGATTCTCTAGCGTAGCTACAGTGTGTTTTTAAGTCTCTGGAGACAAATATAAACCTCTCAGAAGCGTACACTGAAAGAGAATTTAGTTAATGGTTGAACTTTTCACTCTCCTTTGTACCATGTGGTCCCAATGTGACCTCAGCGCCTGCGGTCAAGAGCCCATATCCAAGCCAAAAGCGTGCAGGTTAGACTGAGCTGGAGAAGAAGAGGAAAGCACGCATCTTAAAGCCTGTTTCTTGTCAGTTTGTATGTGAAAGCTCTTATCATAGAGATTTCCTGGAATCTGAGACTTCTTGTTTGCGGGCTAAAATGTGAGGAATGCGGTGACGAAAGATGTGTCACTGCTCTCTCAGCAAGCTTTGCTAAACCTGATGTGAAATCATGGCTTGGAGTGCAGGGGTTGTGTTCATGTAATTCGCGAGAGCTGAAATTGATGTCACTCACTTTGAAAACAAACAGCCTGCTGTATTATGAATAAAATTAAGACATGCAGCTTTTTCTCTCTTTTTTTTACCTACTATATAGTTGGCAAGTAAATATCAATGTAGGTATTTTTTTTCATTTTTACATATGGTTTGAACATTTTAAAGGAGTCATACGAAGCCAATTTTCCACAAGCTAATATGATTCTTTGGGGTCTTAATGGAAAGTTTGTAATCTAGTTTGTTTGAAAATTTCTCAAAGATAGTTATAAAAACGCTAATTTTCTCTTTAGAAATCACTCTGTTCTGTGTACTTCCCCTTTAAATCTTCAATCACAAGCTCCGCCCACACAATAATTAGCACATTATTAGGAAAGGCGATTTGCAAAGATCCATTAAAAGACATTATACTCACTGCATCATGAATGATTCACGTATTTCGGTTGATCAAGGGGGTGTTCCCTTCAGAACCAAACCTAACATTAATCCTCAGATGTCGGGAGTAATGTTGACTACTGCTGTGTTCATTAATACATTCAACAACAAAACAGCTGGATCATGAATGATTCGCGTGAACAAACGCATTTCGGTTGATCAAGGGCGGTCAGATACTGTCTGTGTGCAGCTTAGAGATTTGGACTTTAGTGGATCTTTAGTGTCTCACTGTATTTAGATGAACCGAGCTTTATTAACAGGAAGAGCAGGTTCAGTGTTCCTCCTCACTGATAACACGCCAGTACCACTTGATGGTTTTGTCCGCAAAAGATTGCTGCTTTTTATCCATCACCTTTTCTAAACAATAGCAGGCTTCATTGAGATGTGTGGCGTGAACTTCCGAGTCGACAGAGCTCTATTGTGGGCCGTACCTGTTGCAGTCTGGGAGGTTTCTGTGTCTATTGTCTAGACAGTTTTCTCTTCCTGTGCAGCACTAACGTTTTGATTACAGAGTGAGAAGAGGGACTGAAAACAAGAAGAGCAGCATTTCTATTCTTCTCTTTTTGATAATGACCTGTTTGTTATTGTGGCGTAGATTTCACGTTATTTAATTTAAGCATAACTTGGTTAGTTGTGTCCTGAAGGTCCGTGAAGGAGCTCAAGGGCAGTTGAGTAGAGTAGAGGGGATGATGATGATGAGGCAGGGCACGGTGCTGTGCAGAAAAACGCTGAATTTGTGTGCGTGTCATGGAACTTAGCAGTTTTTGAGTGAAGAAATCAAAAGCGGGGCTTAAAAGAAATCATAATATGAACTGCTGTCTGAGTATTATAGTGCAGAAAGACTGCATAATGAAACTGAATAAAATATGTGATAACTGGCATGCTTTTGTCTACATACTATTCATCTTTACCAAAAGATTCAATGCATTTATATTTTTCTGTCTAAATTTTAAATCCTGTCTTCAAATGAATTAAAACAGACAGCATTGCATTTCTTAAAGGAGTCATACGAAGCCAATATGCTATAAGCTAATATGATTCTTTGGGGTCTTAATGGAAAGTTTGTAATATAGTTTGTTTTAAAATTTCTCAAAGATGGTTATAAAAACGCTCATTTTCTCTTTAGAAATCACTCCGTTCTGTGTACTTCCCCTTTAAATCTTCCCTCTTTTCCGAGACGCTCTCCGAGGATTTACACACACTCCCAACTCTTGAGTCCAAACAGCTTGTAAAAGTGCATGTACCACCGTATGACCCCTTTAAAAAGAAATAAATAAAAGGTAGGTCTGTGTGTATGAAATGCAAAAAAGTGAATTGGTTAAGGTTTTTATTTTTCAGTCGATTTATTAAAATGTGTATTTAAACAATTATATTGGAATTCTGAAAACAATTATGCAATGCTCAGTATTTGAGGAAAAAAGAGGTATAAATAAAAATAAATGAATAATATACCAACTAATAAAAAAAAAAAAAAATTGAATTAGGGCATTATTAGCTGCATTATTGTATTGCTGATCCTCTGGTTATGTTTTAATATTACCATACAATGTAATAGACTTTTGTATGCAGATGGCCATAATTGTCTGGATCAGGGTGCACTGAGATGTTCAGACCTTCTCTCTGCTCTGTTCAGATGTGCTGTTGGACAGGAAGAGCCAGTCCTCTGTAGAGCCTCAGAGCAAAACAATTTTTTGTGACTTCACAGGGCTTGGCAGTATAAGTCCTTATGCTTTTTGATTGATATAAAAGAGCAGCTTGAACACGTCCCTTTTGTATTTTATGAAAGATTTAAAATGATCTTTTGTGTGAACAATTTCTTGAAATCCCATTGTTTAGTATGAGCAGTGCATGCTAGTGGAGGAGTATCAAGTTATTTGCATACAATTTTTTTTCACACTATGGTGTCCAAAATCGCTCCTTTTGTTATGACTGCTTCTGCAAGTTACCATGAAGGCGTTCAGATGATTTTGCGAACCGTGTTTGGGAAGCTGTGTGAAACGCAATGCATTATTAATTTTTTGCGTGGAGCTCAAAGAGCAGCCACGCAGTGTTTGATGTCAGTTTCCCACCGTTCTCTGCTGGCTGTCCAACAGAGTTGTAAAGTTTGCCTGAAGAAGCATTTCTTTCAAAGGTTTCCTCTTCAGTCTTGGCTTAGTTGGTGGTAGTTGAATTTTTCTGTCAGAAGAATTCTGTAGATGTCAGGAATGGCCCTATTCAGACGGTAATTGTTTCTCATATGGATATAAATATATGGAAATAAATCACCTCAGCAGTTGCAGTGGAGAAAATATACTCTTCTCAGAAAATGTACAAATAAAGATAAATTGAGTTTTAATTGAAAATGGCAAAAGATTGCTTGATCTTGATTTCATATTTGATTAAGAGGAGTGTAAGTGCAGTCATTTTAGTACTGTTTACATTTCAATGCAGTGTAATTTTACAGGCAAAAAAAGACTCAATTGCTTATAGGAACAGGTCGGCCAAGAAGCTGGAAGTCTGCGCTATAACCAGCAGTTCTTGGGGATAAATCCGATTCGCCATGTTTCAAAATAACGGACACTATCCACACGCATTATTAAGTTTGGAAAAGCCAGGATAATTATTATTATTACTATTTTTTTTATTTTTTTTTTAAGTCAGACTTTGTTCCTCTGAAAAAATAAAGTCATATGCATCTAGGATGGCTTTGGAGTTAGTAAAATGGGAAGTATTTTTCACGTTTGGGTGAACTATTCCTTTAACGGTTAAAATGGACAACCATTTTCTTTCCCAGCTGTTTACGTTCACTTTAGACCAGGGGTTCCCAAACTTTTCAGCTCGCCACCCCTAAAGTAACCGTGCCAGTGACTCGTGACCCCCACTATCCTCAGAAGTAAGTGGTTAAAATATACGAATGTTGTGCACAATGGTCGATATTAACCAACGTTTCATTTCAACAAAAATAATATCCCAAGCATAAAGAGATGAAAATGACCTACACGTTACTATTTGCATGTTTGTTTGTTTTTGAAATGTAACTATTAACTACTATTTTTTTCTTTTGTTAGTTATAGATAAAATATGTTATTTATAATAGTTAAAAAAAAGATTTGATTTCTTGGAAATCTCAATGACCCCTACTTTGGGAACCACTGCTTTAGACCTAAATGACCGTTTGCAAGGATCCTTGCAGTAACACTGCTCTCTCAGCCTGTTGGGCACCTATAGAGGTCTATTCAGGTGTCCTCAAATCTCCGTCCCTGTTCTGGACCCTGGCTTGGTTCTGATTTAACCGCAAAATGTTATGGTGGGCCATCTTACTGTTTCTAGTTTACAGTGAGTGGCGATGGAGGGGCAGGATCGTCTTTGATAATGACCGCTGGGCCTGTATCCTCTAATATTGTTATCTAGAGCTAAGCATGCTTTTTAGAGGGCTGAGCTGAACATGCGGGCGGCACAATATAAGCAGAGCTGAAGAGATGCTGCAGCAGGTTGTGTGTTTGTAACGGTGTCTGACTGCGCTGATTAATGGGGTGCTTCAGATGCACTTTTCCCCCTCGTGTCAGTCGTGGTGCCAGCGAGAGGTGGGAGGAACTGAACAAGTAGGTCAGGCAGATAGACATGAATAGCTGATTACATCACAGAGAGCCATACACTGAGCTGCTTTTGCCAGGCCACTGGACATTAGTAATTACTAACCTAATAAACTAGTTTAGTTTTCGTCTGTGTGAATTGATTGTGGGATTTCTGGATGTGCCTCTGTTTTGTAGCCTGCTTGTGTGGGGTGCTTCTTGGGTGTCTTGTGCTTCTAGAGGCCAGTGCATCGATAATACTCAAATGTGAGTCAGTAGAGCATCAGAATTACCCATAATCCTCTCTAAACACCCCCTGAATTGCATAGGCTGTGTGTGTGCTGGTCTTACTATCTCTGCAGTAACTGTACACATTTTTTCACTCGTGCGCATGAATAACCTCGACCTGACTTTTATGCAGCTGCATTGCATAAAACATTTCCGAATAACGCTTAGTTTTCAATTCCATCCCAAATAATACATTACTTGTGTCTCAGAACTCTTGCACAATGAGATCGGTCTGCTTATTAGGAGAGTTATCCAACTACACGAACTATCAGGGCTGCACCATACTGGTTAAATAATTACTATGATGATTTTACTAATTAACAGATTAAGTCATGTGAAAGAAAGGAGAACTAGCTGTATTACCTCTTAACTTCTACTAACCGGCTTGACTGCGTTTTTAGCTCATCAGTGTGTAATAGGAAGATGCACATGGTTGCCAGGTGGAGAAGGGTAAGGCAAAACAAACACACATCTGTAGAGGTGCAGGTTGTAGGAAAAAAATAAGACCTAATGAAGAGAGAACAACATCATACTCACTTAAGCATAGACTATTTATTAACCAACGTTTCGACTGGACGCCTTTTTCAAGGTATAGTTTCTCAAAAATCGAGAGTAGTATAAGTGGAATAATTCGGATAAAAGGATGAGTGTGGACTGATTAAACGAATGGCAGCAAACGTGTGATTTTTAAGAGAAACGTTGGGACTGGAGGATTTTATTGCTTATATCTGGCAACCATAAAGGTATGTGGAGGCTTGCTACCGATGCAATATAATGCAAATGCCAAAATGAAAATGATTTTAGGATAAATAAATGTAATAATTCATGAGAGGCTAAAATTGTGATCCTGATTAAAATCTGACTTAGCCTGCTGTCACATGATCTATTTTTTTTATTGGACATCCAGTAGGGTTGGGCGATGTCGACCAATTTGTGAAACATCGCAATGAACTATGGCATCGTCCTCGCTGTGGGGGCGGGTTTAGTTGGAACTAAAACACCAAGCCCCGCCCCACGACTTGACTTGCGTGCGGATCGGATATGAGCTCGCGGCCCCATTTCTTCGCAAGTACATCTGTTTTCCTCTCGTGGAAATTATTTACCGCGCTCACTTATTAATGCCATGGATTTGCCGCCATAGATTAAGAGTGTTTTTCGTGAGCTTGGTGCTGCGGCGGGGCGGAGGATCGCGATGCCGGCTCAGCATCGTGATGTCTATCAGCAATGGACGATGGCATCGTCTATCGACCCAACACTAACATCCAGTCATTTATTCTATAAATGTGTTGTTGTCAGTTTCTGAAGGTTTAAGCATGAATGCATAAGGTATTTTATGCATATCTTATGATATTAGCCACATTTTGGCATTTCCATCCAGCGATTTTTATTTTATTTATTTATTTATTTATTCTTTTTTTTTTTATATGGTAATACACTTTTGTTTTGTGTGCACGATTACTCTTTATGTAGTTTAAAAAAGTAAATACATTTAAAATTGATCATTTCTGTGGTTTCATGTTCTATTACTAGCGTTGGTAATTAGTTGGTGTTTCTTGTTCTGTTGCAGCCATTTTTCAATTTGACGAAGCTGAGAAAACTTGGCCTAAGTGACAATGAGATCCAGCGGCTGCCAGGGGATATAGCCAACTTCAACCAGCTCGTAGAGCTAGACCTCTCTCGAAATGGTAAGGAAACCCTTTGCTTTATCAGACCACTGTTTAATTGCTGTAGTCAGTGAGAACCTTTGGCCTCCCGTGTCTCGCCCTTCCTACACGCTTCCAGCACACACCCAGCATATTTCAGCAGCTGGGGTTCTGTGCTCAGCAATTATGTACAACCTTTCAGCATCATCCACAGTAATCCGCGCCCACAATTCTGCTATTTTTACCATTTTTATGAAGCGGCAGTTTTAAAATGTGGCTTCATGGTTTGTGGTGTCTTGTGGTTTAAAGTGAACTGTGTCTTTCTTAATGTATATTTCAATAAAAATAATAATTCTGCCACTATTTACTCTCCCGCATGTCTTTCTAAACTTTCTGCCTGACTTTATTTCTTCTGCTATACAGCTTGATGAGCTTTTTTTCAGACATTTAAAGTCAGTGAGGTTGAATGTTGCTTGTACTTAAGTAGCTTTTTTTTAATCTTGCATAGAAAAAAGTGTTTTACAGTCAGGTTTGCAAAGCGATGAGCATGAGTAAATATTTTCATTCTTTGTAAATATGCTTTATGCTCTTTATGTTTACACACTGTCTTCCAGTGCAAGTTCCTCCCTTATAAATTGACATCGTATTGTAGTTGAACTTTGATCTCTCTTAGGTATAGCACCATTTTTATGGCTCACACACAAATGATTGAAATGCTGGCTTTGTTGCAAAGCCCTGTAATCTACCTCGCTGTCTCTGTATCTCGTAAGGCAGCATCTGAAATAGATTTATGGCTCTATTTGCAGCCACAAATGTTATGGTCGTGTTCTAGAAGTAAAACATGAATTCAGTTTCTCCATAGGAAAACTGATTCTGAACATTAACTTAATAAAGACAAACCTACTGTGAGCTATGAGGCTGTTAATCAGTGGGATGTGGTTTTGTAGAAGCTGTCAGCCAGCATTATTTTTAACTCCTTTTTAAATGAATCCCTAGAATTCCTGGTGGTAAAATGAGCTAACCCAGTAATGTGCTGCAATCAGAGAATCGTGATAAGGAAATTGTGGCAGAAGAACACTTAAGTAGCCTGACCACTCCAGTGAAGCAATGCAAATTTCCCTATAATCTCAGAATATGTTAGACATCTTTAAGTGGCTTTGGCTTTTTAAAAGTCCCTATGGGAAAAATGAATGGGATAAATATTTCCGGAACCAAGGCCTCTGAAAAAGTGGATGAATATACTGTCACACTCTATAGCACTCTTCACAGGTGCTTCAAGCAGAGGTTTGCATTAACATGAAGCTCACCACACAGTGCTCTGCTAGTATAATCGGCACAGCACTCTCAGATGTTGAGGAAGATAGGAAATTGTTTTCTGTAGAGACCCGTTGGAAGATCTGAAGCTCTCATCAGGTTGATTGTGTTTACGCTACAGAAAAATGGTCAAATGTTGTGCCAGGGGGTACTTGTTACACTGATTCCACGTATCCTGAGAGGATAGGCAATATAATTCATTTTATTTCATTTCCTGAACCCAAAAAAAGACAGAAATCGTTATTTTTCTGGTTCCACTGATTAAGTTACCGTTGTCATCTGCTCAAGCACAGTATTGCTATCATCTTTTGCTTTAGCAAGGTATCTCTGTCTAATGTTTGTGAGTGCATGCTTATGTACAAACCTGTTCTCATGGCATGTACAGTGTAGGTCACAAACGAAGGTCTACGTTTCAGAGCCTCTCCATGTTAAACTGGATGTCCCCTGGCTACCAGCTGAAACCTCGGTTAATCAATAGTCTATGCTTATGTGAGTGCGCTCACTAGGTCTTAATTTTTTCCTACAACCCGTGTCTCTAGGTGTGCTTTACTTTCCACACCCAGCGGTACACGCCATATTCATAAAAATTTCTTTTAAAGCTCCCTCCATGGTAGTGTTGAGCGATATGCTCAATTTTCACATCGTCAGCTTGTGAGCTCACTCATATTATCGTGCTGATTTATTTATTTAGTTTCATTGCCAGTGTTGTGTCCAGTTCTGACCACTGCCAGATTAGGTCTAGGGTTATTTGTAGGGTTAGAGTTAGGCAGGTAGTCATTTCAACGAGGGGGGTAATAATTTTGGAAATTGCGAAATTACCGGAAAGTGAACAAACTCCAGTGCGAGGGTAAAAGCAGCCTAAAGTTTTTAATATGACCGAATTTGTATTTAACATAGATTAATAGAAACACAGAAAGTTGCTAATTATAATGCTTACGTTTCCTTAACTATTCAAAAAGTAGCTTCCGAAAACGAGCACAGAACATTACATCCCTATTTTAATCAATGAATCTAACGAAATTCTGGTCATACTTTTTTTTTTCCCAAGAACATTTTACCAGTCCTAAACCACATCAATACAGTGTAATATACAGAAATGGATTTTCTCTCTTTCCCAGACCTGATATTATTCTAACATTTAGGTTATTAGGGCATTTACATAATAACTACTGATTTTGTATTTAATAATTGCCCGTTATGGCCGAAAGTCGAAAACTCCTTTATATTCAGTTGTGCCAAATTATTAGGCAAGTTTTCTTTTTCCAGATAAAATGAACCCAAACATTTATTGAACTCGGAATAAAAGTTAAAAATGATTAAATGCCTGTGAAAGGATGCAGTGCTAATGCAAACTAGAATTAGCAAAGTAAAGGAATGCTCATTGGGTCGGCAGAGTCAGAAAAAACACATCTTAACTGCAAAAGAATTAGGAATTAATTTGAAGAATTAGGTAAGAAACCGTCAGGAACCATTTAGTCTCTAGTGGCTTCATTTTCCAGAACTGCGATCTTCTTGGCGTCTCCAGAAGTGCAATGTGTCAGGTTCTCAGAAACTTTGCTTGGGTTCAAAATGACCCTCACTTAATAAGTAAAACACGCTGAAGTGCTCAACAGGAACGTGTGATTGGTTATAACACACAACACTGTAAAAACATGGAAAAAGAAATATAATGCAATATAATGAGCCTTAAGACTAGTTAGATAGTATCACTAGACTACTACCACTAATAATGATGATACAGTAATACTAATGATAATCGTCTTACTATTGTCAAAGGCATCAACCACAGGTGATATCTCTATCGTTGATACATGACACTATACGTGCAATCGTACTCCATGACATGTTTGAATGCTTCTCAAAGAGAGATGGTCCTTCTGTGTCCAAACTTCATCAAAGACATCTTGGAACAGCTGTTATTGTAAAACTGTTAGCAACTCGGTTTGCTTGTCAACAGTAGGTCAATTATAAGTACATCTTGCATTTTTAGTGAAGGTAAAGGATGCATGGTCTGCTGACTGTGGTCAAAGGAAGGCTTCTTCTTAAAAACATGTCTGTAATGTTTACCAGTAATTCCTTAAATTCTGCCTATTAGCAGCTTTCCAGGGTTTGGTACATGGAAAGCCATTGTTTTGAATATAGCAAGGGTTTTATTGTTGTAAGTGGATTAAATCTGTTTCCTCTCTCTTTTTTTTTTCCCGCAGACATTATGGAACTCCCTGAAAGCATTTCATATTGTAAAACCCTCCAAGTAGCAGATTTTAGTGGAAATCCTTTGACAAGGTAATTGTGCATTTCAGCATTTGTGTGATGTTATGTTATTATATAATATTGCTGACGTGTTTTACAAAGCTCAACGTTTGGTGAAAATGTGCTGAAGACGTACTGCAGTTTATTACAAGATTTTACGTTATGTTAGTTTTGCTGTTGTTACCCTAATTGAATAGTAAGTCTAGTTTCAATTAGGGTCGATACAGGTAACTCACGATTCAATTCTGTGGCGATATGTGGCCCACGATAATGATAATATCACGATTTGCGAAAGAAAGAAATTTCATCACCGATATATGCGACTGAAAAAGAAAAATAAGGAATTAGGAAATAATAAGAAAATCTTATGCATTTATTAATGCCAGCATTTCCAACATTGTGCAAAGAAATATGCATTTGCATAATAACTCGCGCTGTAAGGGCGAAGGTCCTTCCAAATAAATTTGACGATGGACTTGCTGATACTCTCAACTGAAACTTTGCTTTGAACTCAGTAGTGATTGTCGGCTGACTTGGTTTGCCCTCATGGTCAACTGTCTCGTAAAACCCGAAGTGTTTTCTTCTCTGTTGTTGTTAGTTAACTTGTGTTGCCACTGTTTGCGCCACTTTACCCCTATTTACTCGAACAGCGCCCCCCGCAAACAGAATGGTAGATATTGGGTAGTGACAGTGACACTGACAACGGGTAAATTATTAATTTTGTGTTGTAATAAAATATTGATATTGGCCGTTAGTGTATCGATTATTTATTGCGACATAGAGCACAACAATATATTGCAATTTCGATTTTTTTTTTTTTTTTTTCCCACCCCAGGTTTAGAGTATAGAATCCTCATTAGTATGCCTATTATTAACACATGCCTGTGTATTAGTTTGCGTATACTAATCCTATCCAATACCTAAACTTAACAACAAGCACCCCCGTTTTTTGAGGAAAAATGTATAGCTACTGGTTTGTTTATAGCGAGAATTGATCCTTAAAATAAATGTAGTATAATTCTACTTGAATTCTACTTGTGGTGTGTTTTTATTAGTTTATTTGTGAGTTATCTGTTTTATATTCTGAGTAGACTGCAGTCGTAATACAGATCCACAATCATTTTTCTCTGTGCTTCTTGTGGTGTGTGCATCGAGGCTGGGTGGTTCTTTAAACGAGTCTTAATTGCATGTCTAATACACCACAAATGCGTTGACTACATCTCTGCGGTTTATTGACGGTATCCTAATAGCTGTGTTGTGCTTGACAGGTCATGCGTTATGCATTAGCACTGGATCCACTTTGGCCCAGTTTGCCAATTTGTTCCCCCACTTTTCTGGGTCTTACAATGCTTGACTGCTTCTGGATTCCCTGGTTATTTCTGTAGCAAACAACCATATGGTTTAGTTTACTGGCAGAACTTTCTCGTTCTGTTCTTTACCTGTCCACCAGAGCAGATGCGCTCTATCGTGACTTGTACATTTTGTTTTGTTTCAGATTGCCAGAAAGTTTTCCAGAATTACGGAGTTTAACATGCCTTTCCATCAATGACATTTCTTTACAAGCACTTCCAGACAACATTGGAAAGTAAGTGTTTTTTTTTGTGTGCATCTTTCAGCTGCGATTCAGTTTGTTTTTATGTACTCTCCTTTTATTAGACTAGATAATCTGGCTCTTTGTTTGCAATATCAAGAGGGATATTTTTATGATATTAAGAGGGTTTGATCTATGATGAGCTCATGTGAAATCTGTTCGCTGTTGGAAACCGATGCAGACAGTCAGTCTTTGGATATCGTTCATCTCACACTAGTTGTGGCGTCTTCCTTCTCTTTGTTGAAAGACACTTATCAGCGTCTGAGAAGGCTGCAGTAATAATTATCTCTAATTATCTCTAATTATCTGAATGAATGTTGCTGATGTTAAAAATGTCACTTTTTCAAATTTTGTTAAAAGTGATTCTGACCCTGGAGCACAAATCAGTCGTAAGTAGCACAAGTATACAGTATTTGTAGCAATAACCAACATGACACTGTATGGGCCAAAATTTTATTTTATGCCAAAAATCATTCGGATAATAAGTATAGATCATAAACTTCGTACCATAAATATATTGAAAACACATTTTATTTGTGATATGCATTGCTAAGGACTTAATTTGACAACTTTAAAGGCAATTTTCTACATTTTTTTTTATGTTATTTTGGATTTTTTTTTTTCTAGTTGTATCTCGGCCAAATATGGTCCTCTTCTAACAAAGCATACATAAATAGAAAGCTAATGTATTGAGATTTCAGGTGAGGTATGAATCATTTTCAGAAAACTGACACTCATGACTGGTTTTGTGGTGTACTCAGGGATGTGAGGTGGTGGTTTCTTTGGTTTTGTCCTATCGGTGGGTGATTTTCGGCTGTTGAATACTCCATGGCACATCTCCAGGACGACATATTGTTTCCCAAAAACTCAGTGAGCAGCTTGGCCTGTTATTCCAGTGGATATTCAAGTCACCTCTCACCGTTGTCTCTCTAGTGACTTGGACTTGTTTCAGTTTGAAATCTGGGAAACGTCTGGTTTGTTGTTGTTGTTTTTTTTTTTTCTCTCTTCCACGGCTCTCTTTGTTTCCTGTGTAATTTCCTCTTCCGTGCCTGTCATCTCTCTATCTTAGAGCTCAGTAGCAGTCTGAGCCGTCAGAAAGTCCCTAGAAAAATAATGCAAATTCATTCATATGTCCAGGCTAGTGCAAGCTGTTTTACAACTGCTGCTGGTGTGATAAACTGGATGACTATCTGTCTAATAGATACAGAAAGGAGATTTCTTTTTTTCTTTAATCTGGAGAGGTGAGAGAGGCCGAGTGATTTGACCAGGGAGGAGATCTTTTTCTAGAGATCAGTCTCAGAGTGATTAATACTGCCCTGTGATCTTCTCTTCTCCTATTAATCTCAGTCTCACACACATGCATATCACTCACACCTGTATTGACAAACAGAAACATTAATGCACACTGTTTTTCTCCCCTGACTGACGGCAGGCAGTTATTACTGCTGTATTCAAAGGCTTTAGTTTGTGGAATTGAAATACTCCATTCGCTACAGCCTCCAACAGTAATCCTCTTTTATTTCTCTCCGTTTTCATTTCAGGAGACAAACCTGATTAATGTCTGTGTGACTTTAGCTGTCTCTATAGCCTTGAGCTCCAGACGCTTGAAAGCATGTTGAACTCTTGTCCGTTCTCGGGGTTGATTAAATTTTCGTGGAGTTATAGTGACGAATAGTCCTGGAAATCAAGCTGTCCGTGTGACTGACTGAAGCGGTCCGATCGCTGCTTTCATCTTACCTTCTTCGTTTTTGTTCTGAGTCCGTGTGCTGAGAAATGAAAAGAAGTTGTTTTTCCAGAAATATGAGTAGTCTTATCTCTGAATTGACTGGCTTATGTTCAGTTTGAACGGGAAAGCCCTCTTGCCCTCCTGTTACATAATTTGGTGCAGTTATTGTTTTTAAACCATATCAGGATTTAGTCCCTGCAAGCCTTGAATGAAATAAGCGGGATTGTCACAGGCCGGCTGTGAGGCTCAGAGCGGCGAGCATGCGCTGTCACGCTGAGCGCTCTGGAAGATTGTGATTGCTATCTCAGGATGTGTCTTAAATGTTCTTCCCACAGCGTCTCGTCCTTCACCGTCAGCGAATACATCCACCTTATCTCAGCGCACATAGTTTTTAAACAGAAAACCAGACATGTCCGAGAAGCTTGCTTTACTTTGGTTGGTTTTCCTAAAAATATGCTACATTTTCAACATTCGTAATAATCCGAAAAGTTTTCTGAGCAGTAAATCCGCTTTTTAGAATGATTTCTGAAGGTTTCTGGAGTAATGATGCTGAAAATTCAGATTACATCTTCTAATATTCAAATAGAAAATAGTTATTTCTCTTTATAATCATTGCTTTGCATTATTAGAGTTAGGGATGCACCGATCCAGCCGATGTGTGAACAACGGCTGTGTGTAGTGTGTGTATAAATACAGCTCAATGTGAAATTATGCACCTGATGGCATTTACAGGACGCTGGTTACAGGACCGCCTTTACTGACAAAACACGCAAACATATCGGCCGATCCGGATCGGTGCATCCCTAATTAGAGTTTACTGAGCGTAAGAGACTTCTTCCGATGTGTTTGCATGGTTGAGACACTGTTACTTTGTTGGTTTCTGTTAGCTGCATCTTGATCCTTTTAATGGTCTTCATGTGGACTTGGTGTTGTAAACATTATCCTTAAAATATGAATAACATCTCTCATAATGGCAATGTGTATAGCGGTCCTATAATGTAAATGAAATTGAGAAAACGCATCAGGACAAATAATGTACTGCTGAAACGTTTAAGGTTTACGCATTGTTTCTGTCTTTCATCTAGCCTCTGTAACCTGGTATCACTGGAACTCCGAGAGAACTTGCTGACTTATTTACCAGAGTAAGTGTACACCTCATAACGCTATGCATGTGTGTTTTTATTCATATAAATATATATAGGCAAAAGCAAATTGATCTTTTTCTTTTTTTTTTGTTCAATCAGGTCTCTGTCTCAACTTCATAAACTTGAAGAACTGGATGTAGGAAGCAATGAACTGTATAATTTGGTAAGTGTGGCATTTCATGGCATGCTCTAAATGGACTAATAACAATAATAATGATTTTGGGATATGTCAGCTGTCACGCCGTCTCTGGAACTTTGTCTAAATATTAGGCTGAATACAGTATGATGAAGAGACATCCTCATCACATCTAATCCTAAAGTGAAAAGAAAAAAAATGTTTCTTCTGCCATTTATTCATATTAGGTGGCCTTAACTACTATGTACTTACATTTAAATGAATCGTTTGATACATACATGCTTTTGCAGTTTACTTTACATTTTTATAAATCCCTATATGTCATTACATCTGCAGTTAATTTCTGCCTTTACATTTATTGACCCATCCCTTACACCTACCCATACTGTAGCTCCCTAACCTTACCTGTATCCCTCTTTAATAGCAGCAAATGTGTTTTACAATAAAATATGAACACTAAGTACATTTGTGCTTCTTAAGTAGAGATGATAATTAGCTTGTGCTATGCACAGCAGGTTAAACTGAGATGGGGTTATAACGATCTGTCATGACACACTGAATAAAAACCTTTTATTCGAGTTTTGTGATTTTTAGAAATGTTCCACTTAACCATGATCATTTTAATTGTGATTAATGGTGAAATGGTGTTGTTATTGGGAGTAGCTAATTTGCGCATTAAAAAGCCCTTGCTGAAAACTCTTCTCTCAATCATTTCTAAATAAAGTGTGTCTTTTACCGTTAACATTATCCCGCCACCGAACAACTACGACAGTTATGTTTACCAGCATGATTTTTTGCTATAGTACATTGCATAAATGCAAAAGCCTGTTTGCCATAAAACCAAAATGATAGACAAAGCAATGTTTTTCAGTCTTTTTTTAAATTCATTTTTTTTTCAGTTTTAATTAATTGTTTAACTCAAAATAAATGAATACATTTTTATGATGTGAAATTCCTACACACAAGAACTGACTTCCAGAGCATAAGAGCAGCGCTCATCAGCTGTGTCACATCCCTTCATCTACTCCGCCAACTTACCTTCACATCACTAAAGCTGTCTATTATATTCCAAGAACTAGTAGTGCTTAGGGTTATATGGGACCTCGAGTTGAAGTGGCTTCCCGAAGCCCCTCCATAATGAATTATATTTAAAAAATGACGCTTTATTTTTATATTTATAAAAAAAGTTTATTTTGCATAAAGTTTTCCTTTCATTTTTGGGGTTAGTTGAACGTTAGTTGAAACAGTTGGTTTGTCCAGGTCTAAAACCCTTGTTTGCATGAATGTGACCCCTGTTTGACAAAAGCTGGACTTAATGCAGGCTGTATCGGAATGCCATTTCATGCAAGTTTAGCGCTGGCCTGCATTCTTGTGCACGTCGGTAACAGTCACCTGCTGTGTTCTCCTTGCTCCGTCTGAACTCTGTCTAACTTGTTTTCTTGCAGCCTGAGACAATAGGCTGTCTTGTCAGTCTGAAAGACCTGTGGCTGGATGGAAACCAGCTGTCTGAAATACCCCCGGTAAAGTATTCCTGACATGTCCTGTTGATGTCATTTTCACAAACGGTCTGTATAGTGCCCTGTCAGATCTTCTTTTAGAAATATTTTGTAATCTTGATTGTAATGTTTAATGTTATTCTTAATTAATCAAACACAATCGACTTTGTCAATAACCTAGAGGCTTTTTGGTGGTGTGTGTACATGTTTACATTTGTGTGTGTGCTTTCTGTTCCTCAGGAACTGGGTAGCATGAGAAGCCTTACGTGTCTGGATGTATCGGAAAACAAGTTGGAGCGCCTCCCAGAGGAGATGGGAAACCTCCTCTCCCTCACTGACCTCCTGGTGTCCCAGAACCTCATAGATGTGCTGCCGGAGGGCTTAGGTCAGTGTTTAGGACCTGACCACTATCTGCAGTGCCTGCGTGCTTCTGTGCAGGTCCTGTGGAAATGAGATGATAGTGGTGGAGGAGTTTGATTTTTAATTTGGAAAAGGGAGAGACGGAAACTCATTTACCTGTTTATTTCTAATAGAAAGGTTTATTAGACGTGTGGTTAACCTACCTGTTCACTTTTGTTGAGTTCTGTGTAATGAACAATATTGATGTTTTAACTCGGTAATGTTTTATGCAGTGATAATACTGTAATATGCGTTTTTCTTTAGGTAAACTAAGACGGCTTTCAATATTGAAAGCAGATCAAAACCGATTAGTCCAACTCCCGGAGAGTATAGGCAACTGTGAAAGCCTGACAGAACTAGTGCTGACAGAAAACCAGCTTGGGGTAAGTTACAGAACATGAGCCAACCAACTGTCTACATCAGTGGCCTCAAACTCAGTTCCTGGAGGGCCACAGCTTTGCAGAGTTTAGCTCCAAATCACACCTGCTTGGAAGACCTTGATCAGGTGTGTTTGATTAGGGTTGAAAATAAACTGTGCAGAGCTGTGGCCCTCCAGGAAATGAGTTTGAGACCAGTGGTCTACATGCTTACGGTTATATTACATTGTGTTGTTTGGGTCAAATATGGAAACAACCAACTGTTGGTTTAAATTAAGATTAATGTAGAATTTAGGTTAAAAACCAGTGGTTGGGTTTGTTCATATCTGACCTAAATATGGCTTGTAACAACCCAGCGTAGAGTCTTAATTTCATGTGGTCATCTTATTGGTCCCTGTTTTTCTTCTTTTACAGTGTGTTAGTGCAAGTGATTTTCAGATGTGTTTTTTTTTCTCAGAATTTGCCACGAAGTATTGGAAAGCTAAAGAAACTGTCCAACTTCAACTGTGATAAGAATCGACTAACGTCTTTACCAAAGGAGGTATGCCATTTAAGTCACTAAACCTTATTCATGAAACACAAGCAGAACATTTTATGAGGCGTAACCACATTTCCCATCGTTCTCTGTGGAAGTACGCGTATGTTAAAAACCATAAACTACACCCTTAATAATACACCTAGTAAATATTTAACTTTTGAAGTCAGTTGAATGCACATCAGATTGCACTCATGACTTCCTAGTTTGGACAGAGAGCTCTCAGGGGGACTTGATTGCAGCAGCATGTAGCAAACTATCTTTAAACACATCTTGCTTACACTTCACTCGATGGGTGAGACTGTGTGTTTACTGTACATATGCAGTACATACAGTGGCAAATTCTCAGAAACTGTTCTGATATGCTTGGAACTCGTTTTTCTTGCTGTTGCTAGTTTAGCCGAACACTATATATTTAGACATTACTTCGCATACAAGTTCACAAGGTTGTCAAACAGTGTTTCCACACATGCAAGATCAAGATGCTTGCAAGTGATGCTCAGGTATTCAAGGCAACCCTTTAAAATAAAAGTTTGGTTTACCTTGAAGGAATTGGAACTAGAGGTGGGCGATATGGAAAAAATATCATATCATGATTTTTTCTGGGGAAATCACGATTCACAATTTTAATCCTGATTCTTTTTAAAGTTTTTATCATTACGATTTTTTTCTAAAAATATCAGGATTTTATCATGATTCTTTGTCATTGATTTTACTATTTTGCAAGCTGTCTGAGCAGTACAGACACACTAGCCTTTGTATCAATTCAAAGCCTTTCAAAGTAACAAAGTACAACATAAAGAAGGGCCGATATTTAGGCCAAAATGAGCAAAGATAAAAATCGTTGTCATTTTATCTTTGTTATTCAAATAGATACACATTCCATATAAACATAATATGAATAAAACATTATTTTTCAGGAAGAGTAGGTGTGTTCAGCAGTATTGAAAGATGAAATCATGTACTCTCTCTCAGCTCGTTTTTATCTGAATGAGTTTCTTTTTTCTGTTGAACATTGTATTAAATTCAATGAGGACCAGCTTCTGTTTGGTTACACAAAATATCTTACTCTGTGTAATTATTTACTCACTCACATGTTGTCCCAAACCTGTATTAATTTCTTTCTTGTGCTTAACAGTTATCATTTTTGAGTGAACTATCTTCAATGACAAGCGGCGGTATGTTTAGTTCTGTCCCTTTAAGAGCTGCACATGTCTAATACGCTGGCACGTTTTTCTCTTGATTGTTTACTTCCACTTTAGACACAATAACTGTGTTTAACGCTGTGTGTTTGTGACAGTGTTACCACAGTCACATGTGATAAATATCTCAGTTCAGTAATGAGGCGCTGTTTGACAGGCTTTTAGTGCGCCCGCTTCAGGTGTACGCCCTGGAAAACTCATCCGGACAACACATATATGAAATGTTTAATCAGCAAGACTTTAAAGCGAATAATGTACTTTTGTGACTGTGAATCAGTGTAATTCTAGCACTGAGTTAACACTGATGTGGATGTATGTCGCGTTGTACAGCATATTAGGATAAATATAATAAACGATACTACGATATTCTTTAAAAAGCAGATTGTGGAGAGATTTTTATCGTCCATGATCAAAAATCGTCATATCACTCACCCCTAATTGGAATAGAAATAACCTTACTATTGTTCTGTAGAATGTATATAATACACTACTATTAATATTATTAAAACCTTATTTTTAAGGGGTAATGATACAATATTTCTTCAGTGTTTTAATTGTAGTATAAAATTCCCTTTAGTTTCCAAAAAAATGCTATTTAATTTTCATTAATTAAAAAATGTATTAAATGAATGTTTTATGCCTTAAAAATTAAGAATTTCTTAAGACAAAAACGTAAGGCTATTGTAAATAGAAGTGCAAAACATAAAATTGGAAAAAATTAAACATTTCATAGGGCCCTAAACGTGTCATTTTTCCTTGAACTGTTTTGTAATTAATTGATATTAAGTTTAAGTTTCATAATTTTAATTAATAAGACATGCTTTTTTAAACTTAATTAAACCATTAAAAATGAGAAAAATCCAGAAAAATGAAAAGGAAAAAAGCTGAACCAGGTCAACCAATAAGCCTCAGTTCAGCGCTCTCGGGGACATGCATACAGTCAGTGATCTGAGTTATAATTTTAAAAATAGAAATATTGCTTCAGAAGACATAGGATAGTTTTACGATGGGGATATGGGATTTTCATTTTTAGGTGAACTATTCCTTTAAGTGTGAAAATAAAGCAACGGTAACACAGAAATTCAAGAACAGTGGACTTGTGAGAAGATCCTTCAAATAATCTGGCCTTCACTTTAAGCTTTTCTTTAATGATAAGGTTTTTCTGCTAGGAAAGAGCAGGAGAAGTTTAGATGCAGCCTGCAGAAGTGACATGTGGTTGTTGTTCACACTGGAACTGTAGCCAAAGCACAATAAACTCATTTTAACTTTTTCCAAACCTTTGGTATTTCGTAAAATGAAGCAACACTTCCCATTCAAGGGTTAGTTTACCCAAAAATTCTGTCATTAATGACTCCCCCTCATGTCGTTCCAAACCTGTAAGACCTTGAGCACAAATTAAGATATTTTTGAGTAAATCCAATACCCGAAAACATCCAAAACATTAAAGCTACTCTAATTTCTCCTGCTTTCATATTGGATATTGACCACATGGTCTAATCCAACAGACCAACACTTGCAAAACTAAAATCCAGAATGAAATCCTTCAATATCAAATATTTAATATCAGTATGAAGTGCAGTTTGAACATGCAGTATTTACAGTGCAGTGCACATATATCCTCACAGCAATTGCATTCTACTCTCGTAGAATATTAGGTTTTGCCTCTTGCGTTGGCCTGTGTGAGCGTGTCTATCATGAGTGCTGACTCATCCCGTGTTGGCCTTGCTGCTGCTGTAATTGGTCTAATGAAAGGTAATCCTTACCCGTCCTAACCAGCACATCCAGTCCCAGGCCGGATTCAGTTCAGTGAAAGCGCACCTTAGGTCAGTCAGTGTTATTAGCGTACCATCAGCCGTCACATGACTCTGTGTTTTTGTGGCATGACTGCTGAGCTCGGGATGGGGTCACCCATGGCACACACACCCGGACAAACACACAGCTTGTTGTGTTACTGCTCTGTGTCTTGCGTCATCTTCCACGGCCCTCAAGTGTCTTATTTTCTTGAGAAACGCTCATCTCCTGTTCTACGTTTTTTTCCCTTCCCTTCTCTTTCGTGCTTTCCTGTGTGTTGGGTGAGGACAGGCGCTGGTGACAGCTGAGCGAGATTTGAGGAATGTTATTGTCTTGTTTAAACAATGGTTTTGTATGAATGAGGCAGATTGTTCTCGGAGAACGTTTGCTCAGCTGTGACTTCTCTGACCTCACTTGATGGACACAACACAAAATGTCATGTTCTCGGGTTGTTTCATCTTCACGCAATATCAGAGTGTAGGGCTGCACGTAACGTCAAACTGAGCGAAATAATCATGGTTATCAGTAATAATAATGATGATTGATCACTCATTATATTTTAGTTTCATGATATATTCTATAACAGCAATATATCTGAGATTCTTTGCATTTATTACAGTGTATCATCTTAGAAGCTTTCCTTGCAGGCCTTGTTGAAGGAGAACCAACTGGCTTTAATACACCTTCGGTTGAGTGGAATGTCATAGTCTAATATGTTTTGCTGGTCTTCAGTGCATCGGCATGGTTGCCAGGTTGGGGAAATTGTGAACTGGGCTCTCCTGTGCAACTGTGATGGAGGCTTGTGACCAATGCAAGATAACAGAAATGCCAAATAATAATAAAGGTCAGGATGAATCACCAGCTGGCTGATACTTAAGATGATTATGCTTAATTAATCAAAACGAGCAGAAATGATTAAAATATGATTTATTGAATCCGGGGTTAGTTTAATAATGTTTCATTAGCATTTAAAAATATATGCTTAGACCTCCTCTAAACAGCCACATGAAGCCAAATATATATAAAATCCAAAATATATTTTCAGGCTTTTCTTAATGATGAAAACTACTGACCGTTGTGCTTTTAGTGTGAGCGTAGTCTTCAAACCTCACTCTGCTGTGAAGTGCTCCATAGGAACCCATTGATTCCAAAATCTTTTACATTTGAGAGCTTTCATTGCCTTTCAGCTGCCCATTAATTCTAGTTCCGACCACCTCTAACTGCTTCTAATTTTAGCTCTGCTGGATTACTGTCACTGAAACCACTTATTCAGGAAAGGTTTGCTTGCTGTTAGCGCAGGCGTGTTGAATTGATTTTGTTCATTGCTCTCTGTCTCGTCCTGCAAGTATTGGTATTCTGGCGGAGCTCACATTGTGTTTCGCAGTGGTTGCAGGGGAATTTGCTCATGTTGTTTTGTGATTTTTGTCTCAGATCGGCGGCTGCTGCAGTCTGAATGTTCTGTGTGTGAGAGAGAACCGTCTGATGCACGTCCCTCCCGAGCTCTCGCAGGCTACAGAGCTGCATGTGCTCGACGTGTCTGGAAACAGGTTTGTCACCACAAAGTTTCATGAAGCACATCAGTGACTTGC
Source organism: Enteromius unitaeniatus (assembly GCA_032359435.1). NCBI lineage: Eukaryota > Metazoa > Chordata > Actinopteri > Cypriniformes > Cyprinidae > Enteromius > Enteromius unitaeniatus. The sequence goes on along the minus strand of JAUMHI010000054.1, from coordinate 3,092,013 downwards.
TTTGACACAGCATGTGTATCAGTGCTTCACTCTACAGGTACACATTTATAAATGCTGTTTCAAATCCACAAGGTTTATCTTTAAAGCCCAGATGTTTTTACTGAAAAATGACATTTCTGCCCCTCCGTCGAAAGCCTATTTCACAAAAACTGTTTGAAACAGTAAAGTGACATAATTAATAGGTGTATGTATGTGGCATCAAAACAAATTCACAAGAAAAGAAGCGCATATAAAGCACATTTAAATTCAAGGCTTTTAAGGGTTTAAGAATAAAAGGTGAAGATTTGGTTCAAATAATGTTACTGTTGTTCAGTGTAACACATTATTCTGCTTTTTCTGACTTGTGCATATCAAAATATATAAAACAATGAAAAAGCATATTACATTTTAAATTAGTAAAATAATCTTACTGACAAATGGGTGAAACCTAGGCTAGTGGCTAATTAAAATTTTTTTTAAAATTACAGCTAATTAGAGTGATTTTTTTTGAATGTGTCATAAAAGCAAATAAATAAATAAAAAAATGATTTAAGTATGCCTGACAAGATTGGTACACTGAATCATATTATAGTGGGGAAATTAGGGGAAAATGTCTGATATTTATTTTTGGTTTCGAAAAAAACTAAAACAAACAATTAATTTAAACAGAAAACTTTTTTGTAGTAGTCTTTTTGTTGCACACATGCAGAGCACATCAATATGGTTAACAGCAGCTCAAACTGAGGTTCATCCTCTAACATAACTACGCTTGACATGGATGATGTTTTGTAAACTAATTGGAACATCAAGATTTAAGAAATAAAAGAAAACAATAATGCATGCATTGAATTTCTATATTAATATGTGTAAATTAATTGATGCAATTATATAAACAAATTAATAGTATGCATTTAAAATATCCCGCTTGGTTAATTCGGCACAGGGTTCCCACATCTCATTAAAATACTCTCAGATATGAGGACTTTCAATGCAGTATTTTTCATTAAAAATGTCATTTGTCTTGAAAAGATGAAAGAAAGTATTACGGCTTGACATGGGAGTGAGTAAATGATGACGGTTTCCATTTTACGGGTGTTCACCCATACGTCTCGTCCTCTTTTATCACTGGAGCACATGTGATGTCTTCAGCTCCATTGGGACCCTTCAATTTTGAAAAGATATTAAATGAAGTGACACCAGTTTTAGTTGTAGTAGTTTTATCAGAGATGCTTTGGAAACCAATCTCTTATAAAACTGCCCTATTTGTTGTTTTTCCCTGTTTTGCCTCATCTTATATCAGCGTTAACTACAAACGACTCCGCGGTCAGTGCAGTCATGAACTTCACAGCTCAAATATTCTGCTGCTGAATGGAATTATTCATAGTAATGCGATAACAGAAAAGAAAAGCTGCACATTTCAGCTCCTCTAGTCCAGTCATGCTCCATAGACTTCCATAAACGTGACTCACAGAATAAAATCTAAACTTGATCACATCTTATCATGATCTTATTGTGCATAATTTATTTGTGATGGATTCAGATTTAAAACAAAAAAAGGAGAATGTGAATGCTTTGAGAGTTTGCAGTAACAGTATTGAAGAGAGGCAGAAGATGTCTTGTGAATGATATTCTGTCCGTGTCTCTGTGAAGGCTGCTGTACCTGCCCTTGACCCTGACCTCTCTACGACTCAAAGCTCTCTGGCTGTCAGAGAACCAGTCTCAACCCCTGCTCACCTTCCAGACAGACGTGGACCCCGAGTCTAGAGAGAAGGTCCTGACCTGTGTACTGTTGCCTCAGCAGCCCTGTGAATCAGAAAACAAAGGTAAGGCTCTGATGCCTGCGTGACACTTAAAACATCCCGTTAGCTCTTTTTCATCAAATATTGTGCCAGAAATGTCTTTTCTCCCGGACACATGTGAAAGCACCCAGGCTCTGACAGGTTTTCATAACATCAGAGGACCTTTTTCTGTCAGATGTTCTGGGCTTTTGGGTTTTCTCTGTGTTTTTAGGTGGTTTTGTAGAAGGGGTCTGGCAGATCTGGCAAAAGGTAGCAGATATAAGAGAACTTGATTTTTTGAATTAAACAATGTTATATGTTGCGTACTGGTGTTGTCACTTTATCAACAGCCAATACCAGTCAAACTCAACATTTCTTGGTTAATTGTGTAAACATTGCTTTAAGGAATTGAAATGAGTGTCTGCTGTGCTTTAATCTTGCGGTGGTTCTGTGGGATTTCTCTGGAGCTCAGCGCACCCGTATGATTCGATCCGTGTGTGTTGAGTTGAGAGGAGGTAAAGATGTACAGATCAGGTCTTGATTTCCCTGAGCTTCCTCTGGCCTTCCTCACACTCATGTGCTGCTTTCTACATGGTGGCAGAGGATCGGGAGACTAAAGAGGCTTATGTCCTCTGAGCTCAGCTCGGCCTCAGATGTTGCCACACACGGACCCCTCCCACAGCCGTGTCTTAACCTAAACCCACTGAAGCTTTTATTTTCTGGAGTCTTTAACTTCTCGTTCATTGATGAAACTAGAACATTCCAGCATGTGAAGTTTTGCATGTGCCATATTCCATGAGAGGAGTTCCTGTTCAGTTTTACTGTTATGTCAGGGTCACTTGACCCTTTAGAAACTGTGCTGATTTGCTGCTCAAGACACATTTAAATTTAAATCAAGATTTACATCGACACATTATTTTATAATTTTTTTCTTATCAATGTTGAAAACTCTGGTGTTTTGTGGAAATGTTGATACTATCGGATTATTTAAGGAATAAATAGCGTTTATTTAGCAAAGCCCTTTTAAATACAATATATATATATATATATGTATATGTATATGTATGTGTGTGTGTGTGTGTGTGTATATATATATATATATATATATATATATATATATACACATATATATGTATATGTGCGTGTATTTCAAAGCCCAATTCCCACTATTAACAGACCATTCGTTATGACTTTTGCTTATTAATAGTTATTAATGTAGTTGCTAAGTTTAGGTGTTTAGGGATGTGGAATGATCATGCAGAATATGTGCTTTTATAAGTATTAATAAACAGATAATATGTTAATAAGGCATGTTATAAGCAGCTAGTTAAGGGTGAGCATTGGTCCCTATACTACTATAATAAGTGTTAACAAGATTTCTATTTCAAATCAAAGATATTGTTTCTACAGAACTATTAATAATAATATTAAGCCAGTAGAATAATAATCATCATCTTAATAATAGCCATTATTAATAATAAATAATTGATCACTGAAGCAGCATTTTGTACCATTAAAGCTTATTCCAGGTCTTTCTAATGTCATATAGAATGATTCTTGAGTTTTTTTTTAGTCATCCTTCCTCTGATATGTGTTGGAGGTCAGGTCACGGGGTGGGTGGGGGAGGGAGGGATTGTTTCTCAGTAAGCCTGTGACTAAGGCTGGATTTGAAACCGTGATCACACAGCCTCCTTTCACTTGGAATATAAGCTCCTCAGTGTGATTTTGATGAAAACTAGATCCATTGTTTTTTAGGAATATGTTTAACCCATGTGTGTAATAACACCTATGCATATGCTGTTTAGGTTCGGATAACCTTGCCCGCTGCGGTGCTCTGGAGAGTCTGGTGGAGGGCGGCATGCTGGATGACACCTGGGATGACAAAGCCACAAACAGAATGAGCACCATCCGTTTCATGGAGGATGATGATGATGAGGATGACGAAGAGGTGAGGAAGAAGGATGCTCTGCTAAATGTATTATATGGATTTAGCATGATTTGAGTTTTGTAAAAGTGGTGTATCAGGGGTTTTGGTTTATAGATGACCTGAAACTAACCTGTCACGGGGGCAGCAATCTAAGCACGCCCAGACTTCCCTTTCTCCAGACACTTCCTCCAGCTCTTCCGGGGGAATACCGAGGCGTTCCCAGGCCAGCCAAAAGACATAGTCCCTCCAGTGTCCTAGGTCTTCCCCGGGGCCTCCTCCCGATGGGACATGCCCGAAACACCTCCCCAGGGAGGCATCCGGAACAGATGCCCAAGCCACATCAGCTGGCCTCTCTCGATGTGGAGGAGCAGCGGGTCTACTCCGAGCTCCTCCCGAGTGACTGAACTCCTCACGCTATCTCTAAGGGAGCGCCAGCCACCCTACGGAGGAAACTCATTTCGGCCGGCTGTATCCGGAATCTCGTTCTTTCTGTCATAACCCAAAGCTCATGACCATAGGTGAGAGTAGGAACAAAGATCGACCGGTAAATCGAGAGCTTCGCCTTGCAGCTCAGCTCCTTCTTCACCACGACAGACCGACACATCGACCGCATTACTGCAGAAGCTGCACCGATCCGTCTGTCCATCTCCCGTTCCATCCTTCCCTCACTTGTGAACAAGACCCCAAGATACTTAAACCCCTCCACCTGAGGCAGGAACTCCCCACCAACCTGAAGGGGACAGGCCACCCTTTTCCGGCTGAGAACCATGGCCTCAGATTTGGAGGTGCTGATTCTCATCCCAGCCGCTTCACACTCAGCTGCAAACCGCCCCAGTGCCCGCTGTAGGTCCTGATTTGAAGAAGCCAACAGGACAAAACCGCAAAAAGCAGAGATGAGATCATGTGGTCCCCAAACCGGACCCCCTCCAACTCCTGACTGCGCCTAGAAATCCTGTCCATAAAAGTAATGAACAGGACCGGTGATAAAGGGCAGCCCTGCAGGAGTCCAACTCGCACCGGGAACAAGTCTGACTTACTGCCGGCAATGCAAAGCAAGCTTCTGCTCTGGTCATACAGGGACCAGACAGCTCTTAGCAAAGGGCCCCGGACCCCATATTCCCACAGCACCCCCCACAGGACACCGAGTGTGTGAAATAAATGTTTATTTATGTCCCTCGCAGTGTAAAATAAATGTTTTTCTCCAATACTTGTTGGTATAACAAGTAAAATATCTCTGAAGTGTTTTCCCATTCATATTCACAATTGTGGGTGATTATGAACATGAAAATATCCAGCCCTGACTTTGTTTCACAGAAATATATATAGGAGGGAAAACAAAGCCCAAAATCCCTTAATCATCAACACAATGAGAAAAACCAAAGAATATATTTCCTACATGCTGCAAAAGATAACTGAGCTTCACAAATTAGTGAAGTGGCTTTAACAAAAAAGATAGAGCAGTGAAAATTACCATTTCCACCATCAGGGAAATAATAAGGACTTTCCAATCAACTTACAATGTTAGAAAACTGCCTGGAAGAGGATGTGTGTCTCTTATCCTCCTAATACACGACGAGGAGTCTGGAGTGATTCTGGAGTTGAAGGAATGGTCTCTTTTCTCTTATCAGGTGTTCTCCAAACTCTTCAGGCGTTACAGGAGAAAACTCAGAGCTGTTATCTTGGGAAAAGGACGTAGCAATAATTGGGTGTCAATAATTGTGACCAACATGTACTGGAGAAATAAATGTATTTTTATCAAGAGTTTTTCTCCCCATTTTCAATTGTTTTACTTCAATGGTAGGTTAGAATTGTGTGCATTTTTTGAATGAAAGATCAAAAGGATAAACAATGCAGATTTATTTTCACAGCCACCTTTGCTCAGATTTACCAAGGGTGCCAATATTAGTGGAGGGCACTGTATGTTGTATAGTGTATAGTATAGTGGTGACCATGGGAAAATGTGGGTCCCGATGCCAAACCAGTTGAGAACCACTGTCTTAATAGGTAGTAGCAACTCGTGGGCAAAATACTACACTTGGTTTACACTTGTGCTGTGTTTAGTTGGCCCCTGGATGTCAGAGCTGGGAATGAGTATTGTATATTAAAAATACACAAAAAGTGTAATGTAAGTGCTGTTAAACAATATATTACTACTGAGTTGTTGGAGTTCCTCTGAGATCCCTACATCCGATACACTTTTCATGGGGTCTTAAAATGCTCTGAATTTGACGGTGAATTGACAGGTTCTTTTTCTTTGCGTTTCTCAGAGAACACTGTTGCGGCGGGCAACTCCACACCCCGGCGAGCTGAAGAACATGAAGAAGGTGGCTGAGAGCATCCGAAAGGACATGAACGCTGCCAAAGGCCTGGATTCCAACAAAAACGAGGTCAATAACGCTGTGGACCGAGTGACCACGTCTGTGTGACCGCTTTAACTCCGAGATGTCTCTTACCCAGTGTGTCTGTCCCTGAAGCCCCCGCAGAGCCATCCCTCACTGTTTTCTCCCGGGGCTGACCACCCTTTTACTCTCCTGGGACCACCAGAGCCCCTTTTCCAGCCCTGCTAACTTCATCTGCTCCCGCCCTGTGTCAGGGACAAGTCCTTACTACACGGTGCCTTCTTTTCTAAAGACCTCCAGAGCAATAACCAGCAAAAGAATGCACATTTTTACTCTTCAAATCCAGTGCTTTTCTTTGACACATGAAAGAGGTAGTTGCACTACAAGTCTTAGCATAAATCTGTCAGAATCTTTAATATAGAAATATGAAATTTATATATATATATATGCTCTATTTTTTTATTTTCGAACACTGGGTGCGTTTCTTTCTTTTGGTAAAACACAGAGCCCAGGCATTTTTGGACCTACTGATTTTAAAAATTGTTGTATAGTTGCTTGTGAATATTGACACTTTTGTACATGTGGCAGCTCAGGTGGTGTAAATTTTACAAACAAAAAAACGATGCGTAGCCAGTTTCTTAATCAACAAACTTTCCCATCGCTTGGACTTAATTTTTGAATTAAAAGCGTTCGAACAAAGTGATGGATTTTTAATGTCATACACGCTTAAATCTTATCTGAACATGAGGGGGCAGCTTTGTAATTCATCGTCAGGTTTTTCTTCATAACCCATGCAGTTTTCATGTGTGTGTAAAGAACATGTTTTGTACTAAAAGTGAATTAAAAGGGCTAATGCGGTACTGGACCATGAGCCGAAACACTCTGACATTAGGACTGAAGAGAGTGAAGGCTGTCCGACAGACCGGCGCTGTGCTTTACCACGCTGATATTACTTTAGTAAACCGACTTCTGCTGCAGTTCAAATGTGCTTCCAGCTTTTTAAAAAGCAGGTACAATAAACCTCTTTTGTAATTAAGGTAAGGGTAGTTAGTTATTATCTTTTGCTTTGGTTTAGGTGAGCAGTTTTCCCTCCAAGTGCCAGAATGCACTTTTACAAGCAATGCTATCTTTTTTTTTATTATTATAATTTTTTTTTTACATGTTTATGGTACACTACGGACTTCATTTTACATTGTATGTTTTCATTTGTATTCCAAGAAAGACATGGTTTTTAATGTTGATTTTTATCTTTTAATTATTTCTTGTAAATGAAGCTGCACAGAAAACAATCGTAACGAGCGCTGTTTCTGGGCCAGTACGTTTATGACTTTAACCACTGAAATAATAAAATGATTTCATCAAAGCAAGGGTTATGATTCATTATTTATACAGAGATTTAATATGAAACAAAAATGCTACAGATGTCTTGCCACTGCTTTTGTTCTTTCCAGATTAATGGAATAGTTCAGCCAAATTTGAAACGTGTGTGATTATTTAATCGCCCTCGTGCTATTACAAACCTGTATGCTGTTGTTATTATTTTTTTACCGTTTTTTTTTTCTATCAGTAATTTTATTATCTGAGCTTTAGCCCATTGTTCGTCCACCCTTGCTTGTTTTCTCCTGCTCAGTGACCTCACCGTTTCCTCTGCTTGCACATGTGGTTTTTTCTGTATTATTGCACTTATACATGTTGTGTGTTTTGTTTTTTTACCGATACATACAAAATTTCCATTCTAGAGTGATGTAATATTGAGACAACCAGTTCATACTGTTGCTGAAACTTTGGAATGCACATTGTACACTGTGTATATAAATGGAGATGAATGGGCTCCAGAACGAGATTTAGAAATGGTCTATAATTTAACCCATTTGAAATGGCATTGGTTCCTGGTGGTCATTCTGCTGATTCCATAATTCCACATGTCCATGTTTATGGGAACATCTGTTCAGAAGGATGCATTGCATTTATGTTTAAAGGACCTTGATAATGTGTTCTTACAAACAACTTTATTGATTGAAGAGTTCTCACAAACAGCTGTTCCAAACTTGCAAAGAGAAAAAAAAAAAAAAAAAAAATATATATATATATATGTGTGTGTGATTTTAATGATGCCACTTTTTTTATATATATATAATTAAAGTACTAAATCAAATATTCTTTATATTTAGAAAATTGTGTTAATGACTAATTACTACCATATCATATCAAATTGATTGAATTCTTCCTGAATTGCTAAAATGTCATGTGATTATATTACAATGAAGAATTCTTATATTTGAAATGCGCATCGAAGTTGTGTAATAGTTAAATAATGAATATCTAAATTATAATAATAATAATAATTTATTTACAAATGAGATTAAGATTACATTTACTGACGTCTATTGTCAAGAAGATAAATAAGGAAAGGTTTTAAAAATGGGTAAATCAATAAGATGGGTCTGTATTATCATATCAGTCTGTGTTAAATTGGCTATGTGTATCTTTTCTAAATTGATTATTACTGTTGCAGTTGGATGCATGATACATAAGATTATATAAGGAATTCATAATTCTGTTAATAAGACCATTCGGAAATGCATGCTAATTACTGGGAGTATTAACATAAGATTCAACATGTATCCAGCTACATGCACTCAGAGTCACAAATCCTAGCAAGTCTGTTTGAGTGCTCAGATGAATGTCCTTGTCATGTTTCTTCATCCACTTAATTAGTGAAGCAGCTGCAGTCTCAATAAAACTTAATTGGCAAGTAATGCTGGAGATTGAGTGCTTTCTGGTCGCTAAGACAACCTCCTTGTTCGTACAGTTGACAACAACCATTGATTTTTCTTAAAAAGGAAATTAAATAAATCAAAAAAACCCTCAAGCCTGTACGTTATGGGGATTTTATCAGAGGAAGGGGTGTTATGAGACACGCTTGAAAATGATAATGGTGTCTCTTTTAATAACTGGTGATAACAGCACTGAGCTCCAGGTTCAGTTCTTCAGGTCTAACAAAGGGATGTGTCTGTTGGTTATCTGTTGGTGAAAATAATCAAGAAATACCAGTCTGGCTTTGCAAGGTGTATTAAATTTGCTCTAAACCTGAGACATGTCTGGGGGACAAACGCTAAAAACTGTCCCCAGAAAACCAGTATATCTATACAATACCCTGTGCTAGCAATGTGCTAAAATCTCAGGTTAGGTATGTAACCACGGTTGAGATGCTGAATCAGAATGCATTGGGAATGCCTCTGCATGACCACATTCTGAAGCATGTGAACTTTCTGACCCTTCACATACAGCGACCAAAAATATTTAAGAGCGAATTGACACATGATAAATATTTTGTTCACAATAGAATATAGATAACATAAATGTTTAAACTGGAAAAAATTAAAATTTCGTGCACAAAACAGCTCTTTCAAAATTGGTGCCTGCTACAGGATGAAAAAGCAAGAAATTTTGGAAAGATTCAGTTGGAAGAACATCTAGCAACTTATTAAGTTAATTGACATCAGGTCTGTAACATGATTAGGTAGGGGATGTATGACATCAAAGTACTGTGAGGGTGATTATATCAGCATATCGGCTGTCTAACTATTTCACAGTACTTTGATGTCATACACCTATCGGTTGCTGCATCACTTCTTCAAGTCGAACACACCTAGAGTCTCTCAGGAGCAAAGATGGGCAGAGACTCTAAATTCTGTGAAAGAGTTGGGTACACCACCTTGGTGTACAAGGCAGACCTCAGCCTTAGAGAACCACTGAGGAAACTAATAACGAGTGGGTCTCTTCCCAGTGACTGACCACCCAGAGGCGTGTGATAAAGCAGCTATGGTTTCAGAGTGCAGGGAGATAACCCTTTAGAGCAGTGTTTCTCAGCCCTGGTCCTGGGAGCCCCCCAGCACTAAATATGTTTTATATCTGCCTTATCTGACACACCCATTTCAGGTCCTAGAGTTTCTTCTAATGAGCTCTTAAATCTCTTTGATCAGGGAGACACTCAAAATGTGAAAAATTCAGAAATTCCAGAACTGTAACAACCTTAGTTGAGAGACTGGAAGCTCAAAGTCAGCAGCATGCATGAGGGAGGACCAGAGCTGATAATGTGTCATTCATAGTGTTTCACTCAATGCAAATAGATCAGCTTCTGCCTGGTTGAACTCCCTCCTGAGGAACTCTACCTCCTCTGGATTTGTTATGAGCCCACAGAAGGATCTGGTGTGCCAACTTGTACAGTGGGCACAAATGCAGACCTCCAATGGCGGATGATGT
>JAUMHI010000054.1:3032583-3080048 GCA_032359435.1 Enteromius unitaeniatus | reverse complement strand
AGGGTGATTATATCAGCATATCGGCTGTCTAACTATTTCACAGTACTTTGATGTCATACACCTATCGGTTGCTGCAGCACTTCTTCAAGTCGAACACACCTAGAGTCTCTCAGGAGCAAAGATGGGCAGAGACTCTTAAATTCTGTGAAAGAGTTGGGTACACCACCTTGGTGTATAATTCATAGTGTTTCACTCAATGCAAATAGATCAGCTTCCGCCTGGTTGAACTCCCTCCTGAGGAACTCTACCTCCTCTGGATTTGTCCTGAGCCCACAGAAGGATCTGGTGTGCCAACTTGTACAGTGGGCACAAATGCAGACCTCCAATGGCGGTTGATGTAGAAGACCACTGATGCACGGATTGCAATGGCACAGGCGGACCAGTCAGCGTGCAGCACTGGTGAGCTACGGGAGTGACTGGAAAGCAGACGGCTCTTTATGTTTTTGGATCAGTTCCGTGGGGCCTCTAAATCACATGCTGATCAGTCCATGCCTAGCACCGGTGCGTCCTAAAAAACCCTGTTGTGTTTGGCACTGCCATGCTAGTGTCGCTAGGGGAAATGAGATGCATTCAGATGACATCTTCAGTGATGTAAGATCTGGCTCTGTGGTGGCTATCCAATTGATAGGCAAACCGTTTCTCAGAAGGCTCACCAGTTAAACAGTTCATGCAGGGGGGGAATGGCAGGTAACACCTGACCTGAAGCAATGGAGATGGCAGGGGTAACACAGTAGCACCTGAGAAGTATCAGGCACCATATATACTGAGGTGTGCCCTCTCCTGCCCAGAAGGGTCTGCCTTCGAGGGTCTGCCTTCGAAAGACTTCTTTGAAAGAATCTTTTGACCCTCTTGAAGGCCCAAACTCAGTGTATCACTCTGATATGAGGAGCTAGAGGATGACAGGGGCTGATTTTGCAGGGAGGTGTGATGTTATGCCTTATAGCAACAAAGGTTCCGGTAATGTGTTGTGGACCGGACAGTTCTGGGTAGTGCACCGAGCTGTAGAGTGAAGTGCAATGTGTGTGTACACTTAATAAATAGTCAGGTTTTGCAGCATGTCATTGTCCCGTGGCATTATTAACATAACATGGTGTCAGAAGTAGGGACTGGCAGACACCAGAGAGTGGATGATTAAAACGCCAGTGAGAGGAGACCCACGGTGAGCAATACTTGCACGACCAAGGGAGGAGCGTACGAGAGAAATGAGCGCCCACAAGCCGAGTGCTAGAAAGCGTCACTGAAATGTATTAAAAGACAGGACGAAAAGACATTGTTGAAATAAAGTAAGATAACTCTGTGTTTTTTCCCATCATGGAGAAGTTAAATCCACCATCCACCATTAGTAATCTTGCTGACAACTGGAAACGTTTCAAGCAGAGATTCAACATTTATCTTGCTGCCAGTGGTGCGGGTGGAGATGATGTGAAGTTGAAAGCATCAATCTTTGTACATGTGATAGGTGAGGATACACTGGATATATATAATAGTTTTCAACTTGACGAGGCAAATTTAACACTGACTGCTCTCATGACAAAGTTTGTAGAAAACTTTGTGCCAAGCAAGAATGTCACATCTGAGAGATAAAAAATTTTCTCTGCTGATCAGAAACAAGGGATGGCTTTTGACCAATATCTTGCTGAATTGCACACACTGAGTAAGACTTGTGAGTTCGGAGATTTAAGAGATTCACTAGTGAGAGACAGAATAGTCTGTGGGATTTCCAATAATGGTCTCAGGGAAAGACTGCTACGTGAACCAGCTTTGACATTAGAGAAAGCTGTCAACATGTGTAGAGCTGCTGAAATAACTCAAAGAACTGCATAGGGATACTGCTACAGTACACGCAGTAAAAAGAGAGGAGCAGCACAAAAAACAACCTACAAAACAAAGACTCCAGAGAGAGAAAACCACAAAAAGCAAGTGAGGCAGATGTGGAGGGATACATATACCACAATTTTGTCCTGCTTAAGGAAAAACTTGTAATCATTGCGGGAAGAATAATCATTTTGCAAAGTGTTGTAAAACTAATTTATTTGGTTCAGAGAAAAAAAGTACATACAGTTGAAGTATAGCCAGAGGAATTCTTTGTAGATTCTGTTCAAACATGACAGAAAAAGCTGAATGGATTGCGCCACTGACAGTAAATAAGACAATAATTCCATTCAAATTAGATACAGTTAACCTGTTGTCTATGAATGACTACAGAACCCTCAAAGTTAAAAACAAAATACACTTAACAAAAATAAAAGTAACAGGATACACAGGTGAGGATGTCCCTGTCAAAGGATTCTGCCTAGTGACACTGAAACATAAAGGACAGCTGTTAAAGACACAAAAAAGTTTTGCAGGTCTTAAGATGGTCCATAAACAGCTAAAGACCAGCCTAAACCAGCAAAGGACCAGTTAAAAGCTAGCATACCTAACCAGCCCAATATACCTAACCAGCATATGCTTCAGAACATGTTCACAAAGACGCATCATATGCAACTTGAGTTCTCTGAGGGGGAACGTGCTGTCAGTTTGTTTAAACATGTTATAACATGCTAGCTACATGCTACAGCTACATCAAGTGCATAGCAAATAATGCTAACATCATATGCTTAAACATTCCAGCATGATTGCTTTGTGATTTTATGAGGTCTAATTGGGTCTGAAAAGGTTTATTTAGGTAAGTTTCATATGACGTTCTGTCATAATTTCGGCCCTGACATTGTCAAACTAAAATTGTCTTCAAAATTTACTCATCATTTGTATATTTTATCACCTAGCTGGTGCTGTTGTTTGTATTAAACAATGCCTTCATTTTCAGCTTTTTAATGAGATATGTGTGCCTCAGTCTTACAGTTTGTGTAAAGATGACATTTTTAACAAGCAAACAGCTGAAAGTATTTCATCACTTCTGCTCCTGTCTCATCTATAGGGGTGCAGAGCTGCTAAAACCTCTGTGAATAACAGCATCCACGGCTGGCCCATTCCTGGTCTGCGCTGGGTCACATGCAAGGACCGTCTGTCAGGACTCAACTTGTTTCCTCTCACTGGAGGACATGGCCGCAGCTCCAGCCCGGAGAAAGACGCAGAGGAGATGAAAGAGCCATCTGATGAGGTAACACCAGAACGTTTATGTCTGTTTCAAAGGTAACTTTGGCTTGAGATCATTATTTACTCATCGTCATGTCACTGCACACCAATATGTTGTTATTTTCTATGGAACATCTGCTCCTTGACATTTTTCCCAAATATAAATGGGTACAGTAGAAAGTGGGTTGCTCTATAAGCACTGTGGTACGGTTAGGCAATATCAACATGTTTTGTTGATTCTGGATCAACATTATTGTCCAGAAATATAGACCTAACCCTTTCCCTACCCCTAAACCTAATCCTACCCATAACATAAAATCAGAGGGAATTTATAAATAAGGTTGAATAACAAAGGTGTAGAAGCACCTAACTCTAGTTATAACCACATTGGTTCAGTCGTCTTAGTAATGCATGGTACTGTACTTTGATACTGTATATGTTATAAATATTCATTTATAATGGTATTTACATCAAAGAAAAATCTAGCAATAACATGTCAATTGAAAACACGGTTTCTCCATCAGTACAGCTTAGGTCATTTCTCAGAGATGGATGGAGCGGGACGCAGACCTAAGTCCCAGTGGGGAGAAAACGGCCATGACAGGAAGCTTCAAAGATACAAAACTCAGCGCCTGGTGACCCATCTCCACCGAGACATGGCCCACGACCCAGAGAATCACTCCAGCTTGGAGAGGCTCTGTCATCCGGCTGTTGCAGAGAGGACATGTTCCCAAAAAGTTGTTTCACATGTGCCATTAAGAGTAAGAGTACAGACAGCTAATCATGCACATAGTCATTCTGAGGGAGCATCAGTAACAGTTCTGTTGTGGTATCTCTGAGTCATGATAGTTTAGTGGTGTAATTTTATAGTATGCATACTATAGTATGAGTTCAGGTTCAAATCCTCACATACAGAGAATGTTTACAATGAACAAAGCAAAACTACACCTGAACTCAGTTGCAGCCAGAAATCACCCTGCATTTTCATTTATAGAAAACAGTGGAATTGGCTTCTTGATAACAAAAGAAAAAAACTAATCCCTAAATAAAAATAAACTACTGTTACTTATGATTTTAACTTTCACTAGTGTAGTATTTACTGCCATGTCTTTAAAAAAGCAATTATATAATTTTAAATCTTGAAGTGATCACATGCATTATTAAAGCCCATTTCAGATTATTAAAAATAATAATTTAGTCATGTGCGTATTCTGTAGCTTACAACACATAACATAATTGGACAGAGCAAAGGTTCAGATTTGTGTCTCTGTCACAAGCCGTGCCTCTGTGGCTCTCCCTGGCACTCAGCAGCGGGAACTATCTCTCGAGTATTAGTTCCTACCCAGACTTCACCTTGGTTCCTTCCGCTCACAGGTGTTCAGCATTTCACAGACTATTTAAGCTAGGGCTTCGCGTCAGTTCGACGCAAAGTCTTGTTTGCTACTTCCACAATTCTGAGTGTTTATTCCTGCCTGTTATTCTGATCTGACTTTGAACTGTTTATTGTTATTGTAAAGGACAAAAATAGCTCAAATATACAAATAAAATTTAAAACATTTAAGATTCTCTAGGGAATTTGAACAGAATCACTGTTTTACGGCGGATCACTGAGTCAGTTTGCGATTCACTGAACAAGCTGTATAACATCAACTCTGCGCTGGATATTAAAATCCAGATTTTAGTGTAAACAGTGTATTAGTGTATTAATAAGCACAGTAGCAAGATTGGCAGTTTAAGACATTAACTTATAAGCACAAAACACAAGATACTTCTCTTTTCAATTATAAGTATGGCTTTATTGGATAAAAGACATATAAACTAAACTAACACAAACACACGCATTCATACGAGTTGCAAGAAGAGAGAAAGTAAAAATAAAGAATGAAGAGTGAAATTATTAAATAAAACAATAGTGGCTAAGGGTATAACCAAAGAAAAGAGAGAATGTAAAACCTAATTAAGTCTGAATAGTATTGATTGGTATGGGTAATAAATCAGTTAGGTAGAATAAGCTTACTTAAACTTTCCAAGTTCAAGGCTTATTTGTACATAAAATGATTAGGCCCAAACAGAGAATACTAGAAATTGTCACAAGCCGCGCCTCTGTGGCACTCTCCGGAAGACTGCAGCGGGAACCTTCGCCCGAGTTCTGAAGTTCCCACCCGGACCTTTTTCCCGCACGTACCTTGGTTCCTTCCACTCGCCTTACCATTTTGTGGCCTATTTAAGCGGCAGACAGACGCTTAGCCAGTGCGAAGTTTTGATTTGCCTGGCTATCAACTTTTCCCGTTGTTTTGATTTGGACTGTTTCTTGAGTTTGTTACTCGCTGCCTGCCCCGACCCTTTGCCTGTACTATCGTTGTGTTTTTGGATTTGCCCAACTTGTTACCTCTGCCTTTGGATTTACTTCCGCCTGTGTGTTTGCTAATTAAGCCTGCATATGGAGGCTTTCTGTGAAGTGAGCGTTCTGTGAAGTGTTCGCCAGTTCACTCCACACCGAAGAGATTTCCTTCCATGTGATCTCCTCACCCGACCACCCGTTGATCCTGGGCTTGCCTTGGCTAGAGCTTCACAACCCCACCATCTGCTGGCAGACCCGTCAAGTTACACGCTGGTCCGAGTTCTGCCTTTCAAACTGTCTCCAATGTACCATCCACCAGACCAGCACCATCTCAGATCCAGGGCCTCAGAACATCGACCTCACTGACCTGCCGCAGCCCTACCACGACCTCCAGGTCGCCTTCAGTCAGACCAGAGCTACCCGCCTACCACCACACTAGGCCACGGATTGCGCCATCGAGCTCCGTTGGAGGAGAGCCGAGCAGCCTTCCTGGATCTCAAGACCTGCTTCACCATGGCTCCTATCTTGCGGCATCCTGACGCTGAGAAGCAGTTTGTCGTCGAGGTGGACGCATCCAACACAGGCATCAGTGCGGTGCTGTCGCAACGACGCGGGAGTCCCGCAAAGCTAAACCCATGTGCCTTCAACTCCCACAAGTTAAACCAGGCCGAACGTAACTATGATGTGGGGGATCACGAGCTGCTCGCTCTCAAGGCTGCTCTAGAGGAATGGCGTCACTGGTTGGAGGGGGCTCAGGAGCCTTTTCTGGTATTGACGGACCACCGCAACCTTGAGTACCTTCGGAGCGCTAAAAGACTCAACGCGCGATAGGCTAGGTGGTCCCTGTTCTTCACGCGGTTCAGTTTCCACATCACCTACAGGCCCGGTACCAAGAACGCTAAGGCCGACGCACTATCCCGGCAATTAGACGTTCCCCTGGTGCCTACCAAGCCAGAGACCATCCTGCCTCCCTCGCTCATTCTAGCCCCGGTGCTATGGGACATTATGCACGAGATTAGCACCGAGCAAGGGATTGCACCTCTCCCCACCGACTGCCTACCTGAAAAGACTTACGTCCCAGAAACGCTTTGCCAACGGGTCATGCATCTGGTCCACGATAACCTGAGCGCCGGTCACCCTGGAATCCTGGCCACTGCGGAGCTCGTTTCTAACCGCTTCTGGTGGTCAACCCTGTCCACGGACGTCGCTAACTTCGTAAAGGCCTGTACCACCTGCCAGGTCTCCAAGTCCTCTCGCCAGTGTCCCGCCGGTCTGCTATGCCCTCAGAGACCCTGGTCGCACATTGCGGTGGACTTTATAACAGACTTGCCTCCCTCCAACCATTACACCACCATGCTGACGGTCATTGACCGCTTCTTGAAGGCCTGCCGACTCATTCCCCTGCTCAAGTTGCCCACCGCCTGGAATAAGGCTCAGATCCTTATGGAGCAGGTCTTCAGGAACTTCGGCCTGCCTGAGGACATTGTATTGGACTGGGGTCCTCAGTTTACGTCGCAGGTCTGGAAGGCATTTTGCACACACCTGGGGATTAATGTGAGCCTCACCTCTGGATACCACCCGGAGCCCTGATCCGCTATAGTAACTGATCCACTTCCTCCGGACCTACTGCCACACCCATCAAGAGGACTGGAGTCAGTACCTTATCTGGGCTGAGTACGCCCAGAACTCGCTCCGTAAGGCCGCAACTCAGATGACGCCGTTCCAGTGCATCCTGGGGTACCCTGGGGGATCATCTGCTCCGCTCTAGAAAGCCACGCCAGGCTCTTCCTCCTCCTATTCGATCCAGCGTAAGCCAGGATGAACCCATGCAAATTGGAGCCACTCACCTCACTCAGGAGGAAAAAGACCGCAGGAGGGAACATCATTTGTGCATGTACTGTGGCCTGGCAGTATAACACAATAAACAGCCTGCATTTGAACCTGCACGTCTCCTCGCCTCGCTCCCGTGACAGGCAGAGGTTCAGGCAGAGTCAGGCAATCCGGGGTCATACACAGAATGGTAAGTTAGTTAGGGAAAACCCGCTCAGAATTGTCAGCAGGAGCAAGAACAAGATTTTCTTTTTTTCTGCCACAGAGTGACACATTTATTTTGTGTTAATGTATAATTATTAACAATATAATATACTCATGCTCGACAGATAATCAAATATATAATATATAATATACAGTTCATTTAGTGTCCTTTGTCTCTGATCTCTTGTAAAAGCAAACAGAAAGAGCAGTTCAAAACTGCACATAATGTACTTTAGAGTGGTACATGGCTCTGAAAAATTGTATGAACTTTTAAACTAAACTCAGTGGTTTCATCTAAATTACTTAATGTATATGTCTGATCGTGTTAGCATAAGGTGAGGTAGGTGATTCTACCCTAATCATAATCTGTAATATAGCTCTACTGGAGTTTGACTCTTGAGGTAATTTGTTTTTTTTTTGGTCCCTCCAGCTACAGATCAAAGTGAACGGACAGAGAGGAGGACTGGGAATTTGTATTGCAGGAGGGAAAGGCTCCTTGCCATACAAAGAGAATGATGAGGTAGGCCTTATCTTCCTGTAGCTCCACCGCCTGAATCTCATTACACACTATTACTATCATGCTCCTGTGGGTCTATTTACAATAAAATATACACATGGACTGGAATACTAATGTGCATCCAGCCTGCTATTCGACTGATGATATGAGTGCGGCTGATTTTCTTCCCCTGTAACTAGTCATTTTCTTCTGGGCATTGATTGATTCGTTTTCTTCATGTCAGGGTATTTTCATCTCCAGAGTGTCTAAAGGCGGACCTGCGGAGAAGGCCGGGGTTCATGTTGGAGACAGAGTGTTGGAGGTAAATCATAATCTACATGTGCTGTTTAACAAAACATTGATTTAATGACTAATTATGAAGCATGAGTGCAACTGGGAATACTTGCCTTCAAAGATACAATCAACAGCTATTGACTTTGTGTGTTTTTGTGCCCTGTTATTCCCTTCATTATGGGAACTACATTTCTCCACAAGGACGGCAACATTTTTTATCCTCATTAGGAAATTAGCTTATAAACTATACAGAATCAAGCTCAAAACAGAGCTGCCTTGCATGTAAATTTGATTAGGTTTTACCAAGTGACACATGAATTTGAGCATCACATATCTATGTCTCCTGCTGTGTGACCTTATTAGAGTGGATGTAGTTGTTTCTCTGATGGCCATTGGAGGGCATCATCACACAGATGCTGGTGAAGAGTTTATTGTGCCCCTGTGAGCTTTAAAGCAACAGGCAGCCAAGGAGCATTGTGGGGGAAAAAGCATTTGGACATGCGAGTCTCACTTGTCATAGCATTAAAGACAGCACAAGCACATTTTTCAAAATAAAAAAAAAATAAATCAAAAAGGAGGTTTGTTTGCAATTTTGTTTGGTCACACTCATTGTGAGTAAATGAAATCTTTCCGCTCGAAGATCCCACGTAATTTCCGCACACAAATGGCTGTCATTTTCTCATTCCTTGGCTTTGTGGTCTTTCTGTCACCTTTCTGTCTCTTTCCTTCAAATCACTGCAGCTCATTTTTTATTTGTGGCACCAGGTCAATGACCAAGACATGCAGGAGGTCAGCCACCATGAGGCTGTCAGCGTCCTGAGGAATGCTGGGAGCTGCATCAAAATGAAAGTGCTGCGGGAGAGATGCGTGTCCGTGGAGCCGCAGCAGCACGAGAGGTCTGACACCACAGAGAGAGCAGACCCCCAGGTCAGCCAAGAGTGGGATGTTACCATGAGCAATAACAGATTGAGTGGTTCACAATCCTCCGCTGATCCCACGCTACACTGCAGCCCAATGACTAACAGGATAGAAGCTGGCATCTGCAATGGAAATGGACCGGTAGGCTTTAGGTCAAGATTGTTGAGATTATAAAGGGAGAGAGACGAAAAAATACATCTTGGTGGCTATTATATAAGACAGTGGAGTAAAAGCAATTAAATGATATTAGAATCAGTTACACCTATTTTAACACATTTCTGTTTACTAATAATATCAATACAAGCTATTTTGCTTAACTACGACATGACTCACATGAATTACTGCATGAATAACATCACCTTAATTACATGTTAGTTACTGCATGTTAGTTAATGTATTAATTAACAATTTGTGGTAAACTAAATTAAACATGCTTTAATGGCACAAAATTGTTTATAGATCTGCCACCTGCAGCTGTCACAAACATCAGTGAATGACAGAGAACTTCTTACAGTATTTACATTAAACCTAACTCATTCAACAAAAAATAATGCGTTCATAATTAAAAACAAGTTCATCTCATCCATTTTGAGTAATTCCACCGCTGCCATCCTAATGTTTTCATTATAATTAACCTGACACAAGTTTCCAAATTAGAAGACGATTATCACTTTGGTTATGTTATAGATTACTTTACTGTCATTATATCATAATAATGCACTCAAGTCAGGTGTTTCTCTTGTGCTCTTGCACTTCTTTTGAGCCACTATTGCCTCTTCAAAATGTCAACTTTCCTCCTACCGTTCAGTTCCTTCTCCATCCAAATGCAGCCACAGGGCCTCTGCTCTTCCGCTTCTTTACAAACCCCCAAAAAGCACCAAATATCTGATTTAGACAATTATTGAAGATAATTGTAATTTAAAACTTTTTAAGGATGTTAACAAGTCATGAATTATGTTATTTTTATAATTATAAAAGTAATTAATGAAGAGTTAGTAATGATGCCCCCCCCCAAAGTAAAGTCATGACATAATGATACATTAACAACTCATGAATTCATGATGTGACAGCTTGGCAGATCTATAAACGATTTTGTGCCATTAAAGCAAGTTTGATTTAGATTACCACAATAAATTGTTAATTAATACATAAACTAATGAACTATTCATGCAGTAATTCATTGAGTCATGTCATAGTTAAGTTAGATCTTGATTAATACATGTCTTAACTCATCATTAGTTTATAGTCAAGAAATTGTTAATTCATGTATTAGTACATTATAATTTATGCACCGTCTTACCGCTATTTTGTTGTCCCTCTTGATACTTTCCATGTTATTTTGTCAGAACGATCCGGTACAAGACTTGTGGCCCACAAAAGACACAGAGACCTTCAAAAACAATGCTCTGCAGGTTGTGAAAAATACCATGACGGTACGTGGGGAGGATAGATTGTGTTTCTGTGCGGATGTGTGTGTTTTACCAATGAAATCTCAGGATTGCTTTTTATCAATGTTCTGTCCTTCATTCTGAGACCTTTTTACATTTCTGAAAAACATTACCGGTTGTCCTTTTCTCACAGTCTTTGTGAAGAAATGTACCTCTAAAACACATAATAATAGACTCTCAAAGAGAGAAATGGAATGATAATAACAATTATTACAGAAACAAAAAGTCTCAAACAAATGTTGCATGCATATAATGCAAAAGGTGGTGGAAATATAAGATATGAGGCAAAATATTTCAATGCTTTTGTAGTTCAGAGTTAATTCTTTTGTGAGAAATGCAAAAGCATTTAAATATGAGTTATGTAGAAGTTAAATATGTTATTATGTCACTTCTGGGGCTCTATAGATATTTCTGCCTGATAGGTGCACCTCTGACAGGTCTATGAAATGCATCAACGGCCTTGATAATTTCCTTTCTATATGGTACAGTTGGAGCCGCTGTAAAAACATGGATTTTTTCCAGTAAAAATACAGAAAAATGTATTCACTTGAGTAGCAAACATGCATAAGATTTGAAACTGAACTAAACTAAGCCACAACACATACGTAAAAACAGTATATAATCCACAGACAAAACCTTCACATATACAACACAACACCGTCAGTCAGATTAAGAATTCATTAAACTAACTAAAACAAAAAAAATTTAATGTCTTGTTCTTCCACCCAGTACTCTACACCGATGCACTGACAGCAGCAATGTGTGCTTTCATTAAAACCTGTCTATGATAGATCTCAATGGGTTGACTTTGACTCATTTTGATCATTATTTAACCTATTCCTATTTGACAGTGTGAGATTACCAAACCAATTGAAGAGTTCACGCTCTCCTCATAAATAGTTTAGCTGGTTTGACGTGCTGTCAGGGGAGCAAGCTCGGGAGAACGGCAAACCCCAAACCCTAGTGAGGGCAAGGGTTCAAAGTTCGGCTCGGTCCCGTACTGCTCCCCTGGGGACATGAACTGAATAATGGCGGAGAAGGGGAGGAGGTGGGATGCTTGAAGCAAGATGCGGATGGAATGAAATCTGGGGTTTATATAGTGAAAGGGAAATGAGGCGATTGGAAGATGGTAAGGGGGACTGATTAGCTGATGAGCCGCCAGTTGTGCGGGATTAATTTGTATCGCGTTCCTCTTGAAATGCGTTATTTGCAAAACGTTCACTATGAGAAAACACTAATTCAATAAACAACATAATATAAAGTACAAATTTTGGTACGGCCATTGAATGTTCCCATCTTCCTTAAAAAACATTATTTGCTGAATTTTCTTACAAATGCTGTTACTGATACATTAGCTTCGAAGATTAGCTTGTCATCAGCTATAACCCCAAGATATGTTTGATTGTTAATCAACTCAATATCCAACCCTGGACCAAATTCATTTAACATATCCTTGGTTTGGTCCACATTTAATTGAACATTTGTTATGGGTCAAGGCAGGTTTCAGTCTTCTTTAAAATTTTCGTTCTTTAAAAGTTTTGTTACTATACATAAGAACTATGGATAAGCTGTTTTAAATGCAAAGGGTGTTCATACCAAATCATTAGATTTGGTTAACTGAAAAGCAATAAAGAGGAAACAGAAGATTATTAGAAGATAGAAATTATTTTTGTACTGTCTAATAAGAGCTTAAAAAGAGAATCTCATAGCCGTAGCAGTTAAGATGAGACTAAAAAGGCGGCTAATTTGAATTGCCAGTTCCTGACAGCTCTGTGAAATCGGTGACTTTTGTTCCCATCTCTCCTCACTTAATGTGACCCTTTGACAGATACCTCGGATTATTCTGACTCACCCCTCTACCTCAGATGAGGACGTGGAGCCCCTGACGCAGGGCCCAGATGATGGGGATTTTGATTCTGACTTCAGCGACTCGGACAGTCACATCTACTCTGACTGCTTCAACAGCGCTTTCTATCCTCTGTGAAAGATAGAGAAGCAGGTACTCTTTTTTCATGCTTTTCATTCATATGTCATTTGAAATTAAATTACCCTGATAAACTGTATCACATTTGGCTAGCTTTATAGCCTTTATAGTGTTCCTTTATAGTCTTCCATATAAGAAATGTATATTCATTCATTCATTCAAATAAATGAAAAACGTATATATCTATATATACATATATAGAGTCCCGGAGATAATTATACTTAAGAAAGAGCATGTGGTTATAAGCATCACATCAAGGATGCCCAGGATGTGGCTTTATTCATTCACAGAAGTAAACACGCTAAATAGATCTCAGATTTGCATGGAAATGCTGATGGCAAATAATTGATTGAAATATGCACTGAGGTGTGATTCATTATATTTACACAACACCACAGCACAAATAGTCACTGTCACCTGAAATTGGAAAAGTGAGATGAACAGAGAGAACTTCATTTAACTGTAGATTTCTATCAGGTAGCTGCCAGACTCCAGGCAATTTTCTGGATCGTTTTTTTTGTGCATTTCAGAAAATAAGGACAAGGATTAATGCCCTCTCTCTCTCTTTTTGTGAATACAGATGTGTCTGCGTCCTACAGCACTGGAGCAGAAAATGAGTGACACAGGATCGATACTTCAGGCAAAGTACACAGTAACATGATGCTTGCACCAATAAAAAATTGGAACTGTTATGAAAACAATTGTGTGAAGGCGATATAGAGCAAGTGGAAGGTAAATAGATAATATTTTTCTAAAATAGCGCTTATATAAATTTTACACGCTCTTAAATAGACCTTACTTGCTTTGTGTATGCTTCATTTAATGTTTTTACTTGCATCATTTATAAGTTGTCAAAAATGAAATAAACTTTCAAAAAATGTCATTGTGCCAGTCAGCTGTGTAATGTTATGAATAATATCTCTGAAGCGTAGAGCTGTTGTGAATATTTTGATGTGGATATCTAGCTTAGCAGCACAGGAGGCACCTCAGCCACTGAACCAGTATGATCTATGAAGACACTGACAGATGAAAGACAATATCATTTTCATTTGTTCTATGATGGCAAAGCTCCTTGTTTAAAGGGTTACTTCACCTCAAAATCAAAATTTTGCCACTGATCACTTACCCCCGTGTCATTTTTTTAAACCCGTAAATGCTTTATTCAACCTCTGAACTCTATTTTGGAGGATAACCTGGAGGCTTGTGACTGTCCCATTGACTGCCAAGTATTTTGCACTGACTAGGTTGTCAGAATACTCCATCTGCCATCATTAGCAACTGTAATGTTACAAAGTGGCAAGAACACATTTTATATGGAAAAAAACAAAAATAATTTAAGTTTATTCAACAATTCAGCACTGTAATATCACCGTAGCACCATTTTGGAGAGCATCAGCTTGACACACATAGCTTACTATCTGCATAGCATTTAGGTTTGAGACTTTAGTCCTTGCAACTTTAGGGATCTTATGTATGTGCAATTAGCTTAAAACATTCCAAAGAGAAAGGAGAACTTGAAATTGCATCATATGACCCCTACAAATGTGCACAATTGGGTTCTTTGTGGAAACTACTACTAGCAGTACTAGTAAGGATGTTCTTTGTTTATTTCAAACAGGAACATAGCATAAAAATGATAATTAGTTTACAATTATGAACTCAAATAAGACCATACTGCTTAGGGGGGAACTCATGAATCAATCTTTTCTGAAACATGCAATAAGTGAGGGTGGCTGGGTAATCCTTGGAGATAGGGTGAGGAGCTTGGTCACTCAGGAGGAGTTTGGAGTAGACAAGAAAAGTCCACCCCAGCCTACTATCACTAAAGGGAGGTCTTTTAGAGTCAGAGACATCACTTCCTAATTCTTAACATTTTTAAGTGAATTACCATTTCTATTATTATTTTATGTTCTTGTTTGAATGAACACAACACAAAGATCCCAATTATTCTCTTTTAAATGTTACTGTTGTGATCAGTAATTAATTGGTTGTAGTTTGTAAGTATTTCTCAGTGAGGATATTTTTATTTAATAATTATTAAATATCTTTGTATAATTATATAGATCAAATATCTGTGTTTGATTAGAGTTGGAGCTTAACATGTAAGTACAATGGCTACTAGTAAGTACACAATTAGGTAATTAAGCTGTATTTTGACACCTTGAAACAAACTGTTACTGCAGAACGCAAGCTACACATAAGTCTGACAAAATGAATTTAGGTAAAGGAGTGCAGAGCCAGTTATGCATTTGTAGTATAGTAAATATGCAGGACCGGGCAGTTTTAGCAATGTGGTCTTTGGCTGTGGCTGTTTTTTGAAGGAGTTATGGTTTTTTGGAGGTTCTTCTGTGTGAGAAAGGCAGAGACTTGATTAAACACAGATGAATTTCTTAATAAGTGGGGTTATATGAGACTGTCTAAATGCTGAGGGAAAAGCACCTGTGTGAAGGTATTAGAAATTAATATTTATTAGAAATTAATCCTGTGTGCAGGAGAAATTACTTGAAGGAGTTGAGATAGAATAGGATCAAGCAGACAAGTAGTAGGATGATTAAAATGGGTGAGTTTGTAGACTTCTGCCGCAGAGTGAAGAAAAAGATGTGAACAAGTGTATGTTTGCTGGTAAGACGTTAACTACTGATGTTAAAGGGATGGCTCACCCAAAAATGAAAATTGTATGTTTATCTGCTTACCCCCGGGACATCCAAGATACAGGTTACTTTGTTTCATCAGTAGAACAAAAACAAAGATTTTTAACTCAAAACTGCAGTCTGTCCATTATACAATGGCCATTAGTTGGCACCAAACATTCCAAAGCTTTAAGAGTAAAAAAAGACAAAACACAAACATACACAGACAAAACCAAATGAAACCCCGCCACCTCTCTGGTGCAATGGTGAGAACCTTGTCAACATAGCTGGGCTGGGGCCTCAAGAGATCCTGGGAGTCAGAGAGGGTATAGAGGGGGGCTGGGGAGGATTTAAACATATCGCCTCCCTAAGGAACCTGACAACCATGATTCCACACTGACTTTCCTTCTATGGCGTGGGGGTTGGCAGCAATCACAAAACCTTTGCATCCCATTCAAGACAACATGACATTTAAAGAGGTCTGGATGTGGGTGCCATAGAGTGCCCTCTCTCAGAGACAGAACATCCTTCCTCAGAGGAATTGGCCAAGAGGGGGCGAGAAGCATCAGTTCCGGAAACAAGATTCGGGTGGGCCAATAGGGTGCCACTACCAGGACCTGCTCCTCAACATTCCTGAACTCACTGGGAGAAACACATAATTATGCAGGCCCTGCAGCCAGTTGTGTTCCCGTGCATCCATGCCAAGTGTTCCCTCAGTCAGGGAGTAAAACAGCTGGCAGTGAGAGACTTTTGGAGAGGCAACAGGTCTACCCAAGTGGCCCCAAAACATCCCCAAATCAGGTGTACCATCAAGGGGATGGAGTCTCCACTCTCCAGGGAGCACAGCTCGGGACAGCTCGTTGGCTGCATAGGTGTACAGACCCAGAATGTGAACAGCATGACGCGACCTCAGATGCTTCTAACTCCAGAGAAGGAGGTGGCGGGCAAGTTGCGACATATGACAATAGTGTAGAGCACCTTGTTGGTTGAAGTACACAAGGGTTGCAATGTCCATAATGTCCATATTTGTAAACTGCCACAATCACAAAAATGATCGTTATTGTAACGTAAAAATTCATAGATGCATTATTTAAATTGTGTTTAAAGAAGGTCATGTTTCTTGTTCTGTTTAGTTAATTAAGCTGCTATTGCATATAATGAGGAAAAAATTATTTTGGGCTGAAATGTGACTGGATATGTTTTCATGGGATTCATCTTGGTGTAATATAAACATACTCTGATATATATATAAGATAAGTTTATCTACATGTATGTGCTTACTACAACAGTCTGTGCCCAACTACTGTTATATTGTGTCATATGGGCGTGAAGTGTTATTTTCTTATGTTCAAAACCACTGTCTGTGTGGGTCATGGTTGTGTTTAGGCTGCTAATTTTGTATTTAGCATGCTAAGCTTAAAGGATGATGGACAGAGACTGGGATGCTGTGACCACAGGGGAAATAACGACAATATTCTCTCAATCAGCGGCTCATGCAAACACACTCTCTCTTTCAGGGCTGCGGCCGCTCTCTCCTCATGGCCCTGTGCTCAGGTAATATTATCCCTCTTCACTGGATGTTTTATCAATGTATTTATCAATCATAGAGTTGATAATGATATTGTCAAATCATCACCTCATATGACAGAGATTGTGAGATATATTGATTAATCTCGGTGACTTCCCTTCTTGCGTGATTGTGCATCAACTTTAATAATCTTGTTTAGCACCTCTACATCTGCATTCATGCATTTGGCAGAGGCTTACATCCAAAGTGACCTAGGCCCTGTTTACGCCTGGTATTAGCATCCAGCTCGAGTTACCAATCACAAGCCAACAGCTGAAACAGATCAGCGTTCACACATGGTGTAATATGCATCCCCTGTGAGTGCTTCTGATTGGATTTTGAGGGACAGTCTCTGATTTCATAACTAGATGCATCACTTGTTTCTATATCAAGTATGTTACTGCATGTTGATGAATAAAAACACATTTTGATCCTAAAAATATTGGTAACACAATTACAGTACATGAATTATCATGTACTAATACATTACGTGAATTAACAATTTCTTGACTATAAACTAATGATGAGTTAAGAAATCTATTAATCAAGAACTATCTTAACCCTGACATGAATCACATGAATTATTGCATGGGGTTAGCATTATTACTCTATTATAACTCTTCATTAATTACTTCATGACTTGTTAACATCCTTAAAAAGTAATCAATTACACATTTTTTTATACATATTCAGCTCATCTAAATCAGATATTTGGTGCTTTTCGGGGGTTTGTAAAGAAGTGGAAGAGCAGAGGTCCTGTGGCTGCATTTGGATGGAGAAGAAACTGAACGGTAGGACGAAAGTTGACATTTTGAAGAGGCAATAGTGGCCCAAAACAAGAGCAAGAGCACACGAGAAACACCTGACTTGAGTGCGTTATTATGATATAACGACAGTAAACCAATCTATAACATAACCGAAGCGATAATCATCTTCTCTATGATTCCAATTTGGAAAAGTGTGTCAGCTTAATTACAATGAAAATGTTAATGTAGTTTTTAAACCAATTTCAGGAGGAAGCGCGTTCAGCTCAAATCAGCTATTACCAATCTTTCAATCAGCACCACCCCATTGTAAGCCAATCCAGTTGCTTTTCCTCACTATAAATTGGCCAGTTTTCTTCCCTTCCACATCTCGTTTTCGCATTTCCATCTGCCTCCCCTTCTCCGCCGTTGCTCCTTCCACAGGGGAGCATGCAGGTTCGAGCTGGACTCCGAGCCATGCCCTCTTTAAGGGCTCTCGTTACTAGGGCTTGGGTTTCACCGAACTCATGTCTTGCCACCGACAGCTCGCCAAACATGCTTACTATCATTGAGGAAGCACAAACTTGTGAATTGTAGGACGGCAGCAGTGGAATCACTCAAAACAGGATGAGATGAACTTGTTTTTAATTATGAATGCATTATTTACTCGTACTGGTTATATCACTTGTTTTGAAATACACCATGTTTTTATATTTATTTTTGATCAGTCTTTTTTTGTGTTTGATATTCTTTACCAGTGTCAAAGACTCATTTCCATTCTATGAATAAGAAAAACAAGTAATGGACAAACAATTCTGGACAGAAAAAATAAATAAATTGAAGCAAGTTGCATTCAAACAACACAGTCTCACTCCAACTCGTCACATTTTGATGCTTGGTCAAAAGCCTTTTGCATCGCTTTTTTCATCGCTTATTAGTCACTTTTCGACGTGAAGGGTCCTCCATTGTTTTCAGTTGTTTGACTTAATGTAATCGTTTGCATGCATATATAAATTTTTTATACAATTTTTTACTTTTATTGGAGCACCAAACCCTACCCTAAACCTACTCACATCTAAACAATATAAAACACACACAGGCAAATGCAGTCACAGGTATTTACTGCACAAACTAATCATTAACAAGCAGTACAAATACATTGCAAACAAGTTGTGTCACATTCCAAATCTTCTGAAGCCATACAAAGCCTTTACGCAAAGAAGACAGTAAAACACAAGGTTTTAATCACTAAAAATGGTCCCACTCCAGTCCTGTAGAATGACGCAATTGGTCACGAGATACACAAGAGCCAATGGCGTTTCACAACCAACAATGACGTAAGGATTCTTGTAGCGGCATTTTGCTCACAGACTGCAGCGGTGCACAGGAAGTACACGAAAGACAGAGACAGCGACCGTGTCTATTACTCTCACAAATCAATCGTTTTGCCCCAAAAGACTTGAAATGTTAATTTCTTTCAAATAAATGATGACGGTGGTGGTATCTGCCTGCTATATCTTGTGTTTTATTGAAAGATGGTAGGTTTAGGTTCAGGGGTTGTGTTAAGTACTCATAAATGTGTAAACAATATAATTTAAATAAAACTGTTTAAAACACTACTGGCTGTGAAACCGGTACCGATTGGACTTTAAACAGCATCTTTGGCTGTAACACTGGGACGAACTGAACACCACACAGCGAAAGGGTCGCGGAAATGAAACCGGGACCACATCCCACAGCTCGAACTCGACGTATGTCAAGACGTGAACTGGGCAGCTGTGGATAGCCACCTGGGTGCTGACGCTGTGGTAGGGCGGAGAAGCGCTGAGGTGCGGAGAACAGCAGGCTGGTGTTTAACGCCGCTGGATCCCTTATGGCTCTTCAATCTGTCACAAGGAAGATGTAAGGAAACGTGCAGATCCATTTGCTAGCGTTTATTTACACACACAGAGTCAGAACAGGCAGAGTCGAAGAAACGGCAAACGTGAACATCAAAGCTGAGACATGAGAAGAATCCAGAGTGCATAGCGTGGGTCGGCAACGATAAATCCAAGCAACGAGACACAGGGAAACACTGAGAGACACGAATGGCTTGACAACGGGGAAAACACAGGTACATCCAACATTGACGAGCGAATTCACACACAGACAACCGGAACTTAAATACACATAAGAATTAGGTCAGTGGGTGGAGATAAAATCAACAACTATGGCAACATACAAGGGGGTGGAGACATGAGTTCATTGATAAGAAGTCCAGGCATGAAACGGAGAGACAAAACACAGACACAGTTCATGGATGGCTGTACCCCTAATTAGTCACTTTTCGACGTGAAGGGTCCTCCATTGTTTTCAGTTGTTTGACTTAATGTAATCGTTTGCATGTATAATATATAATATAATATATAATATATAAATTTGTTATACAATTTTTTACTTTTATTGGAGCACCAAACCCTACCCTAAACCTACTCACCTCTATACAATATAAAACAAACACATTTCAATAACACATTTCAGTTGGTGTGTTTGAAGTGTATACGGCTAAAATTGAAATTGGTTAGATAATCTGTCATGTTCCCTTTCCCTGCAGCATGCAGAGCTAATTTAGCACAACACATACCTGTTTATAAATTACAGCATGAGCCATGTGGATATAGGGTCATCCTAAAGGGAATACTTTGAGCATTGCTAGAAGCCAATCTTTTAAGGAAATCCTCTTGAGAGAATATATGCTCCTAAAGAGTGGAAATAGATTGGATGAAGACCTCTGACTGAATAAATACAATATCTTTCAAACACAATGGATGCCCTTCCTTGGACTGAAAAAGATTCCTTAAACTCATCCTTGTTATATTTATTGGTTCACAGTACATATTTCTATTTGCATCTAACCATGCTGCTTTATTTTTATGTGCTTGCTGACTTGATCAACTTAGTCAAAACCTCATTTCTGAATCTAGCAAACAGCTTGACAGGAGAAGAAAATGAGCTGTTTGGTTGCCATGACAAAATCCTGTCCTCTAAAAATTTGACTCGGCTATATCTGAGTGACCAGAGAAAACATTTCATCCCACTGTGCCACAGAGGTAATCCGTGTGACTCTGATGTGTTGGCGGAATCGCATGACTCTGAGGTTACGGAGACACTGCCCCTCTCCGAGAGTGATTATTCCAGCGTTAGGAGGCTTATGGAGTGATGGACAGTACCAGCTGTGGCTAGAATGTGCAACACGCCATGCTGAGAAGATTGCGGCCCATTCTTTTAGATGGCATTCACCGGCGTGGTTAAGAATAATTACAGAAGGTTGACGCTGCAGGTGGGCACGTACCAGAATATTGGAGTTTGGAAACACTTGATGATTCATTATTTTGAAGTTGAGCGCTGAATAATCCGGGCGACTGAAGCACCTCGTATGTTTACTGATTAGACAGGGGTGGCTTGTTTAGTTTTTTTCCCCCTTCTTTTCCCATTTCTTACAGACTCACAGGGTCTGTCTGAGATTTTCTTTTCTTCTCCAGGCACAGCTTCAGTAAGCTCAGAATTAACTGAGGAGAACAGAGTGAGAACAGTTTACTTACTGACAGCTTTTTTGTTGTTGTTCTTCACGGACCAGAGTTTCAGATCCACTGAGTACATTCTCCTGACACCCAAATCCCAAACAAACTATAAACTCATTTTAAAACCACCAGTGAAAATCACTTTATAGAAAACGATTGATTTAGGTGCAGTCTCTACAATAGAAGAATAATGTCCCCGTTCTGCACTTGAGTCAGGTATCATTGATCAACCACAACAACTGTGACCCTGATGGCAAAAGTGCTTGTCTTCACCAATATTGATGAGTGTATTCAATAAAGTAGATGTTCATTTGTTTGATTAATTCTGCAGTTATACCAAAGTTAACAAGAAATATATAAAACAACACCAACAACAGACATAAAAGAACATTCATGAATTAGACTGCTGCATCATTGAGTCCTTAATGAGTCCAAAACAAACACCATCTGTCTCTAAGTTAAAATGCTCATCATTAAAAGTAAAACCAACTCTATTATGAATAAAGAAATTGAATTTATACAGGCAAAAACTAAAATTTCTGTCACAATTCACTATTTTGTCGGTGTTTTGAACATTTGCTTTCATAGCATTAGAATGAAAAGTCTACAGTGGTCGAAAAAGTATTTGGATGCTTGAAGTACAGAGCAAAATGACATTAGTAGGTGTGAATATGGCACTATATCAGCATGTTTGTGATTCAGCCATAAACATGAGCCCATAATATAATATTGAACAATAATATTGAATAAACAATAGCAGGCATCATAAAGGTTGCTAAGCAATTCAGTTAAACGTACAAAGGCAGTGCTCTGATACAGCATTATATATAACTTTGCCAAAACCATTTGCTCAGGAACAAATATATTTGTTATTCTATTAATGAGACCAAAAGGTAACCTATTAGATATACCCAAAATCAATTCAAGCTCATGTTTAATCAGAGACACCAGAGGCAGAAGAACATTTTCTCGATGGGTTCTCAGGACCAGAAGTTACTGCTTCGTAACAATGTAAATAATACTGATTCATATAGAAGTATCAAGACAAATACACACACATAGTGACAATGTAAAATTTCATGGCAAAGAAAAAAATTTTCTAGGAAAATATTGGATAAATTATATACATATTAACAAACAAACCTTGTCAAAACTTGTCACACATTAGCTGCACACTTTCACTTGTTATTAACCATAGAGAAAAAGCATGAGTAAATGATCCTCACTGTGATACTTCCAGTAAGATCGTCCAGTCATCATGGACAGCAATGTTTTGGCTGTAATTGTTGTCATGGGCTCCCTGCAGTCTGCAGTCTATTTGAGGCTTTCTTGACTCTATAAATGGAAGCCTACAGCACTCAAGAGTTATCACGACACTACACACTCTCACTCATGTCAAGCTGAACACAGAGGGCTCATGAACATCAGTGTAGCAGTCTCTATACATCCAAGCTTTCAGAACAAGCACTCACATGGCTTTGGAAAAACCACACAGGACCTTGGGAAAGGTAAGTGGCCAAATGGCCAAAAGGCCCCAGGCTATAGAAAAGAAACTCAAGTGGATACAGCAAGGAAATTATTTTGTGGGTTTCTTCCTTCAGGACTGACAGTGACTCCATTTAACCAGAAAAGTATTTTTTCTTTTACAGTATTAATTGTGTAGCAGAGTTGAATTCTACCTTTAATTTCAGCATATGTTTGAGAGCTGTATACGGTCTTTCAGAAAAAACAAAATAAAAAAAATTACATTTGTTTGCTGATGAAAAGTTCATGGTCAGAAAGGCAACAGGTGTACAGGAATGAAACAATATTTCAGCACAACAAAGATGTGACAGCTGAGCTATGTGTAAATATGTGAAATTAGCTCTACTCTTTGCTAATTTCTCAGCACTAACCAAATCCTTAATTTGAGTCATATATCTAAAATGTGCTGTGGTTTTTAGAACATTTAAATTAAGTTTCTTACGTCTGCACTGATGTATAACGTTGATCATAATATAATTTGAGTGTATAAATGCTAATAGGCTTATTAACATTACTCCCAGGGCTGGGGAGTGTTACGTGAGTGTTGTGTACCTAACACCTTGCGCTGGCTCTTCCTTGTGTGTGTGGTGTTGCACAAGCTATATTTATCTATGAGGCATTTACTTTTACTGTTTGTTTAGCGTTTAGCTTTTAATGTCTATCAAAAAACTGTGCAGATCAATTATGTGTTAATGTAATGGCAGCTGAGTTTTTTTAGCTATTTTTTCGAAGCATATGAAAGACTAAAGGCAGCAGAATACAAGGCGAGATGCCTCTGTGAGCATTGTAAATAGAAGTCTGCTAGTGTTTCCCAGCTTTGATGCAGTCTCTTATCATATGGCAAAACCCACAGGCCCTTGACAGCCTTTGGACTCTTTGAGCTGTGGGCAGAGGCGAGCTGGGTGTGCTCACTGAAGTGGGAGGGAAGGGGTTTCTTCTAAAACCCAACCACACACCCAAATGTTGATTTTAAAACCCAGCTGACACACTAGCATTTATGCAAACTTAACTCACTGGCATTCGAAGCATGTGGCTTCAGTCTGCAGCCAGAGGCATTCTGTTTTTGTTTATCCTGCACTGCCTGCAAAGCTCCTCTCAAGACAGCAACATCTGAATCAGACATTAGATAAGTACCTACTGCCTATGGTAATTTCAAAGAAAACAGCAGGGAATGAAAATAGATGGTTATTTACAGTGAAAACCGATAACAAGAGCAGTCATTAGCTTCAAAAGGTCAGTGTAATCACAAGAAATAGTTAAAATAGCAAGACATTTAAAACTCTTTACTGCACATGTTTTTATTTTCTTATATTTAGAATTTGTTATGCCGTTAGCACATGAATGTCACTATAGTGACTTGTTGAAATTCTCCTGGGCTCAACAAATTTTAGTCTTTTAAGATAGTAAGCATTCAGATGTTGTTTTGTGAATTTATTATGAAAAAATTAAACCCTGCGTCAACCTACCCAAGGCCCCTTATCTAATTTTCTGTATTAAGAAAATAAAATAATTACCAGATTCTTCAGAATTCCTCAAGGCTTTGTTCGAAAGAAATGTAGCAGAAAAAATATTTTGTACACATTAGAGTGTCCTTACAGCCTATTACATTTTTTAAGGCATTGTCACCATCAGATTACACCATGCAATTTGTTCTGTACTGGCCAAAAAGGGATGCAGATAGGTAGAAATAACTTTTGGCATATTGTGTGTATATAGAAGTGGCCCTGCTTGCGCCTGCTTGCTAAAGACCCCCTCACCAGAGATGGCAGAAGTACATGCATCCTTCCCTCAAGTACAAGTATAGAAACTCGTTTTTTAAAAATACCATGGTAAAAGTAGAAGGACTGACTCCACTTTTTTACTTGAGTTTAAGTAAAGAAGTATGGGCTCTGACATAGCCTGGGCTCGCCCGTTCTTCCCGCACCTTCACCTCTATGTTCCTTTTCAGTCTCTTAATTTTTCATTATATCGCTCTGTAAATCTTACTTTTTATGCGTTTACTTTTTTCACGAATTTTCCTGTACCTGTCACTTTTTCCATCAACCATCTAATGAACATCACTGTCTAAAAAAAAACCAGCCATATCATTGTATTCTGTTAGTAATTAGTCTCATTATGACCACGTGTTGTTCTATCCTATATTGACTTAAATGCTGTAGATTAACAAAACTATACTTTCTAAATTGCCTAAATGTCAAAATGAATTCATGACAGTATCTTTAGAGAAGATTTAGTTTATTTTATTATTAATCATCTGGCGGCTGATGCTAAGAGTTGCTAGCTGTTTCATTCTTAACTAAGTAAACCCACACAAAACTGCAGCCTATTAACAGATGAAACTTACCTGCACTTGAAGTCATGAACAGGTTATCAGTTTTTACTCGCTGATCCACTCTACCAAAATTAAAGTAACGAGCCTGGTTTGGAAATGTAAGTGAAGTAGAAAGCACAGATATTTGTGCAAAAATGTTATGAATGTTTTGTCAATAATGCCAAACCCGCTTATCAATATTATAAGAGGAAGCGTGAACACTTGAAAAGGTAAAAAGTAGTCAAAAAAACAAATTAAAGTACAGTAAAGTATAGATACTGTACAAGAAGAATCTACTTACTGTAGGTACAAAAACATAGTATTTGTGGTTTCTTTACTTTTATCTGTGACCCTCACTCCCGTCTACATCACAGCACCAACTCTCTGCTCCAAGTATGGCTAAAGTGCATTGTTACAGTAGGTTCAGTGCCTAGTGGCAAATCCATTGCCATACTTCTGATATAATGTAGACAAGACAGAATGTTGCTATGCAACAAAAGCAGCGATCGGCTGTTGGGCGATGTGCCATCTTATAATGAACATTTGTTTCGCAGTATAGCTGTAACCAGAGTCAAAATATCAACAAATCAGGTCAAGATCACAACCAATAAGTCTGATACCAGGCAGCATGTCTGAAATGCCAAAAGATACACAGAAAATAAAGGATGGCTGTAAAAGAGTGGTTAGACAGCACAAGACAACCTCCACTTGTTTGCTGGAAAATTGTGTGTAGTTTGTGAAGGAAACCACTGAAAGATGAATCATGTTTCTCAGTGAAGTCAAGTGAGCTGAAGTCTTGTTGCCTGTTTTGCCGTAAACAGCTCTGACTGAAGTGTCAGCTGTGTTTAATACTCAGATGTCAAATGTCTTGGAAAATGAACTGGCCTGCTGGAAATACAATTAAAGGTCAATTCTACATTATTGTTGAGGACAGCCAAATTGTTACTTGATAAACTAAATCTGGACTGTAAACAAAGGAACAGTTGCATAAACATGGCCACTATGTAAGGACTGTCTTAAGAAGTAGTTTGACCAATAAACAGTAGTTAAACGCGGTAAACAGTCTTATTTTTTTTCATTCAAATGACACCAATCTGTCATTTTATATAACTGGTTTCAAAAAGACAAGTCTTGTAAAACAAATTAAAATGTAGCACATTAGTTTAGAGAGCAGTTATCACTATTAACTAATCGCTTATCAACATGCATATTACTAGAATAATGCATGTTCATTAGTACTTATAAAGCACATAGAAATGTGTTATTCTGCATGACCATGTTTTTTAAATCCTTTAATAAGCAGCAAATTAGAAGTGTATTGAGTCAAGAGTGACAGTTAATTGTTAGGTAATAGTGAGATTTGAACCCCGCACCATACCATATACCATCTATATAAAAAATAGAGGGCTAACTTTTACAGCTAGTCTAAACATGTGATAAAACTGAACACATCTGTAGAGTTCAGAGCACGATTTGTCCCTTTTGATTATTTTTTAGAAAACTATAAACCCAACTACTGTAGTGAAAGTCAGCCAGTATTCAGTGCACTGGGTTAGTGTCTTCATGTTTTGTTGAAGTGCTAACAATCAATGAGATGCTGGATTTGAGTTCTGTGTTCTGGATAAAACACTATATTGGGAAACAGCCTGGAACAAACTCACCCCTTGCGTGGGTACAGACTGGAAATTTGAACCGTAAGGAACGGTATGATCCACATAACACTGCGGGCTACAGAGAGCAAGAGAGAGAGTGAGAGAGAGAGAGATTTTATAGGTGAGTAGGAAATGCCTGCTGAGGCCTTCGAATGCTTGTGTTTGTTTGTGGCTTTCACTGTCACTGTGGTTACATTAGGGTGTATGTGTGGTAAGGGTGATAGCGTAAAATGTTATATATAGTGAATGTGAAGACTAAATCTGTGAAATGGGTCAAGCACAGATCCATTTTTATAGCCAATAGCCTTGCATTTACTGTATGTCACAGTCTAGGAGGTCTAAAATACATAAAGGAAGCTGTTGTACTGTTGTACTGCTGTCACCATCTTTGCTCATTGGCAGTTTTGGGAATAGTTTTTCAGCCAGTCATCTGAGCAATAAGAGCCATCATGCAACTAATGACTCTGGAGCTGCAGAATACGTTTGACTGGTTGATGACAACACACATTCCCAAACCCAGAACTAACTAATCTGATCTGTGATGAGAACATAGATGTTTAAGAGATCAGTCGATCACTAATAAAAAGTATATAATAAAAGTATAATGAAAATGTATAATAAATTGTATAAATCTGGTGATACTGAGGTATCCTTTCATTGTAGAGATCATTTGATTGGACAAAATGTCAGAAATGTAGTTTTGTAGCTTTCATGCTTTCAAAGTTATATTCAGCATGCTGCAGTGCTGTATGTCATGTTTTTTGAAATGTTCAGCCAGCTGCTGAAAGTCACAGCTGTTGATAGAAGGTAACATTAAATGAATTCGAACTAACAAGAGAAGCAGCCTGATGCACTTCTTGCTACGCTCTGTATAATACTCTTGGGTGCCCCTTTCTACACAATACTCTAATGGTTGGTCTTTAAAGTCTATTTTTATCCTGCACCCATGACAGAAGGAAAGGTTGAATGTCAAAACTAAAATCAAAGCTGTAAATTCTGAAGAGAAAGTCCCTCTAAAAAAATTTGAGTGCTTGTTTGTTCTCATTACCAGTGTCATGGGCATAAGTGCCTATTATCATCAGTAAATTAAGAAAATTGCAGTACGAGAAGGCAATGTTTTTTATCAGTATGCACAGGAACTCAGTAAAGCCACCTTGTCTTGTTACTTTATTAATTGCTCAAGCATGACATGACCAACAATTATCAAACCTATATTGCATCATGTTAATTTCTCTTATTTAGTTGATCCACTCTGACTAATTCATGACTGGAGGGTTGAAAATCTCCCGCTAAGCTTAATTAGCGATCTTGAGCACGAAGATTGCCTTTAAATGTAGGAGATGCATTGCCAGGCAACACAGGGCTAAATCACTTTGCATTCAGTGCTCTTTTTATGCCTTCATATTGTATTCCAAATATTAGATGCTAAATTATGAGGTAATTCCATTATCTGGATTTGCTCGCTGTGTATGATGTACCATGCATTTAAAGTGATAATCAATGGCTTTTTTTCATAGGAGAATCTTTTTGACCTTTGGGTAGGTTTAAAAAAATAACACAATAAGTGTTTTGCAATTGACTGTGTGACCAAAGATAGGACTGAAGAACTAAAAATAATCAGCTTGCAAGCTCGAGCATAATTGTCCAATTAAATCAGCCTCAATTTAATACTATTCTTGACAAATGAAGGAAATCTTCTTAAAATTGAAAGTGCACTTTTTCTCTTGCAATAAAGAAATAAAGCAGGGATACATTTTACAAAAAGAGACACAATTTAGCAAGCTAACACAAGTGTTGTATTAGACATGTGAGGGATAATCCAAAGCAGGTTTAATAGATGTTATGAAATAGCATCCAGGAGTTAGTAACATGCTCACTTTTTACTTAAATCGAGGTGAGTAAATATAGGGAACAAGTTAGTTTTATGAAAATGGGTTATTTTATTGTATTTTTTTTTGTTTGCACAACAGTAAGTTTAATTGCTATGATGATTTATTTAATATCCAAAGGTTGTATTTTAGCTTTCCGTCTACACACGCGGGGTAAGTGACAGCTTCTTTGATTATAATTGGAAGGTTTGTGGGAGTGCAGATCACTCAGTGGAGAACTGCAAGCTCAAAAAACCATTTGAAATTTCTGAAGGGACCCCACTCTGTGTCACTATAGGCAATGATTATAATGGAAGCAATGGAGTCTGTCATGTTGCGTCATTAGCAGTGAAAGTAGTGTGTCATTCTGCACACTCTAAATATGTGCAGGGTAGGGGTATCTAAGACATGGCCGGTGCAATGAATATGACCATGGAGGATAGTTGTGATGGGTTGCATTTTACACAGTAGTTTGAATCTTAAAGTGAAAGAAAGTTTTTCAAGATTACCCATCTATCTCTTGAAACTCAATTTGAACTTTTATTTTGTTTTCACTAGTTCACACAGGAGCAGAATGTGGTTGTCAGTCCTGCGTTTGAGTCCTTGAAAACAATTTTATTCACACACAGTTTGCTTATTTATCCATTCTGTAACCAACAGAAGATTTTGATACTACAATGGCTCATGGGCTCAATGGGTTTCAGAGCATTTAAAATGAATTCTAAAGCTTTTAATTTAACTGGAATATCAGTGAAAAGAGAAGGCTAAAACAATGGTGCCTTTTGAACAATCTGCTGACAATAAGTAGCTTTGCACCTACATGTCAACTAACTCTCATTAGAATATAAGTAGACTCTGTAATTAATATCTGCTAACTCTTTATTGTGATGGTCTCCCAAAAGACTCTCTACTGACTATAAGTAACTTTGCAAGTACATATCAATTTATTCTAACCCTACCAGTCTACTAATACTCTGCTAGCACACTATTGAGAGTTAGTAGATATGTAGGTGCAATGTTACTTATAATCAACAAAATACGTTAAAGGGACCATCAAAATAAAGTGAAACCAAGAGAACATATGGATTATGAAACAGCTAAACTGGAGAAAAAAAAAAACCTGGAACATGTTGGAAAATGGCTTAAGGGCCAGGGCTGCTGTACAAAGATCACAGGGCAACAATAACTGTTTCTCTGACTTACATTTTGAGATTCACAATGTTTTGAGGGGAAATGGAATCAAGCATAACAATGACCATGCACTTTTTCAGTGCTTTAGGTTTTAGAATATTTTCAGCTCTGAGATTAACAAAACAATAGCCATGTGTCCATTACCCTTCAAATTGCGCAGATCGCAACAGCGAATTGAAAATATACTTAATAGAAGCGCACATTTTTTTTTTACAGTATCTGTCCGTGCTGCTTCTGTGAAGATAGATGCATACCACTCCTTTGAATAAATGCATCCAAAATCCGTAAAAACTTGTAAAAATTTGTTGCTATGACTTATCGCGAGAAGCAAAAGTTTATGTTTTAGCTACATAACGTTGGTTAATGGAAACACTGTCAATTTGCAATGCTTTTTTTAATCGACATTTTTCAAATATCGTAAAAATAAGTTTTAAAATCACAATGTTTCACAACTTTGTCATGCAAAGAAAAGTTAAATTATGAGTTTCATGTAATTGAGCACCTGTTTTTGGATGTGCGCAGATTACACTTTCTTTTTTCATACCCTTTCATTTGAACATATGCAAAGATCACTATCTCAAGAAGACATAAATGATGCGTTTAAATAAAGAACGCAAATAACACTATGTACTGTACACTCTCAGAAATAAAGGTAGAAAAGCTTTCACTGGGGCACATTATCTATTAGGTTAAAATATGTACACTTTAAGTACTAATATGTACCTTTAAGGTACCAAAACAGACACGGATGCTTTGCCCCTGTGACAGCTTTTCTACCGTTATTTCTGAGAGTGTACAGTAAATATTCATTAGACAGAATGGATTGAATGGACTGTGAGGTTTGGTCTGGAGGGGGTGCAATTCATGTGAACACCAGAGCATTTAGCAATTTAAATAAAAACAAAAATCCTGGTTTCACTTTAAAACATTCTGTTTTCGTAATTCTCTCGCCTGTTTAAGTAACATTGCACCTACATATCTACTAACTTAGTTAGAAGTATTTGTACTTGTAGGGTAAGGGTTAGGAAGGTTAATTATAGTCAGTACAATGCCTTTTGGGAGACCATCATAATGAGTTAGCAAATATTAATCAGTCAATAATGCAAAGTTATTTATAGTCAACAGACTGTTCAAACGGGACCGTATGAATTTCACGAACAATTGAGTTTTAATGAACAATTATCTTTTTGTGAATGTGTTAGAATGGATGATGAAAGGAATCGCAGCTACAGTATGCAGGGTACATGCAAACTCCTTCAGATCTGTTTTAATGCACCACATATTATTTGGTTTAGTAATTTTAGTTTTCATCATCTTCCATACTTCCGTTTGTGGTTTAACTTTTAGTTTTAGTGATTCAGGTGTCTCAATTTGCTTAAATTAGGTAGTGTTGACGTCTGCTAGTAATCACAAATTGAATATAACACTTCTCTGTCAAAAGAGAAAGCTAACAATCGTTAATTGTCAGATTTTAAAATGCTTGCAGGAAAGGGCCGTCCCCAACTCCTACATTTATAGACTGAATAGACCCTCTGTTTCTAGCGCATTCCAATGAATATACAACAGCTTGAAAGCAATCTGGGAGACCACATATTTTCATTTTCAAACCACTTCATGTCAACGGCACTGCTAAAGTCAGCAGAAGGTATAACATTTCTTAAACTTATAAAGTTATACTCTATTCTGCCATGTTGGGATTTGGATGCACAGAACAAATGTGCTATTCAAGCATTCTTTACTCACTCAAATGTTATAGGAAATGAAGTGTCAAGCTCTCTTTATGTCATCGTTTTTGAGGTTTGAAATTTTGTCACTATTAGCAAGAAAGGAGCATGTTTCATCCTCAGTTGCTCTGTTTAAGAAAATCCAGGAAAGGCATGATTGCAAAATAAAGTGGTGTGAATGGCAGCAGCATGATTTAGTAATCACAGCTCTTGATTCATGTTTCAGAGCGAACAAGCCGCAGTTTATGCATACACTGAATGCTCCAATCAGACAATGTGAGGATGAAACATTTAATTTGGATACAGCCCTCGTTTTGATTATTACAATTGCTGATGCAAGGCAGAAGCTTGATGGCTATTAGTTGTTTTCATTTGCTTCATGCTGTTCCTCAGTGTCTACTGAAATCACTTTAATAGTATGTCTATTTTTCAGGTCACCACTGTATTTGCAACCAAGCTGAAGTCTTTCAACTTTGTGCCACTTCTAAAAAGACTGCCTGCTGAGAACAGGGTCTGGAAAAAGGTACTTCAGGCAACCCGACCCAACAAGGTGAGAACTACTCTCAGTATGGTTCCTGTTATGTATGCCATACTGTGTCCCTCAAAAGCAAAGGAAAAACATCACAATACAAGGAACAGGTTAATTATTTATTTTCTGCTATTTCAAATCCAAATGCTTTTTTCCCACATAGAACATGAACTTTTGGAAAATTTAAAAGAATCTTTATGCAACACTTGCCGTATACTGTGCCTTCATTCATACCCCATAAATTATTTTTTTTTTAGCATCAGTCTGGACTTACACCATAATGAAAAAATATATAATATATATATTATTGCAAACCCCCGCAATAAAAGCTCTAGTAGTTGAAAAACCATATTTGAGCAAAAACCAAGTCCTGAGGTCAAAAGAACTGACTGCAGAGCTCATGAATGTATGATGCAATATACTTGTTTCAGTTTTTCCTGAAAAAAGTAATTAAAAGCAGTTTAATATACGACAACAACAACAAAATGTCAAACGATGAAAGTTGTATGAAAGGGGTAACATTTTTAAGGCACTGTAACAGCATCTGAATTTTCATTTTTGGGCAGACTATTCCTTTAAGGTAGAAAAAACTGCACAAATCTGATAGAAGGAGTGAGACTTTAATGATTATGGGTCATGTTCTATCCGTCCCTTAGTCCCTTAGCAGAGGATGACCTATGTGTGTGTGTGTGTGTGTGTGTGAAAATGAAAATGTGAAAGGCATTTGCTGAAGGGCTTGCACAATCAGGGTGGGTCATGTGTACTTGCATGTGAGCAATACATGAGGGACATGGACTTCTGGTAAAAAGATGTACAAGCTGGAAGGGGAAACACATGCACATATAAATGCATTCAGTAACTTTCTTATATTGTCAAGATGCTCAGGAGCTAGAAATAGCTGTCCGCAGCAGAGACCTGCTTTGGGACAGCTGCCGTTTCAGATTTGGTATCGCATTGTAACTTTTCCTTTTCCAATGTCAGACTTCACAAGAGCCAGGGGACACTGATAAAAGCATGGCGGAAGAGGGAGTCTACAAAGCAGAGGTTGTTTACGTCCAAGACCCTGAGGAGGGCCAGCCTGAAGAAATGCTCAAGAACACCATTCAAAGTGAGGTTAGTGTTTTGGTATATTCTGTCCCAAGGCAAATTCAAACTCCTAATGAAATTGTTCTTTAACTCCCTGCTGTACCTTCTTTAAAACTGAACATTGTAAATATTTAGTAATAACAAAATGAGTCACTAGGAACGAAGGGATGAATTACTGTTTGTAGAGTACAGCTTAATTATTTAAGTTTCTTTGGGAAGATTCTTAATATCTTTTAACGGGAAACATTATATTAAATATGCTTGTGGAAATATTTTATGAGGTACTTGCTATCCACTGGTAATTGAAAGCACACAGTAGTGCACCTACACAGTAGATCAAGTTCTGAGCGACTGATGGATAAGAATGTTTATTGTGTTTAATTAATCTGTGCCACTAGTGTAAACAGCATCTTACAGCTAATTACATGTTTTAAATACTTCTCCTGCCAAAGAAAAGCCAAATAGGGTTGCTTAAACATAAAGAGTATCATTCCAAGTTGCAAATATAAACTTGATATTTGACACTGACATTTACAACTGATGGTTGGCAGGTGCCCACATCACAATGTATTGCAAAAAAAATTACACTTGAAGCTGGGAAATGCTTCTGATACAGCAGAAAATTTAATGCATAGAGAATGGCTTTTTATATGACTATAAAAACAAACAGGCCCATTCATAAATGCCATGTTGTATTTAGGCTTTGTACAGTTTGGATAAAATAATAGTAATCAGATATCATTGCAATCACTGCTTTAATTTTCTTTCTTTCTCAGATTCGGTCAACTGACAATTTAACCCTTAAACCACTCAACACATTAGCTGATCCTTACACAGAACCTGGTAGCATAACCCCTGAGCCTAGCACAGCCACCCTGGAAACCATTGATAACAAACACCCTGGCATTTTTCAGCTAGGCTTTCACAACACTTCAGAGGCTGCTGAGGTCAGCTCAGGTCTGTTTTTAAATAGAGAGGAGGCCCTTAGCCCTGC
The DNA here is from genome assembly GCA_032359435.1 of Enteromius unitaeniatus. Lineage (NCBI taxonomy): Eukaryota > Metazoa > Chordata > Actinopteri > Cypriniformes > Cyprinidae > Enteromius > Enteromius unitaeniatus. Next base: position 3,046,076 of record JAUMHI010000054.1, on the reverse strand, counting down.
CAGCTCCATGGATTTTTTCACTTCCCCTGCTTCTTCTAAGGAGTCTATTCTCTCTGAGGGTTGGGACAAGGAGAGGAGCTGGTCAGGGCTCCATATGTTCTCACGGGACGGTTCTCCTGGGCTCTTTAGTGGCACAGTTTCCCCATGTTCTTCCATAAGATCCGGGGCCTTCACACCCTCTGTAGTGAGAATCAAGCGGCACTCCTTGGCTCCAGGCTCCAGTCTGCTGCAGATGTCGTCTGCTTGCCAAACACCCTGCTGTGACAGTCGGGCAACCTCACCCTGTCCTCTGACGCCCCATGGCCGGCACAGACTTCCTCCAACCCAGCTTTCCCTGCTTACGGCCATCCTCAGGAAAGGTCGTCTGCCCGTCCTGTCCTCTGCTTCTCAAAGACCTTACACACCCTGCTGGCCCATCAGCCCAGTTAACATGTCCTCCTGTTCAGCATGCTCAGCTGCCTCTTCTGTTGCACCTATGAGCATCTCCAAAGCAAAGTCTTGTGCCTCCATAGATAAACCCCATATTGGGTCTCACCAGGTTTCACAGAAACCAGACTATAGTTCACTTTCAGTGTCAACAATGGTCAAGACAACTAATGAAACCCCATTGACAAAACCACTAGAAAGACTTGACTCATGTCAACATTTCACCAGTGCTACAAGACACAGTCCTTACCCAAGCTTTCCTACAGTCCAGGCTACCAATTCTCACCTGTTGAAATCAGATTTCAAAGGAAATTGCTTACCGACAGTTCCTAGCTCTCTTTTGTGCAGCTCTCTATCTCGTATAAACTCCTCATCTCCTATTTCAAGCTCTTTGTCTTGCTCCATCACAGAGAACCAGAAAAATCCATCAGTGCCAGTGGATCGTGCTGCATCTATGGAACCAAACAAACCTTTAGCATCCTTAATGCACTATGATGAAACAAGATTCCGGTTAGAAAAATATTCACCTGCACAAAAACAGGGTCAGAAATCATCTGAGCTCTCCAATGGACTGAATCTGAAAGACAGAGGAAGTTCATCTGACAATTTAGACTTCTCTGTATCAAAGCCTGCACAAACTTCATGTAAATCTACCTACTTTCCTGCTCCGAAACACACAACTGGATCAAGCAATACTTCTATATCTCCTGTTTTATGTCACAAGGAGAGTAAACAAAGTGGTGGCAAAAGTGACATCGAAAGAGTGCTCCTATCATCCCCGGCTTTTAGACTGTCTCCCTCTCCCAGACCCGTGGGTCTCACCCGTCTGTCCTACACACCTCCAGCCTCTCCTGCCTGCCCTCCAGTCCACCCAAACTCCTGCTCCTCCACCCCAGATCGCTGCACCCTCTCGCCCTTCCCAGCAGTCCCAAGCCGTCAGCTCTCCCCCTCCCCCCCATACTCCTTCTGTTCATCACCCTCTCTGTCTCTATGGGGCAGCACACCAGACTGCGCAGATGGGGATTGTAAAAATAGAAAGGTAAAGTGCATGCCCTTTTGCCATTACCTGCACGCAACTTGCACGCTCTGCTGCTGAACATTGACTTTCATTTAGTGAGTGGCATGCATTCTCAATCACAGCCTTCCACATTGCTGGGAAACATGATATGACTCATACAAGAACAGTGAATCTTTGGCAAAGGGCATGTTTTGCATTTTGCATGTTTTGTGTTTCCTTGTGATCTTGGTTTAGGCAATATCTGCATGATTTACAGCAGAGGATATATTTGCACAGCTGTCTGTTGGCAGAACTGCAGATGTTTTTCCTCATAACATACAGACTGAGATATAGTGAACTCCTACCTGTTCTCCAACCAATATGGCTGTATAGGTCGTTTGTCAAAATCTCTGAAATGCAACCCATCAGGGCTTATGTTACAATTTCGCCTCTGTCAGCAACAAAACAATTTCATATTAATGTATTGTACTCTGTGTCATAATTCAGGTTTTGTGTAGCTGTTGCGTGTTGGTTGGTAGCGTGTTGCGTTGATATGTAATCTTGTGATCATGCGATCACGGGTTTGATCCCTGAGAATGCATTTGTGCTCATAAAATATATCTAAATAAATTATATATAAAATAATATGCACTATAAATCCTAATTCTGCACTATTTAGAGGTATGAAATAGTTAGAAATTTCTGTGAGATCGGTTTAAAAATGTCCACACATTGCAATGTGGTAATGACAGTCGTCTGTCAATTCATGTTGACAGACACAAAAGACATTAATTTTATGCCCGCTAGAGGGCACTTAACTTTAAAACTTAAATATAGGTTGTAATAAGGTACACTGTAAAAAGAAATCGGTAAAATTTACAGTAAAAAACGGCAGCTGTGGTTGCTAGAATAAAACTGTGAAAATGGTTTCACGGTTTTATTTTAAATTTACAGTTAATTACCGTAATTTCTAATTAGAAACCTTAATATAATGATATAATACCTTAATATAATATGATATAATGTTAATTTACCAACCTATTTAAGTAGTGTAATCTATTTTGTATCTTTGAAATATAATGATTAATACCAAATGCAGGAGGTGATGAGAAACAAAGCTCATCACAGCAGCTTTTAAATAGTAACATATATAGAAGGAGCTCAGTGTCATTCACACAAATCATGGTAAGAACTATTAAACTAAAATGGGCAATAAGCATTCATTTAACAACATTGCATGTAACATACAACCCTAATAAACAGAACTGATACAAAAAAATAAGAAGAAACATAGTTATTTTAAAGAAAAAAACATCAAATTCAAACACAATTTTAAATGCAATGCAGGTAATTCTGGTAATGCCAGATTACGCTTTTTCCCTGTAAATTTAACAGGAATTTACCATTAACCATTTAACAGGTTTTTACTGTAGCATTTTCACAGTTTTTACAGTGTACTTGCACAAATGACCTATAAGGTTGAAAATCAAAGAAAATCATGGTTTCATTTTTACTGTAATAAATATAATTTTATTTAAAGTTGTTTTAAATTGTGTTTGGAGAAATTAATAATAATGAATAAACAGTCATATCACAGTTTTTCTACTGTGTTATTTTAATAATGAATTAATCATGGCACCCATCCTTAGGCCACAGCACAGCTGTATTTTAATCTGCTTTTTTCTAATAATTTTTTCCTAATATAGACATACAAGATCAAATCCACCTACAAGGCACTCGCTGCTATTCCCACAAATACTCTGCTCCAGGAACAGCAGGTGAGCTGCTTTATCTAATGAATGTAAATGACAGCTATTATTTAGTGTACAGTTAATAATTTGACCTTATTTGCTGTCAGTGTAAGCCATTATATGGATGCTGTTTTTTCAGATTCCATGTAACTGTATAGTCCTTAAAGAGGCTCATAATATACTAATGGAGGAGGATTAAACTGGTTTTTTTTCTTCATTGATGGACAGCAGAATGGAATTGTTCATAAGTGGTCAAAGGAAATCTTAACAGAGCAAGCAGAATGAATCCACATTGCTTTTACCTCATTAAACATTATAGTAAAGGTTAAAATGTCCTTGACAGGTTCATATATAATAAGAAGTACACTCACCTTTGGGATATAGCAGCTTTAGCAACCCCACTTGTTAAGGACAAGACTATAATAAGTAGATGTGTCATTAATAACACATTTTATTACTAATTAATATGTCGTTTATAACTCTTTATTTTCCCTTCTCTGAAGGCAATAGATGAAGAGGTCAGCAAGAAAGAAGCTTCCTTCAATCCCGCGGACAATTATTCTTGGGAGGACCCACATGCAGAGGTAGTACAAGACCCGAACACCTAAAATGCCTGGGTGATACAACTATATTTGCATCCACACCAGTGTGTTATAGCTGGATTGATTCGGATTTGTTGTCAGTGTTTCCATTGTTCATCAGCTGGAAAAAAATATCTTGTTCTGAAAATGAGTCCAACGGGTCTGTTTCTCTGTGCCTTTATCGTTATAGTTGTAGTGTGGATGCTGCTTTTCTTGATAATTCAGAACGATTTTCAGAACCGTATTTTTATTGTTGTGCTTGGTGTGAACAGGGCTTAAGAGTAGACTGTTTAGGTTTAGTAGAATAAGCTGACACATACTTGCAAAGTTTCTCATACTGTAGTATGTTGTGGACTCATCAAAGTAAAGTGTTTATATGAATAAAGAAGATATTAAACAGACAGTTTAGTAATAATGACTGCTAGTTGACATGTAGTTGCTTACTGCTTTTAATGTTTGAAGTGGACTATTGAAATAAAGTGAAGTGACTGCTAGAAAAAGAGATTTTGCTATATTATGCTATGGTTTATGCTAAGTCAAATGTTATAAAATGAAGTAGTTAGTCAAGCCATGCCAGCTCTGTCATGTAAGGAGGGAAAAAGCACTCTGAGGGTGGCCAGACAGATGTGGCTGTGGTTGACAATACAGACCTGATAACTTATCTTTTCATTTACGCCCTTCAGTGTCTAATTAAACAGATTCAGTAATGAAATGAGATGAAGTACCACTCATTTGTGAAGTATTTCATGTTGTTGATTATCCCAAACTGGGCATTACTGTGAAGTGTTCTTCTCTCTGTCCAGATGTGCTCTCCTGCGCAGCTGCGTCAGCAGACCGCAGAGCTATACGCAACCATAGATGAAGTCCTTGAGGACTCCAGCCAAAGAGTGAGCAAAACACACTCTGCACCTAATCAATAATCCATTTATGCACCTAATATTTTAATCGATTTTTCCCAGCCTCAATCAGACCATGTGAACAAAGCCAATGTGAAGTCTTTGGAAGCTGAGGCATCAAGGGTATGTAATAAAAGATTAACACCTGGAATTATCTCATCTTCGTTTTGATTAGTCACAGCAGCATCGCACTCAGTCAGAACATGAATTATAATGATTCTAGGAATAAAATATTTCATATTTATGTGTATAACAATGTAGCTCACTACACCCAGACCAAAACGGTGCAATATATTTTCAATATATTTGACAATATATTTTCTCACCCTGCAAAAAAAAAGAAGAGACAAATAAATATATAAGTGGAATAGACTGCCGCTGTAAGGATTCGCGGGACTCGTTCGGATCCATTTGCAGCGATGTTTAATGTTCGAAGTCAGGCAGGCAGGGAGTCGGTACACCAGAATACAGGGTAATACAGGCAAAGACAGTTCGTGGTCAGATAACAGGCAGAAAGTCAGGGCAGGCGGCGGAAAATAGGAAGTCAGGAAACAGGCAGTAAATCAAACACGGGTAGACAGTAAATAGTTAAAGGGAAAAACACTCAGAGACGATGGCCGGGGCAAATCGAAACTTTGCATCCTCCTGGAGTCATAGCCGAGCTTAAATGCTCGGGTGAAGGTTCCCGCTGCTGCTCGGTGGAAAGGGCCACAGAGGCGCGATCCGTGACAGCCATATAGATTTATTTATTTATTTATTTTTGTGCTACAATTTGCTGGTTATTTTCAAAGATGACCTCTCTTAGCAAAATTACGAATTCAGTCCTTCACTATGATCAATCTTAGCCAGGTACCTTTTAGCCCCTGCTGTTCAAGCCCAGCTTGCCATTTTAATAATGTGCACTCACTGCACTTGCTTTGAAACGTGTGCCACTTTTCAGCTGCTGAAGGCTTTCTTAACTCATTCTTTTTCTTTTATTCTGCATTACTGAAGCCACGGACGTCATCACCCTCTCCAAAACTATTTGGACGGGAAACAAGATATGTATGTTTTTCTATTCAGTTTTGATCTCTGTACACATGTACTCAGACTTAATAGGAAGGCAGCAAATCTGAGGAATCATAAATTACAAAACCTCACTGAGTATTACAACTGGAAATACTTTTATTTTGCAGTATTTCTTGTTGAAATGCCAGCTCAGGGCTCTCCAGTTTTTTAATATGTGAAATTTGCTTTCCATTTTCAGACCCACTTCTACTGGTCAAATTATTTTTGTAGCCTATAGCAGTGAATCTGAGCATGCATTTTCCCACCTACATTTTAAGACAAATATATAGAAATCCAATAGGATGCATGGTCCTTGGCGTAAATGAGATGTCACTTCAATTTACTTAGCAGTAGGCACTGTGGATTTGAACAATTCACTGCTGTTCACAATCCTGTCAGAATAGACCTGCGATACAGTTCATTAACACTCAAAAAATTCTGTAGCTTTCAGAGTATTCATTCAGATTCATTATCCAGCCCTTCACTGCACTAGAATTACGAAAGTAAACAAATAACAAACCAACTATACATTGTGAACTTTTACTATTGCTTGGATCTTCCAGCCATGTTTAATTCTTGCTTTGTTTTTACAGTAACATTAGAGAAAAGATGACTTGTGTGAAGTTGTGCAGTTTTCTTATCCTTTATATTGATATTTTAGACCTGTTTACACTCTGAGAGCACAATTTCATCCTGCTTGGACAATTGGAAATTTTCTTGTCATACACAAATTACAGGATTTGAAGAGTTAGTTTGTTCCACAGGTTTTGGCAACAAGATGATTTTAAGAGAATATTACAAACTCAGAAAAGATTACAGGCATAGAGGGGTCCCTAGCTGAATAACATGATATACAATCAAAACTATTAATCACTTCAAATAATATTACAATTAAGTGGATAGTATTGAAGCACTTTTTATTTCCAGATAGCATGTCAATAGCATGCCAAATAATGTTTAATATTCACAACTGTATTAATGTTTCCCCTAGGCAAGCTGTCCTTTTCAACCCTCTGTGACTACTGAAAAAGCACTGGTAAGCAGTTGATATTGATTTAATTGAGTTTCAGCTTCATGTTTATTTACATTGAAAATAAACCTCAGTTTTGGTTACATTACATCCTTCAGTAGATATGTAGTGATGATTATGTAAAAGAATTTGGGAGGATCATTGTTGGCTCTGTTTGGTAGCATACTAAAACATCATACACTTCTGACATAAAGGCTGATCTAGACATAATAAAGGCAGCACAATTACACCTAAACCTACCCCTTACAGGAAACTATGTGCATTTGTAGATTTTCAAAAAAATTTTTTTTACTTTATTTTTAAACCCATTTTACAAATAGGGACATCCCAAAGGGAGGTTTTTGTCAGGTTTACTACACTTTTCACCTACCTCAATTTGGTTAAGTAGGTGCACACTTACACACACACACCCATACACACACTTCTAAAACTTGCTCTAACTACCCAAACACTTAATTTATAAGCCTGTTCAAGCATCGGCAACAATTATCTCTCAGAAAGTAATGCATCATCCACCATTTTTTTAAGACGTATTTTTTAAAACATTGTGTTACCATTAAAAATGTGGATACATAATAAGTTAACAAGTGGCGATTTTGTGTAAAGGAAATTAACATTTTCAATTTCAGTCTTGACCAATGCATGAAACAAATAAAAACAACAAATAGAACCAAAAAATAGAAACAGAGGCTAAGTAAAAGACTATCCAAGCTGTTTTGAAACATTCCACAATAAGCAGATGAACTGGTAATAAGTGAAGATATCTAATAAAATGTCTGTCTTGGCAGGCTAAGATGGCTTGTGGCTTACTACTTTGTGCCCAACTTTATAAGAGTATAGTCAAATCATTAAAGAAATTAACATTTCTCAGTGCAAGACTGCAAAGGATTCCGTGAAATATTAATATTGTGAAAAGATTCAAGGAGCCTGGAGAAATCTCAGTCAGTATAGGGAAAGGCATCCTCTGTTCAATGTGTGTGACTTTGGAATGTTTAGATAATTGCGTGAGAAACCATCATGCTGCTGTGTTAAATATAGCCATGCTCAGGAGTACGTTGGAAAATCATTGTCACTTAGCAGTCTGCCAACGCACCTAGAAATGCAACCTGAATATTTGTTACACATGTAGAAATCCATACATCAGTTCTATGGAGAGATGCTGCTGGGTTCTCAGATGATCCGGCAGACAGTAAAAATGTCGTCAGATGAGTCAGCTTGTTTTTGGAAGAGAAAATACACATATTAGACACTGCCAAAGACGAAGGGGACCATCCAGACTTCAGTTCCCGGAGGATGGGTGACATGCATATGTGTGAAGGCACTGTTGAGGCTGAGGCATATATTTGGATTGTACAGTGGCATCTACTGCCATGGAAATGACATCTATTCCCAGGAAATCTGTGGCCATTAGAGTGAGATACTGCTAAGCTATATTTTGCATGTGTGTCAACAGTGTGCTTCATGGACAGAGTGAATGTGCTTGACTGGCCTGCCTGCAGTCCAGATCTGTCCCCTATTAAATCTGCCACGTTATGAAGAAGAGAAAAAGACAACGATTACCTTGGAGTCTGGTGAAAGCTTCTGTTAAGAGAAACTGGGCAATACATTCACTTGGAAAACTGCAGCGATTAATCTCCTCAGTCCAGAAATGATTAAAAGTGCAATTAAAAGGAAAGGGGATGCAAGATTAGGTTTTGCAACAGAGCTTTAGAGGAAATCCCAGGGTTCATGCAACTGGAAAGATGTTCCATGTTAAAAGATCTTTGAATTTAATGAATATATTGAATTGCTGCTGTAGCAGAGGACAGAGCATAACATTATAGACATATAAAATGTGTTGGGGATGTTTAACTGATTTTGTTAAATATTTCTTGTTTGTCTTAGACAAAGCCTGGGGTTATTAGACCAGTTACTGCAACATCCAGATTTAAAGATGATGAAGAATTCCACCCAAATCCTTTCAAGAACCTTCAAGGGAACAAATCCAGTCGTTACCAGTACAAGGTGCATTTCTCTAAATAGTGCAGAGAACAAAAGCTCCACATCAGACTAACAGCATATGTACATGTTATCGCATACAGAATGAATATATGTGTGTGTGTGTGGGGGGATGGTTACAGTATATACATCATATACAATGCACGCCACGGGAAGGGGGTCATTTTAGAAGACTGCAGATTCTAGACAGATAAATGCAAATTTAAACAATTTAAATGGGCATCTCAATTTGCCTACTAGCTCCATGCAATTAATTTTGCATTAAAAATTTTGAAAGGAGGAGGTGACATGTGGCAACATTCCGTTCTTACAACAAAAAAACAAACAAAAAAAACCCCAGCATCATTTGTTACATTTATGTTAATTTGCACTTCCTATTTTCTGTTGGCACCAGACTTTCTAAATTAATCCTGCAAATCAGGCAACAGATTAAAACACAAAACGTAAAATATTCACAATTTCAGATCTTGCATGCAGCAGAGGTCACGATCTGTCATATTATGCAGACATATGCTGTGGAACCGGTATGGCCAGCACGAGAATGGTTCCTAGTTTGACGTGCATAAAATGTATGGGGATTTTTTTTGTTTGTTTGCTAATGATTAAACACATTACAATGACATTACAAATTCTATCTATCTATCTGTATATAAAAGAATAATATGATGTCTTAAATTAATACAGTGTTTTTTCATTATCATATATAAGGGAAAAAGGAAATCAAAGGGTCAGCATTCCATATGTACTTCAGAAGAAATTTAAGTGCCACTAGAAGTGATTTTTCAGAGTAGCTGCTGGGTTGGATCTATTCCCAGCGGGATCAGGAAGTGCACATATCACTTGAATCCAATGTCATGTGCAATTCCCCACATCAGTACATCTACAGTATAAACCCCATAAGATAAGATAAGACGCCGATAGACCCAAGCCTCAGAGAGAACGAGCGCATTATTTATGGAGGAAACAGACAGCTTACAGCTATACAGCTTCCTATAATTCATAAGGACATGGTTCTAGCTTGGTGTCATTTGTATGCCAATAGTATTTGCTCATGTAAGGGGAATTTTTATTTTTATTAATTCATTTAATCATTTTTAGTAAGAGCAGCTTCTCATTTTCCACATGTTCAAACATCACTGTAATGAAGCTGTTTGCTGTTACAAATTGATATAACACCCTGCATCAAACTAGTTATAAATGCAGATTGGCAAAAACAAATTGGCATCCAGCTTTTTAGATATTTTTCACACAACGTTCATCTGACAACCTATTTAACTGAGGTGACTTTAATCATGCAAACTAATTATGTTTCCATTAAATTGAATATCACTGCTATTGACAGAACAGCAAATGTTTATAAAGAAATAACTTTGATGGGTAATAAATTTTGTACACTGTTGAAAGGTTGGCAGGACTGTTCTGTAAACTGCATGAACAAACGGGAAAAAAATGACAGAGTAGTAGCCACTTTTACTTTTGGCTGTAAATGCAACTAATAATACATTAAATATGTGCATTGAGATGTACACTTACAGCCTGCACTGAGGCATCTCAACACATTGTGTGGAATGCTACATCCCACAATGCAATGCGACACACAATCTGGAAGGTTCAGTCAGAGGTGCTGAGTTAACTTTGACATTTGCTCTGATCTATGTAAACACTATACCATGATGCACTGTGTCTTCGTTTTCTATTACCATGCCATTTATTTGCCATCCGCATAGAATCATGTGATGAGACAGCGGTGACGATAAAAGAACAATCAGAATTCTCTAGTAACGACTGCGTGTCTGTCACTCCTCCCAAACACCAGCTTTTAAAACCCATCTGTGGCTCAGGATGCCATTGTTTTGACACCTTAAACACTGTGTTTATCTCTTAACAGGCTTTTTATACAATCGCAGGCAGTAAAAGTCATCAAGATTTGTCACTAAATTATTGTCTTTGAAGGAGACCACAGAGAAACATGAGCTGCATCTATTTCACTCTCTGACACGCAGACTTCTCCAGACTCTCCTTCACCATGACATTTAAAAACAGGTGTATCAGGTGTATTTGACATTCATGGCTCATTTCCTCTGAAAAGGCGTGGGTATGCCTTTTGCCACATTTTCTCAATAATAATTATTTTGTGAAATCCAGAAGGCGCTAGTGATTGTTTCAGTTGCACTGTACGACTCTTACAATTACAATTCTTATTGTTGCCCTCATGTTCAAAATGTAGTTTTGTCTGTGGAGAGAGAGAGAGAAAAAGTTGAAAAAAAAGGTCCCTCCATTCTTTTACAGAATTATTTTAAATGTACTGACACCAAGACACCCACACCTAGACTCTTTGGGACAGATTTGCTTGCTTCAAACCATCCTTTGGCGTTATAGTACTCTGAGGATTTAATAAAGACACACAGTGAAGAATTACTGTGTCTGAAATCCTTATCCAATATCAACTTTTATAGAAAATTTGTGACTCACAGGTGTGGAAATCTAGAAGTGAGCTGATCTGTTAACACATTCACAGTAAGGACAGAGGGTATTTGTCCATCAGACAGCTCTTCACGAATTTCGAAGAGATGTCAGTCATTAATTCATAACCTGTAGCACTGTCAGTACCATGGCGTAACATGCAATGCTTCTGAATGATTGAGAAGTTGCCTTGTGACTTTTTTGGTTGAATTAATCAATCTGAATAGATCTTTTTTTATGGAGGCCCAGTAGTGCACAACACAACAAAAGTAAAAAAGCAAACATAAACTCACCCCGCAACGGAAATGCTCCCGACCACTAGGGGGCAGTAAGTCTGCAGAAATGGTTGTAGTGCGAGGTGCTCGTGGGTGATCGTTAACTTTCCTTACTTTCTCACAGTTTAATTATTGTTTTAGCACCTCTTCTGAACTATTAAGTCTTCCCTTAGCATTAATATTCTCTCGCTGACATGCAGTATTTCGTTAAGCAAAGCAAAATGGCTGATTTGTCCAAGGTTTTCATCAAAAGAAAACTTCAAGGCTTTTTTCAGAAGGGCCATTTATTTTGAATAAATGGCCCTTATCATGTAGCACTTATTTTATGACTCTGTATATGTGGAGGAGGTCTGCTTTATTCTCTAGGAAATAAATCACCTCGACAAAGGAAGGGGTTCATTAAATGTGTAAATGAGTTTATAAAAGCTATTTGCTTAAGGACTGAAGCCGTCAATGTGACAACTTAACTAGACAAGCTATGTGCATATTAATGTTTGTCATGTTGACCGCTGTCAGTTTTAAGCATGTACCGGTACTTCATTTACATAGACTGAAATTTGCAAATGACTAACAGCAGACAGTTTGCATGTATGCTTTTTAGCCTTTATCCAACAGCTGACATTGAACTATAAACTAACATCCTGCCTCATCTGACCCATAAACGTTGCATTCATTGGCATTCAGATTTAGTCAGATTGAACAGTATTTTAAATAGTATGTTTGTTAATCTATATGTTTTGTTTTTAGTTTAAAAAACACTTGACTCTCTAACACTTGGACTCTAACGTTAGCTTTCTCTGGTCTTTTATATCCTATTGTATATACTATTTTCTTTTTATTTATTATGTAAATAACAAAAAAACTGATTTTTATTGCTTATATTATTATCAGTTGCTTTGCGTAAAAGCTTCTGCTAAATGTAAAATTTTAATACGTTTTAGGTTGCCTTTTATTCTATCAGTATAAATCAATTGTAATTGTGTCATAAAAGGCTCCCAGAACTAACTCAACTGTCTGTATGGTTCTGTTGTTGAGATAGGACCTCATTACAGCTAATTGATGGCTTGGATGACATGTGACAAGAGGGAATCTAATAGACAGCAGGTAAATTGGTAGCTGTAATGAATGATAAGATGGATAAGCAGATCCATCCAGATCAGTTTTCATTTAGATGATACCTACGTATATGAAGTACTGTAGGTGGGCAACATTCAAGAATAAATTGTGAATGTGATAGCGCCGACGAGATCGGCTGCCGTCGCAACTGCTCCGACCCCCTTTTCTTTGTTTTTTAAGTTAGTTTTCAGCATTTAAAACCTGCAAAATCAACACCATTGAGTACATTGAATATGATAGAGACACTCATGTTTCTATTGGTATACAATGTACTCACAATTCGTCGTTTTTAACTCCGGATCCGAGCTGGCCGAGTGAGATCCTGAGGGAGAACCTGCACTCGATCTACAGCAGATGGTGCTGGACCAAGGCCAGGAAGATTGTGAAGGACCTCAACCATCCCAACAATGGACTGTTCTCTCTGATGAGGTCAGGAAAGCGATTCCACTCCCTGAAGGCTGATCCATTTTGCACATCCACACATAGGTTTTATTGCACTCACTCTGGACACTGAACTTTACTCTCCACTCCACCCAATTCAGACCATTGCACACTTTCATTCTGCACTATCTGTACTTATCTGTTATTTGCAGTTGGGGAGAAGGCTACGGGGGGATAAATAAGTGTAATTTACATACCATTTGCCCCCAGTATGCCTTTTTAATCAATCTATTTCACTTTTAATTTTAATTTTATTGTGTGTACATACACTTACTTATACTTACTTATATTTATATATTCATATTCAATTCTACCTTTATTCTATTTTATTTTATTTTATTGCTAGTTATTTTGTTATATTATATTTATTTACTGTACTTATTTTCATATTTTGACATTTTAATTGTTTACTAATGTGTCAACTTGTTGGGGCAGTCGTGCAATACATTTCACTTCATGTCATACCGTGTAT
>JAUMHI010000054.1:2994644-3015494 GCA_032359435.1 Enteromius unitaeniatus | reverse complement strand
CTCGAGGCTGTGTTTCCCTTCACTTATATCCATATTTTATCGATATAGTGCATTCCTTACAAAATTCCATGTAAAAAGTATTTTTTCATGTCTCTGGCCCCCCAACCCATGCTTCAGCTCTGAAAAATCTAAAATTTGTCTTGGATAGAAGCTGGCATCCCAACAGAGCCCCAAACGCGGCCCCCAGGGTGTTGGGAAGGTTACGTGCAGACTCTCCTCATCCACGGGTCTGTTCCCATATGTAACGTCGAAGTGAACTCGACTGAGGGGGAACGTCTAAGGTTACATTGGTAACCCACGTTCCCTGAAGGAGGGAACGGAGATGTTACATCCCCTTGCCACGACCCTGACTCGAGCTGACGCCGGCTCGGCTCCTCAACGAAAACCTGCATGTGCAATCCAGCCGTGCCCTTTTATACTTACGCTGTGCTGAGGCGCACCTGGCTGTGATTATTGCACGCCAATATTCATTGGCCTTTTCCAAAAGACTCCCATTTGTAACGTCTCCGTTCCCTCCTTCAGGGAACGTGGGTTACTGATATAACCTTAGACGTTTTCTTACCTCCTTTCAACAGGGATGTAAGGGGAGCAGTGATAAGACTATTTCCGAGAATGAATCTACGATAAAAAGAATCGCTGCAGGGCTTTGGTGTTTGTGGGAGTAGGCCATTCTTGTACTGCCTGTACCATGCTCTCCTCTATTGTAACTCCCTGAGGCAAGATGACATAGCCAAGGAATTAAACCTGGGTGGTGTGAAATTCACACTTCTCTGCTTTAAGGTACAGGGAATGATCACAGAGCCTTTGTAGAACCTGTTGGACTTGTTTTCTGTGAGTAGACAGATCAGGTGAGTACACAAGGATATCGTCGATGTAGATTATTACAAATTGATGTAACATGTCTCTGAATATTTCTGTCATGAAATTCTGAAATATGGCGGGTGAGTTGGAAAGGCCATAAGGCATCACCTGATATTCGTAGTGGCCAGTAGGTGTAACAAAGGCCATCTTCCACTCATCTCCACGACGTATTCGAACCAGGTTTTAAGGTTGTTGACGAAGATCAAACTTACTGAAGACTTTGGCTGAACGTAACTCCTCCTGAGTGGCTGGAATGAGAGGCAAGGGGTAAGAGAATTTAATAGTTTGACTGTTCAAAGCTCGATAATCAATACAGGGTTCTCCATCCTTCTAGAGCAGTGGTTCTCAACCGGTGGGGCACACCCCCCACGAGAGAGTAGGCTACAGGATGGGAGGGTAAAAAACTGAAAAAAGTCCTTGCATCCTGACTGAGTCCGAAACTGAATAGACGTGTTGATTATGACATTAAGATTCCTCACTTTGCACCGTGTATTATATTAGGAGCTTTTTTCAGTATTGCACATAGGGACATTCATTTTAATCGCTTAATTTTAGAAAAATCATATACCCTGCCTTTAACCGACCGGCAATAATTTTTATCTATTATACAATCAGTTATACATATATACTATTTATTTAAAAGGTTTGTTGCATAGTTAAAATATGCGACTCAAGGGAAAAAACTCTGCAAACATAGGCTATTTTAATTTCTTCCACTTCACAACAAATTCTTTAAATTTATCAGTATTTAGAAAAGAAATGTACGCAGTTATAGCTATATAAATAACAAGCCAAAACAAATTATTTCAGGCTAAAACGAAACTGAAACTAATGTTTGGTCTCTCATTCCACACAAAATCAAATGTTCCTATATTTGCTATGTATTTGAATGCTACATTAATTGATTAGGCTACTTGTCTATGTAGGGTCCCAGCTAACAAAATTATGTAACTGTTACTTAACTGCAACTTAATCTGGTGACCAAAGTTTCGTTGTAGCGACTTAACTAGTTACGTCGTGGCAACTGGAAAAGTGAAAGGTGCCTATATGTTGCCACGGCGTAACTTCGTTACATTGCAAGTTCGTAAGGGCGACGTCGTGGCAACGTCATGGATCAATAGTTTTGTGCTGATCAGTTGGTGTTATTTTATTTTTATTTTATTAATTTTCTATGGTCGGACGTGCAGTTTAATCTAATTTATGTCCTCATAATATGCCCAAACTAACGTAAAGGCTGTTTCAACAGCTGTGAATGATGAATACAGACTCGAAATTAATTCAGTTTATTTATTTTGAAAAACACACAAACATGAACAATAAAATAAACTCACATTATTAATAAAATACTGTCGATAACGTTACTTAACCAATTTGAGGCAGTTGTTGAACTTTTCTTTGGTATAACAGACAGAGGTGGACGAAGCATACAAATCAAGTACTTGAGTAAAAGTACAGATCCATACTATAAAATATGACTCCATATAAAGTAAAAGTACTCTTTTCAATTTTACTCGAGTGAAAGTACAAAAGAACTTGATTTTTATGTACTAAAGTAAAAAAATACTGCAATATCTTACGGTCTACTTAATTTTATAAAGCACATATTTTTATAATCTTACTGCAGAAAATACTTGAGATTTTTGACGAGCATGATGCAGTAATGTTTAATGTGAAGCTTACACTGCAATGTACCTAAGAGAAAATAGATTTAAGAGTCTCATTTTCACCACTAAGAAGTGTTTTGAAGGGTAGGCTATTGTTTTGCAGAACGTCACAGAACATTATAAATGACATGAAAATAAGTAAGGATAAACATTTGAAGGAAAATATTATATTTTCTTTTTTTTTCTCAAACCTTGTCTCGGTTGTAAACACTCCCAGAGGGCATTACTTCACACTTGTACACACAACTGTTAATTACTGTAGTTACCTGAATATCAAATTTTTCCTTTTCCCGTCACATGTTATAAATAAAAACTATTTGGACATTATCTAAAAAATGACAATAAATTAGCACCAGCAAGCTTGTTTGCTAAACAATGAGCATTAATGTTAGATAACAATATTTAGAACTACTTATTTTGGGTATATGATTATAAATAAACATTCATATCTGTCTACTCGGTTAGTTGATCCAAACAATATAAAAAATGTATACCGTTGATAAACGATATAAACACAGACGTAGGGCTAAATGCGTAGCATTTTAATAAAACTGCTAACATTACAGCAGCAGGGAATATAAAAGTTTTTTAACCTAGTGACACTGATGTGGATGTGTCTGCATTCATTTCGGTGCACTTAAATAGATCACCCTTTACTGCTGTGTAACTGCTGACGATTTCTACCTAAATATGATTGTGAAGTTAGTAACTTACTTTACGCGTCATCAGTCGTGCGCACCAGTTGTTCAGTTTACTGGAGACTCGCTCTGAACGGATCGTTTGAATCAGTGAGCTGTTGAATCGAGAACAGCTGCAGTCGGATCATTCCAATTCGAGAATTAATCGTTTAGTGCTATTTGCGAACCGATTGAACAGGTTCATTAAAAAGAATCAGTTTGTTAATGAATCGCTCGTCTGACTCCCGCTCGGAGCACTTGATATATAAGTTACGATATGTTTTATGAAATGTAGTGAAGTAAGAAGTACGATCCTTTGCTCAGGAATTTAGTGAAGTAAAAGTAAAAGTTGCTCAAAATTAAACTACTCCAGTAAATTACAGATACTTGAAAAATGCTACAACTACTTTGTTACTGCCCACCACTGATAACCGATGAAAAACAGAAATATCAGACTCCTCTCCTCTTCAGCAGCTGTGCTCCCGGTGGTCAAGGTAATTCACAGAGTGGGCTGACAACGGTTATGTTACAATTAAAAAAACAATTAAAATTAAAAAACAATAACATTAAAAAGTTATTGTTACATTTAAAAAGTTATATTTGTTCGACCTATTTATTTATTATAAATTGTAAGACTCACCCCAGAAGAGCTAATTCTTCTATCAGACACTTGAACTTGAAGTAAGATTGTGCCTCAGTCAAACGCGCTGTTCTTTGTGTCAGATGAGATGATGTGCCAGCCTGTGCCATTATTTTACTTTCATAAATCGTTACGAAATACAAGATTCACAACTCAAATATATAAAAAATATATAAAAAATATTTTCCTGTCTTGTCAATATTAATATGCGTGGTTATCAGTTGTACGTGGAGACGCACGCTGTCCTTAATCTGACTGATGAAAATAAACACATCTTTAAAGAATGTTCAAACATGTGTTCAAAGTTCACACATTTGAAATAGCATATCTGGTAATCAGAGAGCATATAAAGAAACATATAAATGATGATAATGAAATTACGTGCATATGACGTCGTAGTTACGTTGCCAATCAGTCATCAAATTACTAATATAATATGAAAAGAGTACGAATCTGGGACGTTCTTGGTTATTATGTTACGTAAGGAAGGACGTTGTGAATTGGGAATAGGATGGTAATGGAATTACATGCATACGACGTTGCCAACTGGTAAGTCATGAAATTACCAAAAATGACAAATATATAAAATTACGTAACTGTTACGTTGTTTGTTAGCTGGGCTACTTCTCTCACGTTCCATAATTCCAGGGGCACCTGCATGATTCCTTCTGAGGATATGCACCGGTTTTTTTTGCGGCCAGCGGCAGCGAGTTCATAGTTAAGGTCAGAATAACTTCTCAAATCACCATGACTTGCCTATAAAATCTATAGATATTAAACAGTTCAAGCATATCACAATGTTAGTTTAAATGTTTGAACTACTTAAATGTGAGCTGTTAGATGGACATCAACAGAAGCTGAAGCGTGCTCTTCAGGAGACAGAGGTGCCAACGTCATCGCTTGCATATTATTTAAATTACGATTTTAAAACGGAATTGTTACGGCTGGTTTAGTCGGCAAAAATACAGGACACACGGGTCTATAATTTAGGGTCCTGCTGAAATGTTTGCGGGCAGATCTCTGACAGTCTGAGCGTTCATGGTAACCACTGCCAATATACACATAAAATCTCACAAAATCTCTTTTTTTCTTCTAACATTACAAACAAGGCTACTTTTAAAGATGAGGTCGCTTTCTGTTGTCTCCTCCTCGTACAGCACAAAAATTAACCGAAACTCTGCATACTAGGCTACATGTTGCAGTTTTACTTTTGTTCTTTCAGTTTTGGGTATTGATTTATTATGTAAGTAAAATTGTAATTCTCATTTAGGCCTATATTTATCCTTTATAATTTTATAATTTTTTTTTTCTTTCTCTCCACTAGGAGAAGTGCTGCAGCTGCGTGATGTGATATAAGACGATGCAAATCCTGGTGTCTCATCTGTAAGATGAGTCCATGAAAAACAGATTAGTAATTTTAATTCTAATTTAGATTATTTAAATTAAAATAATCTTGTTTCTTAAGGGTTAATCTGTGAAGCGTCAATTGTTGGTTATACCCGTAACCAACAAAATCTTACAACATTGTTTATAAAATAATTAACATTAGCTCTATTGTTTATTTGTACTTATTTATTTATTTATTTTTTAGAGTGTTCGTGATACATCAAAGTTACAAAGTTAATATCATATTCTATATATAATTTAGTCGCTGTTTGAATAACCATTGAAAAGAAACATTATAAAAAAAGTCTATTTATTAGGGGTGTAACGATACGCCGTATTGTATTGAACCATTCGGTACGAGGCATTCGGTTCGGTACGCATAAGAACCGAACGATTCAGAAAAAAAAAGAAAGAAAGAGAATAAACTCTGTAAAATATAATGTTTTCAGTGCTACTCCCAACAAGGCAGCGCAAATGACGGGACCCACAGTACCCACCCCCAAAAAGATGAGAACCAGAAACAAACATATTACAAACTATCACCCGCAGCATTCAGGTAACGTTAGCCATTTCCCTTTGCCATTTCAACCCAACATTCTGCTGTTTAACCAGAGCTGCATCTTTCTGCTCTAATAAACTAAAATAATGTTTGTATTGGCGTTAACGTTACTTTAGCATTAAATGAAACATAAGGGTCAATTGAGGGGTTGTGTTGAGCCAGCCAAGGTCGTCCCAGGATTATATCTACCGTGGCATTGTGAAGGACCAGGAAATTTAAAGAATCCAGATGTAGACATCCTATCTGCAACATGACTTCGGGAGTACAATGATTTACAGGCTTGTAATCTAAAGGAGTACCCTGGATCGTGGTGATTCGTTAAGCAATCGGGTTTCTTTGTTGGGGAATTAAAACATTATCTAGACATTGTGAGGAAAAAATTTACCGGAAGCACCAGAATCAATCAAAGCCTTGACATAAAAAACGTGTGAGTGATACATCATTTTTGCAGTTGTTAAAGGTAAAACGTTTACAGGACAATTAACAAATGCCACACTCACCGCTTTATGTGGAGGACGAGAATGACAGTCTTTCACTTAGTGACTCGATTCTTCATAGTATAGGCAGCATCTCTCTAGACGTCTATGTCTCTGTTCATGTTCAGGCAAACGTTAGGTGTTTACCTGCATGGGTTCCACTCCTGATGTGACAGGTTCCTGGGTGACAGATTCCTCAGAGCTATGACTTGTGTTAAGGTGCTGAGAAATGTGTGCTGGCCTCTTTAGAAATGCTTCAAGACCTACATTGTCATCATATATGGACATATGGTTGCGTATGCCGATCGCAGCCCTCTGCAAAACACTGCAAGCAGAGCAGGTTTGTTCCATCCACTGATTATAGCTACAATACGAAATAGCAGTATATATTTGTGAATGGGATTTGTGCCTTGCCAGGGCCGTAGTAACTCCTCCTGCACCGAGACTGGGGTATTTGTCCAAGCACCTCTTGAAAGTGACGTAGAAAATTGTCTAGGGAAGATAGATGTTGACTTTCACAATAAAGGCTATCTTGCTTCAGTCTGTGGGGAAATGGTGAGGTTGCATCTTCAAATATAATGAGCATTGAACTATTGCATGACACATTCTCAGAATACTGAGGTGGATTGACTGGACTGGAAGCCGGTGGACGAATTCGTATCTCCTCATTGGCATGGAGAATGGCTTGATAGCCAGTGGGGTCGGTTTGTTCATTCTCCTCCATGAGGCGTGAATCGGTCTTTTAGGCTGAGCTTCTGTAACGCTCAGACACAACACCAGGACAACTCAATAGATCGCTATTAGTCTCCATTCAGCGCTGTGGACTCAGGCAAAGACAATAGGTAAGGACTTGAGGTAGGCATTAGGCAGATCGCTTAAATCTAGTGAATGCAGAGATCAAGGTGCTCGGTGCTCAGTGCTCGTGAATCTCAGTGAACTCAGCATTCAGTTCTCATTCTCTAAAAGGCAGGTAAATCTACAAGGTGAAAGTTAGAGAGAGCCTAGTTACCTCGAGCTCAGCCGTCAGCTGAATGGTGAGTGCATCTTTTAACCAGTGTCTTTGATTAGTCTCAGGTGTTTCCAATCAATAGTCAGGAGACTGAGAGGGGCTGTAGACGGCTGACTCAGGATCAGCTGACTGTGACGGCGTGACAGCCACATAATTGTGACTTTATATCTGAGAATTCTGACTTTATAACTCACTGTGATATTAAGTCGCAATTCTGACTTTTTTTTATAGAATTGTAAGATATAAACTCACAATTGCGAGGTATAAAGTCCAATTTTGAGTGGAAAAAAGACTACTATGTTCTCAGAATTGCGATATCTCGCAATTCCGACTTCTTATCTCACAATTCTGAGAAACTAAGAATTTATATTACAAGAATAAGAATCAGAATTGTGGGATAAAAAGTTGCCATAACATTTTTAAATTTGTTATTCAGTTGCGGTTTATTTAACTATGGCTTTCCCTCAAGAAATTCCTAATTTGTTGCTTATTAATAGTTAGTGCATTAGTTGTTAAGTTTAGGTATTGGTTAGGATTAGGGATGTAGAATAAAGTACACATGTTTAATTAACACTAATAAATGGCTAATATTCTAGCAATTTGCATGCTAATAAGCAACCAATGGTTGTAACCATAAAATAAAGTGTGACTGAAAAAAAAGTTTTTTCTACAATATGGTCTTTGGACAACAGTGATTGTTAAGCATTACTGATAATTAAAATTAGCAATGCAAAGAATGCAAATGGAGTTTTATAATCTGAAAATCTGAACCTGCTATAACGTCAATGCATGGTGAGGTCTGTCAAATTTGTCAGTCAATTCTGAGCTTGAAGCAGACTTAAAAATACAATAAAAAGTCTCCAGTTAAGTCGAACAATAATACTTTTGTATGTTTTGCAACAATTTAGTGAAGCTTTCTTGATAAAATAAAGCCTAAGCAGTTCACCTGGCAAAGGCTTTGCCTGAAAAGGAAAATGAGCCAAGTGTAATTAATTCATTGCATTAGGGTGAATAAAAAAAATAAAAACAAAACATGCTCTACTGTACATTCAGTTTTAATATTTTCCATTCACGGTCCCTCTCCAAATAAATAATTTGATCCTTCACTCTGTTGCACATTGTGAACCTGAACAGCTTAGAGAGGTTGTGCGACGGTGAGCGAGTTGCAGGGAAAAGGATGCCAGAAGTGATGCATAATGCATAACCAAATCGAACAGTGAATATGTAGTATTGTAGTATAGGTGAGGATTTGAGATTTGAAATCACAAGCATCCATCATGCAGTACGTCAGAGACCCGGAGTCCCAGAGTGATCAGCAGACCCAGAATACCATGCAGTCCCACGAGTATCAAAAATGGACTTTCAAGCATGTGATAAACATTTTCTCTGCGATTCTCATTTCTGAGGTGGAATACAATTCTGTGTAGAGAAACTGAATGTGCGTGGTTTATCTTCTTTGAAGGAGAGAGCTGCATAGGCAAATCTAAGCAGAATTGATCTTTTTTGTAATGCCACAAAGGGACCTTTGAATGAGGCTGGGCAATCCGCAGTATACAACGATGAGTGCAAATCAAATTTTAAATTACCCTAAAAATTCAACTTTATTTTGCAAAAAACAAGCTGTCAAGACAGATTATAAGGTTATCTCTCTATTTCTTCAGATCTATAAATCTTTTTTTTTTTTTGTAGAAAATAATGTGGGCTAGCAGGGGGTGCTGTGACTGTAGAGGTACCCTGCACACACAAACCACAAGCCATGACATGAAATGAAATTTCATGAAATATTTAAGCCAGTCTCTGTTTCTGTGTGTTAAGAACCTATAAGCACTGCTGGGTAGTCAGTAGTAAATAATGGGATGAAATAGTTATGATGATAGTTATTGACTTTTTTTTTTTTACTTTTAAACAAGGGATTACATGAAATTACATGTGCATGTAATCAGTTACTGCCCAGCACTGTCGTTTCGTATTTTTTAATCCTAAATACATTTTACCACACATGCACGCACACACAAACACATGTTGGTTTTACATGTTTTATGGGGACTCTCCATAGGTGTAATGGTGTTTATACTGTACAGACTGTATGTGGTATTGCCCTACATTGACCCTACACCTAAACTACACCAAATTTTTTTCATTTTCAAAAAACTTAATTCGGTGTGATTTTTAAGCTTGTTTCCTCATGGGGACCTAAGAAATGTGACCCACAAGGTCAAAATTTACTGGTATTTCTATCTTTGTGGGGACAATTGGTCCCCATAAGGTGATAAATACCAAGTGCACACATACACACACACACACACACACACAGATGGCTTTTAAAAGCTTTATTATAATAAAATGAATTGCTTTAAGAAGGAATGAAGTGCTAAAGAAGGACTCATGTATCTATTGATTTAGATGCTTTTATTCAAAGCAAATTGCAAATCTATATATACTGACCTACAAGAGGAAGATAATTGTTATTAACAGGGCAGGTGTTTTGACTGTCAATATGTTTCGATGTTCTAAGGATCAAATTACATTTACCATTTGAAAGGGAATTAAATAATTGGTGGCAATTTACATTATAAACAAAATGCTACACGATTTTGTTTGCCTGCATCGAAAGCTACAACACATTTGACATGCTTACTGTCATACAACACCATTACATCTGTGGTAAAAGTTAATAAAATGTCATACTAAATGTTAAATGAATTTAGCAGACTCTCACATACTATAGCATAAATTACCTAGACAAATGATAACACAGATGAACTGTACATAAATATTTCAAGATTACTTCCTTATGCAGCAAAGTAAATATAGTCCAATTCTATATAACTCGCACAACAGTTGCACTGTGGCATTATGTTAATGATATTTTCACTCAAAATCTTTTTAGTTTCCTTTTAATTTCAGGGGGAAATTTGAGTCAGTCATCTTCCTGACAGTTTTTTAACCTTTACATTGTAAAGTGAGAGTTAAGATTTCCATCCCTTCTCAGATTACTTTCTGTTAACCTGCCTCTTATTAATGATTGGAAATATTGCTTGCAGGTTTAGGTCCATGGGAACGTATATAAACACTCCACAAACATTGAAATTTAGGCAGATGAGTAAGATATTTTCCATCATACACACTATTGAAGGGATGCTTGCCAGAACATGCCCACTCGAAATCCGATACAGTTCAGGTGACGTACATAACAGTGTGGGCTGCTTGCATTAAGATTCCCGTTCAGATAGCATTACTCGACTGTGATGCTGTTACCTTAAGGGACAGAAACCTGTTGTCAATGTGCTAATGTGCCTAATGTGGCCTGTAAGACTGCACCTGCTTCTGAAATCCTCAAGCCGTAGCCAAACAATGCTGCCAAATGATATGCCTCTCTCTGCTGAGAAAGGCCTTTGGTGTGTTTGTGACATACACAAGACGTACCTGTGAGATTGAAAGAATGCATCTCTTAAACAAGGTGGTGGGTTAATAACAGGGTTTTTCCCGGTCTGACGTGTCAAATAAAGACGGATGGTGTTTGCTGCCCTCCTCAACTCAGGTCACATGAACAGCCAGTCAGTAATTACACTGATTTAAGTTTCGCAAGCCTTAAGTACACATACACCAATAACACACCAGTCTGAGACCAAATTGTGAGTATTTTTGATCAATCACAAGGTCCCATTTTATATTAGGTGGGCTTAACTAATATGCACTTTCATCTAAATGAATAATTTTGTACAACGCACTTATTGTGTACATACAAGTTTTTACACTGTACTTATATTTTTTAAATACCTATATGTAATTACATTTATAATTACACTATTGACCAATCCCTTACACCTTAAACCTACCCATACCACCAAACCTGTCCCTAACCTTACCAGTATCCCACTTTAATAGCAGCAGAAGTGTTTTGCAACACAATATGACCACATTATTAGTACATTGTACTTATTTTTTAGATATAAGTAGACAACAGGTGGCCTTAAAACAGAGTAGGAGCATGTTCTGTCAACATCAAGAGCAGGAAAATCATACATTTTTCTTCAGAAATGAAATGGTTCTCAATTCTCAGCTCCACAAATGAATCATCACAATGATAAGGATTATGAAATGCTCACTTACAAAAGAGCATGCATGAGGGAAACTGACAAAACCACCCACAGGAAAACTCCCTGTGTTGTGTTTTTTCCACACAAAGGACCATTGGATAAGCAGCGTACCCCACTGAAGTCAAGATGCGATCATTTATGGCAAGCAAATGCATCCCAGAAGCTTTTTGACAGTCTCCTTGATCTTTGGAGGTCTGGAAATTTTAAAACGAGTGCATAGATAGTGTCAGGAGTGCTTTGATAGATCAAAACATGCCTCCAAAAATAAACAAATTCATTCATTAAATGAATAATGAACTAATTCTCAGTGAGAGACTAACATTAGCATGCTTTGCCTTCACGCGCTCTGAAGGACTTGATTTACTACAACCAAAAAGGAGTCGCTGAAACAATGTACGTGTCACTTTTAAAAAACATTTTCTCTGTCAGTGGGAAAAAGAAATCGAAACTGTCAACTTTATCTCGGTGAACTATGAACTCTATGAAAGGATAGAGACACAGGATGAAAGATCGAGGGGTAGAGGCGTGTCTTGGGTATGTCAGACAGGTTTACTGCCTCTGGCCAGTGAGACGCTCTCATTATTTGCATGTGAAAACTTGAGTCCCCACCCTTCTCCAGGTTCTCAGCACTTCTCCTGTTCAGACACATTCAAGGTTTTTTTTTTTTACAGAAACTTACAAATCTCCTTTAGCTTGTGATATACCTCATCTCTACTGGTACAGCACGGGATAAGAATGCTAAGAGACACAGCATGATGATTACCTCTTAAGTAAGTAACTTTTTACAAACAGCAAACACTCAAATGTTATACTTACTGTTACTGTATTGTTTGGAGCCAGTGAACGAAAGCTGCAGGTTACTTTGCTATATGTCTGCCTGTATCGATTTTGCATATTAAAAAATCGGTTTCAGAAAGTGCATGACCCTGTGATGGATTAGTTCTGAGAGAGCATATAATTATCTAAATGCGGTTCTCACAAACTATTAACATGGGTTTTACTTTACTATTTTGGAGTGCTGATGTCTTATGGTCTCTAAGACCATCAAACATTTGAAAAGTTTCCTGGCCCCCCCTTAAATGTAGCTTTTTTAGCATTTTCTATCTGAATGAAGTGTTTACTAAATCGGTGCTTTTGCAAGCAAAATAATTTTCACGATTTTTTTAATCTATACGATATAAATCAGCAAAATCCTACAGCAATAAAAACATTGTTATCATAGTAGCAAATTTTTCTCACAGAACCACAGAATGGGCTATTTCACAGCCAGCATTTTAGTTTGGGTTGACTAAAACTGCCTTTGTTATGCAGTCAGCGTATTAATCAGCGTGTCAGAGCAGGTGGGGCTCCGAATGACTTTAAGTGTTGAATGCCAACCTCTTATGAATGCTTTAGGCCTGTGGAGATCTCAGCACCTGCTGATCAAGTCAAGTCAAGTTGAATTAATTAATTATGCCTGATGGGATGAATTTGACATAGGATGAACCTTGATGGATTTGGGGAAATAGCCTTTTTCTAGTTTTTCTAGTGTGTGGTTTTTATCTGATTGCATTTTACTGTTTTGTTCACCTGTACCGCAACTTGTCAGTATACTGTACCATAAATAACTAAATGACCTGCAATCAGCAAACAGGAAGAGCAAATTTTATTTTTCCAAATTAATTCTGAGGAACTCTATTAACATGCACTAACTGATTAATTGATTTACTCCACAATATACTATCAAATGTTGACAAAACACACATCATTAGAAATGACTATTGCTGCTTAATGTGTGAACTGTTTCATTAACAGTCTTACTTTTTTTTCTGAAGGTGATGTACATAATAAATAAACATTGATTGATTAATTAGAAAGCCTCATATGAATCTTAAATATTTCATTACATCATTGTAGATGTTTTGCCATTGACCTCTTTTCCCACTGACTAGCTGCTAAAGTGACAGTTGCTGCTCATGCAACTGATTCAAAACGGCTGTGTCTAAGTGGCCATTAGCATGCTTGAAGGGTTCTGCAACTATTGAGATTATTGGGATAACTTTATTTTTCTTCAGGGCTTATAGACATACTTAGAAGGTAACATTTAGAGAGTGTCAGCTAACTAAACTAACTGTCCTGCACCCATCAAACATTATTAAGTTGGAAATGGAATGTCCTGGTTGGTCCTGACTCAGTAACAATGCAGCACAATGCAATAACGTCAACATTTTCTCACATATTGAGTTGAAGGAAAATAATTACAGGGCAGCTTCTTCATTACAGCAAGAGTGAGTCACTCAGAGTTTCATCAGCAGAAGAACATGTTGCATCTGGAGAGTTTGTTCATTACTGTTGCTTCACTGCTGTGTTTTATATATGCAGTCATTAAAACAATACCTGACAGATGTATAAAAATTAATACAACTTAACGACTTAATACAAATTGTTTTGTCCTATATGCAGTGGGTACCTTTTGGGGGCTAATATGTTGAGATCACAAAACCAGCTGTGCCAGGCAACAGTTTTTATTAATAATAATACTTAACTTAGCATAACAGGGTGATTCCTGTTATACTGTGACTTTTCTGTTACTATGATTTACATACTCATATTTTCTCTAAAATAGTCCCATATTTATAAGAAATTGCTGAAATTATACATAGTATGTCTAATTTATTATTTAAACAGAGATAATGGACGTTAAAAATACTATTTTCTTTTAACTGATACATTACATTTTATCATGTCTTCAGCGGAAAGTAATCAACTTCCACTAGAAATATAAACCATGAAATGATAAAAACCTTAAAATATATTTTTATTATGTTATAGACTAAACTTAATGTGAAGTGTTAATGTTAAGTTAATGTGAAGGTGTAAAAGTATATTTATTTTTGTACTATTTTCTTAATTTACCTTGTCCATAAACACATTTTCCACCCTGTTAGGATGTACTTCCTCGCCTTCCAAAATAGACTATATTTCCACTGAGATCATTTTGAAGTGATTTTTTTGTTTATTTTTTCCCGCTGACATTTAACTGTCCAAATGAAAGTAAATGTCACCTCTCACTAATACCTTTTGTTTTAAAATGCTGTCCCATCTACTTGTCCCACTCTTACAGTTCCACCCTGTTAGGCTATATTATGGAGAATCTGACATAGCTATAAATGTGACATAGCTATAAAAGTTCTGTCAAGTGTTGATTGCTGAAAAAATCTACAGTTAATTTAGCTCAAAATTCCAATTTCAAATTTCCACCCTATAGGCTCTGGATAGAGGGCCTACAGGGTGAAAAGCGAGAATAGCGAGCTTGGCCTGTATGAGTTCCATATATTTAAACATGTTACTATTTTGGTAAAATGTTAAAACACGAAAAACATGTAACTGTTTTCCAAAAATTCTGAAACTAAAATTTTACGGGATACCATGAATGACCCAATTAATATTAGTAATAAATTAGTAATAATAGTCATTTCAACCAACACAATATATAGTATTGGAAGTACAGTACATGACAAGTGCTGCAGCCATTTAGAAATTTTGGGTCATTCACAGACAAGATTTTCTACTTTCTGTTGCTAGTTGTTGTTGAGGGGAGTTAGTATTTTATGGACAAAACTCTGTATAGGGTCCAGGATATAATGCCTTTAAAAAAGTTCAGAGTGATGGTACTGATACATAAGATCCATCATTCCAGACTAAATGAGTGTGGAGAAGTAACATGTTCAAACAAGCACTTCTTGCAGTAAAACAAACCAAGATAGCAACAGTGTTGAGATAAAACCAGTACCTGAAGCTCAAAAGTACAGTGATTATTGCTTTTTCTGAGTGGTTTTGTTGAACAAATCTTGCCTAGAAGCCAGTGATGGCTGTTCTTTAAAGATTTTAATGGAAACATTTTACATAACTGAAACCAATGATCAAGAAATTTGTGTAAAGTTCGGAAAACACGGCCTTGATAGCCAACAAGAAGCTCTGGTTTTACTTTATTTTGACTGTCCCTTTATTTTGACTGAACACCTTCTGTTTGAACCTACATATCTACTAACTCTCACTAGAGTGTTATTGGAGTATTAGTAGACTGGTAGGGTTAGCATAAGAATAAGTGGAAATGTTCTTGCAAAGTTAGTTACAGTAAGTATCTTTTGGGTCACCATCACAATAATAGTTATCTTTTATTAATCAGACAGTCTACTAATACTCTCATGAGAGTAAGCTACTAGAGTAAAGTTACTAATTGGTAACAGAATGCTCTAAACCATCAAAATAACCAAATCTCAAAGTTGCTGTTTTGCATGTATCTAGGTGAGCTGCAACAGAATACTGTTGCTGTACAGAAATGTTGAACGTCATGTGTCTTGTTTCCTAGGTGGCAAAGGCTATACAGCGTTTTGAGGAGTCTAAATCAACACTGTGATGGAATCTGATTTTTCACTGCTGTCCTCCTTAAAGGGAGAGTTCAAGGCTGAAGATTACATACAGCCTCATTACAAGGAAGCGTATCGGTTAGCCATCGACTGCCTGGTCAAAGAGGGAGAAGCTTCTTACCGAAATTTTATCAAAGAGGAAGGGATATGTGGTTTCCTCTCAGATGAGGAGATCAAGCATATTACAGAGAGTGCTTTGCAGCCCCCCACCAGCAACCACTCAGAGGAGGTGGACTGTCCCCAGGATGATACGTCCTCCACAGGCACGTACTGGCCCACTCACTCCGACACTGACCCGCCAAACCTGGATTTAGGCTGGCCAGATGTCCCACACAGAAGGCCTGAAACCAACATAGACCTGTTGTTCCACCCGCCGAGGCAAAACAGCCCCACTATCAAGGAAGTGATCCGCAAACAAATACAGGACGCCAGGCAGGTAATGTTGATAAAACAGCATGCAGAGAGGGGTGTAAATAAACGACTCTTTGAAACCAGTCCTTCTGTAGATCACATGCTTTTGAACTGTGTTCAGAGTTAAGAAACACATTTACGCACGCAGCTCAGGAATGAGCTTTTAAATGGTATTGTAGTTTAGTGTAAACAGATCTGGGGTGCATTTCCCAAAAACATGGTTAGCCTACTATGGTCACAAGTTCCGTTGTTACCAGCACAGTTCAAAGATTCGGTGTTTCTCGAAAGCATAGTTCAAACAAACATTCGCAGTCAACGTCACAAACGTACGTGGTTGGAACTACAGCTTTGGACCTGTGGTTAGAAGCATAGTTTCTTGTTAGTAAGATATATAGGCTTTAATAAATATGCTCTTGTGCAAAAGAAGCAAACTAACATGCATCTTTATCTTAGATTCTATCAAAATCTAAAATGCATTTTTAATTACGTCTTTTTGCACGTCCATTCTAAATGCTGTTTTTGAAAAGTGCACATGTAAATAAACTAAGGGAACCTCGGAGTATGATGTGAGAGGGAACCCGTGATGATCCAAAGATAAATAAAGCAAAATGACACTGAACAAAAATAATAAATTTGTCAATAGGCGTCATGTTTAATTCAGCAGCATCTTGGAAATCTCAAATCAGTTATATATCATAAGCCATTCCTCCACCACATGTGTGTGACATCATTTACAATGGCCCTATGTTGTTGAACAGATGTGGTTCAAACGATGGAGATGGGACCATGTTTGGGAAAGAGTCTTGTGTAGCTAGTTCGTTTCCATAACAATGCATCGTACTATGGTGGTTAATCAGTGAGTTACATTGTTGTTTGGGAAATGCATACCCCTAGTTGGATATCGGAAGGTTGTGGTTTCAAAACCCACAGGGGGTGATCCATGGATTACTGTGCCCATGTCAGGTTGCTCCAGGGAAATTTTTCTGCACCTTCCAATTTCTACAATCAAAGATGGTGTAGCATGTGGATAAGGCCACTACTGAGAAAATTACTTTTACTGTCATCCTCTTGAGCATCTAGAGTTGTTATTGTAGCTTGCGTTTTTTTTTCCAGGGTGGAATAGTAACAGATCAAGGCTATACGAGCAGAGATCTTTTAAATGTTGACATACAAAGTTTGCCTTTGATCTTTACTGATATTATGATGTAGACATGCTTTTCTACAGAGTTCAGCCTTGCAGACAGCTTCTACCTTTAGAGTAAAGAGAACATTTCCCCCAAAGACATGTCTTTCTAAATAAATTTAGCACACTACATAAAAAACATCATAGATGCTCTCAGAAATTACTTTTATGCTGAAATAAAATCCTTTTTTAGCTGCATCACTTTGCGCATCTTCAATTTGGTACTTTTCGCTAAATTTTTATATGCCTGACACCTTCAATTAATTGTCTCTAAATTAAGTACCATAACATATTTTCTTGTTAAAGTCACAAAGTTCTCTGATCTGTTGTTGACTGGATGGAGACAGATGAATGAAGGCTAAATGAATGAATGAAGTCCTGCATCTGTTACCGGATAGTATATTAAAACACATATTATATATAATATATATTATATTACATTATAAGTAGTATATTGCCATTTCACAATTTATGCAATTACTGTAGTTACAGTATATAGTATGAACATGCAGAACAGGGGAAAAAAGAGCCACTGAACTATTTTATATTTTATTTTATTTTATGAGCTTAGTTGCCATAAAAAATTAAAGCAATAAAAAAATGAAATCGTGTTTCTTTCTTTTGGAATTTCTTGTCAGAATTAAACCCTTAAACTGGCGCTAAAACATACTTTTCCAATATAGTGAATGTTCGATTTATTCTTTTCTATGTCTGAATAATCTTAATAAGTAGGTGTTCATAATCTTGTGTAATTTTTTGCACTGATGAGAGCAGCTGTCTGTCAGAGCAATGAACCATTACATTGTTACAGGAGTAGAGAAAAAGTGCCAACCATTTTCACTGCCTGGCCTGTTCACCTCGTGATTCCCTGATAATCACAGAGGAGGCTATAAATTGATTTCCTTTAAATCACGACTTTTGAAAGCAGCCCCACAGTTGTGACGTCTTGAACTCTTGCTAAAGATGTGATAAGACCAGGTACATCACTTTCTCCCTCAGGCATCAATCGTGTACAAATTACAGCAGTCTCTCCCCAGCAACAGTGGCAGCTAAACTGTGCTGAACAAACACACAGCAAACAATGGAACTAGTTGTGCAATGTGCGGTGCTGAAATGATCACTCCCTTCGCAGTTGATGAGACGGGAGTGCCAGAAATATCTAGGTGTGCCTATGAGAAGCAAGCTTTACCACACACAAAAAAAAACAACAAAAAAAATAATTTTGTCATGCAAAGAAAGCCTTGCACCTGGGGTGGGGAGCAGTCTTTATTAGTAATAAGTGAGAAAGCAATGCCTCCTTTCTGAGCAATGCAGTCTTCTTTGTGTTTTGATTATGAGAGATTATTAGAGCCCTGGCTCATTGAATAATGGGGAAGCACTTCTAAGAGCTTCTAAGGAACATTGTACAAAGATGGACTGAGATACATGATTGTGATTGAGAACAATGTCACCAACACGGGCTCTCATCAATTCACTGATGGTCAAACTGTATACCTTTATTATAAGTAAAAAAGGGTGCAATCTTATTGTTTGATTTAATTATTTAATTATATAAATTATATCACAACAAAATCCAGACTTTATGCTTATTCCCAAACATGAACCCCCAAAATGTTCTTACTGGAGATGTTACTGAATTGCAAGCTCACAACATGCATTACAGCATTTTAGATTATTTGATGTTAATGCTTATAATATTTTGATATAGTAATATTAGGCCAATTAGATTTTAGTGAATTGGTCACACTTTATATTAGGTGGCATCAAAAAACAAGTACAATGAACTATTTTGTTTGTATTGTATTGCAAAACACTTCTGCTGCTATTGAGATGGGATACGGGTAAGGTTAGGGACAGGTCTAATGATATGAATAAGTTTAGGGTGTAAGGGATGGGTCAACAATGTAATTATAAATGTAATTACAGATGTATTTGCATGTAGGTATTTAAAAAATATAAGTAGTAAATGGGGTTCAAGGAATGACAAAAGAGGTATTAATGGCTTGGTTTAATGTTTTATGACCCTTTTATAATTTTATTAGGGGGCAATAAAAAACTGTCCAATAACCCCTACACCTGGTGCACAACCGGACTGTACGCACCCCACGTCCTGCCTGTCTGAACTGTGGCCCATCATTCTTCCTGCTAGAGCTGTGGCCCCCTCCTCCTTCCCCCCCTCCTAGCAGGAAGGGCCCCCCACAGAGATCTGTGTCTGCTAGGCCCCTGTGCGTTGTCTCTGTAATGAAAGAGGAAAAAAGAATGAGACATTAGTGAACAATTTAAATTAATAGATGGTTATAACAGGTTTAATCAGTGAATTAAATTTAACAGATGAAAATACAGCTTTTCATGATTTAAAAACAATAGGTCTCTCGCCCCACAGTGTTTGCAGTCTATAAATGAAGGCCATTAAAACATTCTACTCATCTAAACAACTGCATGCTTGAAGCGAGGTTAAGTTTGTCGTTAGATAAACAGTGACTGTTTTGTTTGCCATTATTTCACACCCTAAACCCTCCAAAATCTCTAGATCGCAAGAAAATAATCTTAATTAGAAGACTGATTAATAATCGATTTGTTGCTAGATGAAATCAAATATGCATTTAAGAATATAGACAGCGACTGTATCTGACTGTATAAGTATATAAAACTTTGACTGCGTAAACAATGAGATGGAAACGTGGGAGGCATGCAAACACAAGGCCCGGTTGCTTAAACTTCATATTGCGGTGTTATAAGCTTTTTAAATTAGCTATAATCAATACGTAGCGTAACTCTGAGAGAATAAATGAAAGAAATGTACTATTTCTGTCTCTCTCTCTCTCTCTCTGTCCCTCTCGCTCTCTGCGTTAACCAGGTATTGCCGACAGGTCCCCGTTGGTCCCTCACACGAAATAAAAGCCACATTTTGGACTTTAAATGGACAAATTCTGTTTAGAAACATTTTATTTGAACTGTAAATTTGGGGACGACGTCTGAATTAGTAGCTCGCAATCTTAGGCTATTTGCACTAGCGCTGAAAACAACAGAACACATTTCTCTGTCCCACGTGCTCTACCTCTATCACCCAAGAAATGCTGGGCTACAGATAATTTTAAAATTAGTGTTTTTACCACAGCAACGTCAAAAGCAAATGTGATTTACGCAGAATGAGAAAATCAGAATTAGAAACCTGATTCACAATCGACTGAATCGTTGTTTGGTTAAATCAAATTAGATATTAAGGATTCAATGTTAGACAGCAACCAAGCTGAGAATCAGGCTGTTTGAAGCTAACCTTATGCCTCTGATCCACGGTTTGTAATGTACAAAAACACTTTTTAAAGCACCAGTATTTAAACCACAAGTAACACAGGTTTTAAACACTCGTTTGTTAAATGGGATCAAGGATCGATTTATTAGACGAACTAGTCCTAAGAAATTAAAAGGATTAAACTTGCATTTAAATTACCATGCTTATAATTCTTGAAACAAG
>JAUMHI010000054.1:2952191-2963241 GCA_032359435.1 Enteromius unitaeniatus | reverse complement strand
TTTAAGTCCATCTCATGAAAAATCGGAGCAGAAACAAAGGTGTTGCGTTTATATTTTTGTTGAGTGTATAATATAATTTTGATCAGTGTATATTAAAATTTACACTCTAACTGAGGTCCTTAGTAGTTTTGTTGTAGAAAACCACCTCTTATATTAATAATAGAACCACCTCTTATATTAATAAACATAAAATTAGTTAGATACTTGTTCCACAAAGTGTTCGTAATGGTGCCTTTCTTTTCAGTCTGTTTTGCAGTTTGGAAAAACCATCACATGCGCACGGTGACCAACTACTTCATTGTGAACCTGTCCTTCGCAGACATCTTGGTCACAATCACATGTCTTCCTGCAAGTCTTGTAGTGGACATTACAGAAACCTGGTTCTTCGGACAGACGCTGTGCAAGATACTACCTTACTTACAGGTGAGGAAGCTGAGAACGTATGTACTTTTGGTACTATATTTTAGTTTATTTAAAGGGAAGCCCTTTCAAAATTAAGTTTCAAGTGTTTTGAGATCTGTACATTTGTGAATTATGACACCTTTGATCTTGAACATCTATTACTTCTGAAACACCAGGCGGCAAATTCTATTGCTTGAGGCTGTTTCTGCTTTTTTAATTGATTGCTTTGCTTCCCCATCAATAAATCACATCAACAGCTTAAGGTCTCTGAAAGATTTTATTTTTTAAGTTTTTAAAAATAAAAATGTTATTTTTGTGAGCTAGAGATGTACTGCTATGAATGACACACTTGTCAACACCAGTAGATAAAAACTGATGGAGTTCCTGAAAATGACAACACGCTCCTCTGGTCATTTTTAAGAACATATTTACTTAACCTTATTTCTTGGACGGACCTGATGGATGAAATGAAATATTCCAACTATCATATCCTTCACAGTTTCAATGCTACAAGATCCATTGTTTCTTTTATATCCCTGATAGGCATGGTTATCTTCCCCAGTTGAATGACTGAATATTAATGAGAGTTTTGAAGTTTTCAAGACTAAAGAAGCAGATGTGAGCCATGGCTGCAGCTGCTTCAAGTGTTGATACGTGCCTGAATAAAATCACTTGTTTCTAATCACATTCATGCCTTTTGATTCACAGTGAAAGTCACTTTGATTGATGCCGGTATAATGTGGATGGTTGCATCTTGCAAATGCGTGCCAGACACTTCTTTGAGCTGATGTTTAGAACGAAGCCAAACCATCAAATATAGTTTTTCTTGAGCAAGGCTGGAGTATGGAAATTGAAGGAAATGCAGACCAGACATGCAATGAAAATCAAATGATAATCATGTCATCTAATGCCCAATTGTTTTTATATAGGGTACTCGTTGGAATTTCAACAATCCACATTTAAGTTATATCTTTTAGCACAACTGAAAATATATATAAGTCAAAGTCCAATCTGGACTGCTTCAGCTACAGCGTAGTGCTGCTCATAAATGTTGATGTTGGTGTTCAATTTAAAACTTTCCAGGCCATTTTTTTGATTTCCATTTAAGCATTTGGTGCATTATTTTTTTCCTTCAGTATGCCCTTCAGAAAACACTGGCCTAAGACATTGTTTTCTGAAGGGCATACTGAAGGAACTCCAGGGGGTTGATGAGTTGATGAAAAATTGAATTTAAGATAAAAATAAATGAATGGGCTACATGATAAGCACAACATAATCCACTGTATTCAGCATCTCAGAGCAGCTTGGTTCACAGTAAATGCAGTGACTTGTGACCTTTTTTAATACATTTTGATCCGCCTTGTTTGTTTAGATTGTTAGATTGTAGATTGTTTCTACTTAAAACATAAGATACTTGCAACGTGCAGTATATAGTTTTAAGCTTTTGCATATCTCCCTATCCATCTTATTCATTTGAACATTTACTCTCTTTATTCAGTCTAACCATCGCAAAGCATGCTGAGAACTACAACTCTCCTGTAGCTCATTCAGTTTGAGTTCAGCTGAATATATCATAATAATTTCTTGA
Source organism: Enteromius unitaeniatus (assembly GCA_032359435.1). NCBI lineage: Eukaryota > Metazoa > Chordata > Actinopteri > Cypriniformes > Cyprinidae > Enteromius > Enteromius unitaeniatus. The sequence goes on along the minus strand of JAUMHI010000054.1, from coordinate 2,961,251 downwards.
GTTCTTAAGTACAATAAACTAGTGATAATAACTAGTAATAAAAAAAACTAGTAATAATCAAGTGATTTTTACTAACTTTATTAAGTTGTTTTTATATATCATATATCATATGATATATCATTAAAGAAGTCAGCAAATCCATTGTTAATGCAGGCATTGTAACGCCCAGCTGGAGTTGCCAGTAAGGGACTCCAGCTCTAGGACTCCTTTTTTGTGTATTAGTCTCTGTTTGCCGTCCCCTGACTTTTATTATGAATCTGTTGTCTCCGCAGTTTTGCATTTGAACCCGAACGTCTCCTCCGCTGATTTGTGACAGAATGAACCGTCACTCAGGGTTCAGCAGCTGTTTTTATGACGGCTCGTTCATTGACATTCCATCGCCTCGCAGGTGGGATTATAAACCGGTACCTCAGCTCTTGCAGATTTTCCAATCTGGATGCTGCATTGAGGATTATGTAGCAGAATTCACGTCCTACAGTCACCATGCTTGTATGGTGCGTTTACAACCCGCATATAAAGGGTCCTAACCCCGTGTCATGGCCTAAGGTGCCGTGTGACATTCAGTCGCTTCCGGTCGCCCCGTCCAAAGAGCTATTGTCGGTCCTTGCGGTGCCAAAGCCGCAGTTAACGGGTCACAACCCCGTATCACGGTACGAGGAGCCGTGTGACACACAGTTGGTACCAGTCTCGTTGTGTTTAGCGCCATGTGAAGGCCTAACGTTGTCTGGTTCACCCCTGTCTGGTCTTAGCCCTGAGTTACCTTGGCCAGATCCCCCCGATTTCGTCTCTGACCCTGACTTGTCATGGCCTGATCCACCAGAACCTTGTATGGGCTTTGATGTGGCGTGGCCTAAACCACCTGAAACCCAAAATGACAATAACGGCCCAGAGAACCCGCCAGTGGCCGCACCCACCCTAGAGAAGTCGACCCAGGTCGTAGATTCTCTAGGGATCCCGCTGGTGGCTGCACCCCCTCCGAGTTAGTCTGCATCGGTCGCTGGCGCCATCTGCTCTGCCTTGGCTCATCGTCTTCACCTCAGAGTCCTCCTCCATGGCTCCTTCCTCCATCGTCTTTTCCGTGGGACACCATCATGGCTGTGCTCTGGGTCCCACCATGTGCCTCCTGCTCCAAAATCCTCCTGTCTCTTCCCTGGCTCCTTCCTCTGTCATCGCCACCCTGAACTCTCTATCCTGTGGTTAGGGGCGGGGTTAGGTTTGGGTAATTCGTACAAATTCATACGAATTTAGAAGAAATCATACGAATTTGTACGAATTAGCCACCTGGTAAAATATGTACGAATTGCTGTGAGATCAGGTTGGAATAGCATTTTACAATTGAGATACAAGAAGTAGTCAGAAGTGTGCATTATTAAATTACTTATCATATTTACTGACACAAACCTAAATTCTAAGTAAATGTTTTTATTGATTTATATTAGTGTTTCTGTTGTCATAAAATGGGATGAATATGAAATAGTGACAGAATAGTAATCGAGTCAGCTTCAGATGCAGAATATTTTTGTTTGCTACAAATAGGATACACACAATGAACGTTCAACTCCAACACACAGACGCTCCTGGTAATAAACACCGTAACCATTCGCGTGTCCGTGCATAATGCACATCTCGTGAAAAGCATTTTGGGGGCCCCTTATCTTTTGGGGGCCCAAGGCAGTTGCCTACCTTTGCCTAATGGGTAAGTTCGCCCCAGACTGTTTGTGTGTGCTCATTCGTTCCTGCACCACACACAGCATGTCACATGCATTTGTTTCCCAATTCATCAAGAAAATGAATGGAATATTACACAAATAGAATAGAAAATTATATTGAGAACCTTATTATCATCAAGAAAATGATTACAGAAAATGACTAGGTTTGTAAACATTTTAAAATGGCCAGGTCTGTAAAAATGTTTAAACCCTAATACTTTTAAAATTTAATGCATAATTAAATGTAAATGTAATTCTTGTTCCACATGGTGGCTTCTGGGATTGCATCCGCTGTCTGTTGTCTTCCAGACAATCTCTGTGTCTGTTTCGGTTCTGACACTGAGCTGCATTGCCCAGGATCGCTGGTACGCTATCTGCCACCCCCTGAAGTTCAAGAGTACAGCCAAAAGAGCTCGCAAGAGTATCGTTCTGATCTGGCTGGTTTCCTGCATCATCATGATTCCACAAGCCATAGTCATGGAATGCAGCAGTCTTCTCCCAGAGCTCACCAACAAAACCAGCCTGTTCACCGTCTGTGATGAGCAGTGGGCAGGTAAGCGATCCTTTACACTGAAACCATTCCTATTGTGACATGTTGGGGTAATATACCATTTTAGACAGGCCAAATTACATTGACAGCATGAGTGCTGAGAGATAGTAAGGTTCAAGTACTTATCAGCTGTTCCTGGCTGAAATTGTCTTCTTTTTACAAAAGTGTTCAGTTTAAACCTATAATTTTTTTTTCCAATGAACATACGACCAAATGCAACAATGAGCAGCATGAACCCATTTTAGGATGATTTTAGTCAAAATGGCTGGATAATAATGAATACAACCAGTATTCATACGATTTACTGGCTTATCACATTTGACCAATAGGTGGCGCTATTATTAAATCAATGTGGTGTGCTATGTGTGAATTGACAACGGCCCACAGAAAGGTTGGGGTCAATATACCAAAGCACTGCAGAGATACACGTTGAGTTTTGCTAGTGATTCAATGGCGCAGCTTGTCACTGATCTACGACTCTGTGTATAAGCTGGCATTCCATTTGAAAACAGCTGATGGAGATTTACTGCTAATCAAAGAACTGGCTTTACTGATGACATTCACATAATATATCATTCGATATCGCCCAGCCCTAGTTTAGGGTAAGGGTGGGATTTTGCTCCAATAAAACTAAAAAAAATATGTAATAAATTTAAAAATGCATGCAAACCATTACATTAAGCCAAACACCTGAAAACAACAGAGAACCCCTCACGTCGAAAAGTGCCTAATAAGGGGTACTTTGAACGTTGAAAAATTACGCAAAACTGTTTTGACCTAGCATCAAAATGTGACAAATTGGAGTGAGACTGTGTTGCTTTAACTACCATTATTCTTCTGTGACTTACATCTTCCGCCATTTTAGAGAATAACGTATTTGACGTAATCAACCTTGTTTACATCCGGTAAATGTAATCTGTGGGTGTTTACACCTAGAGGAAAGCGCATACATGCATTGTGATATTCTCTAAAATGGTGTAAGTTGTAAGTCATAGGAGAATGGATATAGTAAATTATGTTATTTTTTTTTACTTTGAGAAAAAAAAGGATTCTTGTAGCGTTGCAAAACTGAAGTTGAGGCACTGATGTCACATGGACTGTTTTACCAATGTTTTTACTACGTTTCTGGATCTGGGATCATTTGAGATGTGTTGCTGTCTATGGAGGGTCTGATGGCTCTCTGATTTCATCAAAAATATCTTAATTTGTGTTCTGAAGATGAACGAAGGTCTTTGGAACTTAATGACAGATTTTTTTCTATCCCTTTAATGAATAATAAGCTTAATGCTAAAATGTCAAGTTTTCATTGACTAAAACTAGACTAAACTGCTGGGACTTTTAGTCGACTAAAACATGACTATATGAAGAGATAAGGTTAAATATGGGGTACTACATATGGGGTAGCATTATGATGAAAAATAACAAAGACATTTCACACAGGACTAAGACTAAATTAAACATAAAGCTAAATTAAACATAACGCTATTGGTCATAATATACTTTTCATTTAAATACATTGGGATTTTTTTGAACATGTAGTGAAACCATCATATCCTCTTGTACATTTTAGAATGAGTCATGTTATGAATCATGAAGACCTCATACGGTGCCTATTTTTTTCTGTAAGTTCTCCATTCAGTTTTATAAACTGTGAAATTTGTCAGAAGCACCACTCCAAATCAATGGAGCCCAAAGGAACATTGCCCCCACCCCCCTTTTCTCCCAGCTGCTGTTCCATCTTGAACTGCATGTTGCTAGAGTAAGAATGAATCAAAATCTCACATGGGTTCAAACATTTATAGTGCTGTGCAGCATATTCCTTTAAAAAGATTAAATCTGTTTGCATTGATCGTTGCCTTGCTGAGCAAAGAGACACCATGACAGATGAAAAGACATCAAAGGCATAGTGCGGCTCCCTGATGAGAAACGTGGGCCGTCCCCCCTGATGAGTTCTCACAATGGCCCCCAGTGAGTCAGTTATATTACAATGACAGCAGCCTGTATGAAGAGGAGGTGAGGGCCCATGAGATGATTACTGGGTCAAACAGTAATCTCCCACATGACAGACAATTTTCTGGACGAGAAAATAACCTTAAATCACCCTTTCCAATATCTATCAAGGATCGATATTGAAAGAAGTCAAGGATTTTATTGCAAATGCTGCTTATTGCAACAACAAAGCGAATGAGGTTTAAATTCAGATGACTAAATAGGAATATTTCAATGGGAATAGCATGAAGGAGTTAAGCTTGTCTCTTCCACAATATGAAAAACTCAATAAAGCAGGCTTAGACAGGCTTATAAAAATATGAAGACTTTTAAACCGGGTTTTTTTGGAAGTCAAAGTGTAGGAAGGTTCATAATATTAAACCAAAACATGTTCATATTAATTCAATTATTAGCTGAAGTCTTTGCATGAACCGTTTTGAACTGTGTTTTTGCTTCAAATGATGTCACCTCATTGTATATGCTCTAGCACCGTTAATAAAAGATTACAGGGAAATCAAAAGTGGTTCTGAGAAGTCAACATCTCCACTCTTTGGGGAGCTGCCAACATTAAAAATCTCTTAAAAGAGTCTTCTCAATAATTCTCTGACTCTCCAAAGTTTGATGCTCTGTCACTATTTTAAAACTGCTCTCTGAAGGCTGTAAAGAATCACATCTGTCGTGAAGCTGACAATATTACAACTGATGCAATTTTGGTCGTGCTGCCATTGCAAGTCACAGGCTTTAGGATTTAGCCACAGGTGTTTGAGCAAATCACTGTGCTCAGAGGAGATGTCAATCACAATAAATTCAAGCAGATTTACTAAAGGGTCTTGTTGTCATTGCCTGTTAGAAAACCACTTTATAATGCTTTCCCTGGGGTTGACGCACAGTTAACTGTGATAAAACCCAGCTCTGCTAAATATTACAAACCTGGGCTGTCAATCTAAACAGCGTGAGATGCTTTTGAAGAAATATGTCACTCTCCGTAGCATGTTTGATAAAGTGGGAAGAGTAAATTTAAAGAAAGAAAGTGCTCTTAACACTTAGGCTACTGCTTTATATAGCACACGCAGGAAATGATTATTTATTTTTAAATTCATTGAGCCCATTTTCAGAGATAATCACAGTGTCTCAAGTGTCTAACAGGCCTCTCTCTGACAATGGAGAGATGATTCCAAACACATTTCCTTCTCAATTAAATGACTGTTTGCTACCGCGTGCTCTCATTTGCTGCTTTTCCTAGAATTGAGAAATGATGTTCCATAAAAAAACACATTTCTTCTATCTATCATTGTTTAAAGTTGCTGCATCCAAATAAAACTATATACAATCTTATGATCTTTGATCAGCTAAATAGTTTCTTTACAAAATGGTTTGTGCAAAGATTTCAAATGAAAATGTCCTCATTTGTTCGTTTCACTCAAAACAAGTATACCTTTCAGTCTTTCAAAATATTTTTTTCTGTGCAGTTACAATGGATAGGGAGTGAGGCTTTCAGCAACATAAAACGGATATGTAAGCTTGTCCCTGTTAGCTTTCCACACACATTTTCAGTAATGATACATATTGTACCGTCTACAGTTTAAGTGCAAATATTTTCCTAACATAAACCCGTCTAACATGTTTTTCACATTTTCAAAAAAGAAAGCACAATCCTGCCAGAGACTGGTTTCACTGTGAAAATAACTGCCTTTGATAATACTGTTTTCTTGAAAAGTTAGTTGGAGAAGTTTTCTTAAGAGAAATCTTTATTTTTGTAAATTGATCTAATTCACAAAACTGATCTTAATGAATTTCCTCACAAATTGGTTTAACAGTTCAAGGGAAGGATTTTAAATCAGTTCTTCTTTAAAGAAATAGTTCACCCCCAAATTAAAAATTTGTCATTGATTAAACATTTCTTTCTTGTGTTGAACATAAAAGACAATATTTTGAAGAATTCTGGTAATCAAGGCCCATTGCGCCAACTTGATTACCAGCATTCTTTTATATAAGGGCTGCAAACAATATCTTTAAGGCTTGAAAGCCTCAGGTACAGAGTACAATTAACTTCTTTTTGCACAAAGGAAATGATCAAATTCTGCTCTGAATGTCATTAACATAATTCATATATAAAACCCAACATAAAGGCTTTTATAAAGTGAAATGAGTCTGCCTTTTCACATTTTTGAACAATGGATGTACTCAAAATTAAAATAATGATATTGAACATAATATAGAAATGACAAAAAAAGTAGATCTACGTTTGATAAGTTTCAACAATGTCCACGCCTGTAACATTTATTTTGAATATTCAAGATTGAACCATTGAGTCTCCCTCCTCTTCTCTTTTGTTTCTGAATGTCAGTTCATGGATGTCTGATGTTGTTGTTTGTTTCTTTCTCTTTCAGATGAAATCTACCCTAAAGTGTACCACACCTGCTTCTTTATTGTCACTTATTTCGCTCCATTATGTTTGATGGTCCTGGCATACATTCAGATCTGTCACAAACTCTGGTGTCAACAGGTATGTCAGCATTCTTGACTTAACACTTAATGTTAACTACATTTCAACTGTATTCATGCATATATACATATAAATATATGCATATGTATAAATATTTTATAAGATAAGTCTATCTGTCTCCTGCCTGTATGCACATCTGCATGCTAATGTAGTATTGTAACCAAGGTGCAATTTATCTTGACTAGGTTTCAGATTTGGTGCTGGAGTTGCTTTTGTTTACTACCAGCTGAATGCATTCCTGAAACTGTGGCTAAAAAGACATAGTTTAATGGGTCTGAATTCTTGCACCATAACCCCTAACACGCAGTGCTTTTTCCTTGAACAGATCCCTGGAACATCATCGGTGCTTCAAAGGAAATGGAAGTCGCTGCAGTGTTCCGCCCATGCTTTAGGTTCGGGAGAATCGGTGAAGGTGAGAACCAGCACTGTCTCAGCGGAGATTAAACAGGTTAAAGCCCGACGGAAGACGGCACGCATGCTGATGGTGGTGCTGTTTGTGTTTGCACTCTGTTACCTGCCCATCAGTGTTCTCAACATCATGAAGAGGTAAGCGCTATGATACTAGGCTGATGACACCTCCTCTGTCCCTATGTGTAAACATCAAAACATCTGTCAAGAAACTTTGCATGAAGACCATTAGTGTTTCAGATTATGATGCCATACTAATGCCAATTCATGAGGATTGTTTTGTGCTTATTCTTGACTCCACATTCCCTTTCGTGTGGAATTCAAAATGAACACATAACCACACCTTATTAAAGAGCTGATATGCAAATGATACTACAATAGACGCTGAGCAGGTAGTTTGATTGACAGCCAGTCATAATGCTGAATTTGCTACTGTCGATAAACAAATCAGAGAGCAGTTTTATTGCTCTCCCGACTCGACACATGATCTATCCCGTGCAGCCACTTTCACATGCATCAGTGACCAGATTTATGAAAGAATACAGGTAAAATTATGAAGTGAATGATGGTGATAATATTAAACTACAGTAGATGAGGTCAGAATTGGGAATAAACTTTATGTTGGCCTAGTCCAGTTCGAAATGTGTGGAGGTCCAGATATATACGATTTTGTAATTGTGTAATTCATTTTAACAATACTTTTACAAGTTGTGTAGTATTTGGGGATTTGTGTCATTTTGTATTTTAACTGGTTATATATATATATATATATATATATATATATATATTTATAATTGGGCTTATTAAAATTTTATGTAAAATCAACTACATGTTACAAACAAGATACATGCTTCTCAGTGATTACGTTAAACATTTAAAAAAGTTAAAAAAAAGGGCTATAGTTTAGTATAACAGCGCTGCCATCTATTGGAAATTGAACACTTTTCATTAATAAGGTTAATTGTCAATAATTAAATAACAAAAATAACAAATACTATTACGGATGTAATGTCCAATGTCCAAGTTTAACCTGTCCTCTAATTAATCGTATAGGTCGTTTGTACAAATATGTTGATGTAGTTTAGGGTTGATGTTTGTAGAGCTACGCATTCGAAAATAAGACGGGATCATCTGATCATTGGTTCGAACCCAGAGAAGCATGTGTTCATAAAACCCTTCAGTTTTTATGTCATGTTTTTACATAATTTTTGTAATGGGTAGGTTGAAGGTCGGGGTTGTATGTTCTTTCAAATTAATTGGTGTGTTTCCAATAAAAATATAAAAAACAAGGCAAAGCTATGCCTATGTCTGTGTGAATGTTTGAACACAGTGATTATTGGTGGAATGGGCGGTGAGGTAAGGGGCACCAAAAAAAATCTCTTCTAGGGCAGCAAATTGGCCAGGGCCAATTTAGTTAGTGGAAAATGTTGCTGTTTAAGAATAAACGATATCTGCAAATGCAAACCTTTTGTTTGCTTGTTTAATGCCTACAAATATGGCTAGTAGTTAGTTATGGTTAACACAAACACATATACTGTATATAGTGCAAACTGCTTTTTTGCTTCATTTAAAGGCACTTCAGGAATTGGATGCAATTAGTACGGATGTTCTAAATGAAAGTGAGCAACTGAATCCCTTCACAAAGGGCCCTTCATTAGCAAAGTCCATTAGACTTCACATACAAACATAAGTAGAACAGGCTGATTAAATGTATTTTTAAAAAGGTAGTGTAAGCAAATTTGAACATGTTTAGTTTGAAGAAGTTTCAGTAAGGGATAATGTACAGCTAGCACCTTGTTATCGCAAAATATAGCCGCTACTTCTGCCTTTGTGCAAGGAGGAACAGGAGGAGCACTGCCAGAGCCCTGCAAAATGACCTCCAGCAGGCCACAAATGTG
>JAUMHI010000054.1:2928158-2939495 GCA_032359435.1 Enteromius unitaeniatus | reverse complement strand
TGTCTGGGGAGAGGGAAGTCTGGGCATCCCTGCTTAGACTACTGCCCCCGCGACCCGGTCCCGGATAAGCGGAAGAACATGGATGGATGGATGGATAAATCTGTTCATCATATAATGTGACCGTATCTCTTCACAAGACTTGGGTGACAGAAACATTGCAGACTTAATTTTAATTTTGTTTCAAAGTTTAACCTAAGTTGTACAGAAGAGGATTAGGGCCAAGCAATAATAAAAAATTGTATCATTTCGAGATTGAAGTTGTTAAATTATGAGAAAAAAATATTTTTTTGAGAAAAAAGTCGAAACAAAATGTTTTGAATAAATTCCGAGATTAAAGTCGTTAAATTTCTAGAAAAAGTCGTTACATTACAAGAAATTTTAAAATTTAAAAAACACCCTCATATTTCAAGAAGTAAAAGTGCAGAACAAAAGACTTTTTGAATTTTAATTTTTGGTGAAGTTTACAGAAAATTATACTGTTCGTATAATACCTAAATGCTTTTTTGTCCACATTGAGCAGTTTTGCTATGCAAATTTATCATAATCTTCCACTTCCTCAAGTGTACTATTGCACCTGAATGTTATTCATTTCCCTGTGGGATACAATGGGGCAGATTTTCACGCAAATTAGAAATCAAGAAAGCATACCTGTCAACCCTGCGCAGAAACAGAAATATCTGTTGTAGGCTTATAATCATAGTTAGGTGAGTTATCATTTCCCACTGATTTTGGGCATACATTTTGGGTAGGGGTAGGTTTAAGGGTAAGGATGGTGATAAGTTTATATTATACAACAAAAGATGACAAAATCCATGTGACCATTGTCAACATGACTTATTCGAAGTTCCTATTCCAAGTACCAACATTTACTTGGTGTGAAACTTGTCACAATTTTCAAAATTCTGAGTTTCTAGGTATCAATGATGATGAACTTACATACAGGTTTACAAAGACATGATTATGGTATACATTTTAGGACATCCTCAGGTTTCAGTCATAAAATGAAAATGCGTCATGCCTCAGACTAAACGGCCTTTGTCAATGGACCAAACAGCATTGTGAATTATACTGAAAGGCTTCAGGTCTCTGAAAAAAAACAACGTCCGGTGTCAAGTCTCATACAATCAGGCATAGGGCGAAATGGACTCAAATGGATTAAAAGGCATCAGACAAAAAGTCCTCAGGCGAAACAGGATGTCCTAAAATGTACACCACACATGAGGTAAAGTGAATGCCAACAGACATAAACTACTACTTTTTTGCTTACCAGCTCCAACAAACAAGCAACTTGAATCAGAAAGGCAAGCCAGCGATCACAAAGAACCTGGTAAATCTTTAATCTGTAATTTGTGCACCAAAGCCTTTTGGAAACTCATAACTGCATGCATGCTGTGATGCCCTCATTGTAAACTCTCATTCCCTCAATCCAGTACACCAAACCAACCAATCCTGTCTTGAAGAAATAGTGGCTTGTCTTGGGGAGAAATCCTGTAACAGCCGAATGGTGCCGTTTGTCCAGGAATGCAATGCCTTCCAATGCAACCCCAGTCAGTGCAGAGAGGCACTAAGGAAATTCTACTCGGCTCTTCCTCACAATGTGGCTGAGAAACTGGTGTTCTGTGACTGTGACAAAGAAGACCAGGAGTGCCAGCAGATGAAAGCCTCTCTGCACTCTGGATCCTGTGCGAGTGACCGGTCGCAGACACCCTGGACCTGCCTGGAGGCACTGGACAGCTGCTCTGAAGATACCTTATGCAGGTTAGCCCTCAACATTGATTGCAAAGCACTGACAAAATGTTTCACAACAAGATATTTTTATAGATCTATCAACCAGTTATATCCCAGGTAATTTCACAGTGCTGCATTTCTACCTTACTGTTAGACATTCTACTAACAGTAGAAAAAGTAAGCAACTTTGTAATTACATGTCAACTAGTAGTCATTAGAGAGTTAGTAGACTGTCTGCTTAATATCTTCTAACACTTTATTTGAATGGGTCCAAAACATACAACATACTGACAGTGAAATTTTTTTTGAATAATTCGGCTTTGTCAACTTACACTACTAACCTTAATCCTACCCTGAGAGTTAATAGAGTTTGAAATGAATGAGAATTAGTTCACATGCAGTAACAAAGTTACTTATAGTTAGTAACATGTCTAAAGTGGACTAACAAAATAAAGTGTAGCCAGAATTATTGATCACACTTTAGTTTGGCAACCAGTTCGCATCAACAAGCTGGTTGAAGTTTTGTTAAGTGGCATTGTGCGAATACTGGCACACAGGATTTATATAGACTGCTGTTGATAAAAAAGCAACAACAACTCCTTTCTATTCACAGGCAGACATTTAGCAGGTACCTCTCCAAATGTTTCGGGGAAAAAGAATCTGAGCATGAAACGACCAGTGAAAGGCTAAGCCGTCTGGACCCTGACTTCTTTCTTGGGCACGATCTCCAATGCAGAGTGGCATTTGTGGAAACAATGGGTTCAATACTTCATCATCCATGCACTTGTGATGGATTACATCATCATGATCAGTATACGTGCAATGAGCTGAAACACATTTTCCATGACAGGTCCCTCTTCAGTAAGTACTTTACTTGTTGGCTAGTTTATATACCGTGCATTTGCAAGTACTGTTGGCCCAGTGTTATTCTGATTGATGTATTCTGATTAAACCATTCAAATCATAGCCCTCTCAGGAACCAAAGAAAATTTCCGACATGAAGAATCCCATGAATTAAACACTGGGCAACAATCAACGAGTGAAACAAGCACTGAACAGCAGGGGTTAAGTGTTAAAAATGTCCAACATGGACAATACGATGATTCAAGCAATGGGCAACGGCAAAACAATCAATCAAGTGTTAAGCAGCCATGGTTGAGTGGTGAGTTGATGCACTAAAAGCGTACCTTTTCTTTACATTATTGCTGATGCAATTAAACATATTTTATTTTTTATACCAGACCAACTGTTTTACATACTGCTGTACATCCCTGCGTTGATGGTGTTGGTATTGTTTGTGGTCAGCCTGGTTTTGCACAGACTGTGGTGAGTTGTCATTATTGTATTGCATACCAAATGATGTAGACATTTTTAATAATGGTGTAATGGCTTTTCTTTTAGGAGAATACACCATGCTGCTGATAAACCAACTTTTGAGGCCCATCAGTCAAAGTCTCTGATGATGTCGTCTGTTATTATTTAAGTGGCTGTGATATTTATCATACTTTGCACATTCTTAGTTTAAATTTAGTGTAAATTTTAAGCATTCTTATAAATATGAAGAGTCCTTTTACAAAAAAAGTACTTTTTTTTTTTTCTTTCATAAAAAAAAAAAAAAAATGTTCTTCATTGTGCATTCCAATTAATCTCAATCAAACAGCAATTCTCTTAAGCCACAATTAAGGTTTGCAAAAAGGGATTGTTCATTTTAATAATAATTATTAATAATATTATTATTATTTATTTTTTTTGTCATTTGGTTTTATTGCCGTAAGCCTTTTATAGGAGGCCATTGTACTTAAGACATATAGCAAGTTTCAGACCTCACTGCAAAATAAATAAATAAATAAATGCTGATGAGCTAGATTAGAAGTAAAAGCTAGGGCAATGTACTAATCTGATTCTGTTTCATGGCATGAACCATAAATAAAGTGTTAATGAGCAACATTCAGCATCTCTGATATCAGTTCTCTCATTTCTCTTTAATAAATTGTAGAAGATAAATAGCCAGCATGAGGAAAGTCTCAGATAAGAGCACTTACTGTATATGCTCTTGTCTTCTTCAGCCCATCTGATATTCATCATGGTGCATCAGTCTGTCTCGTCCCTATTCCTACCGATACTCAACACCTCAATCCAGATGTTTTTAAGTCTAATGATGTGTTTCCTAAACCCCAGTTTCAGGACCACAATAAATCATGATTTGAAGCTTCTCCACAGACATTAATGAGACATTTCACTAAAAGTAGCTGTCGGCCCTCACGGTTTACTTTTATCACACAGAATGTAACAGTGTTATAGTTTTTTTTATTTTTTTTATTTCATGTTTACACAACCTTTTTTTTTTTTTTTTAACTGAAGATTGCTTATTATTATTATTATTATTATTATTATTATTATATTACAACAACACACTGTATATATTTCAATAGGATATTCTTAGGTAACGTTTACTTTAAGTCTGAGTATACAATGCATTATAATGTTCTAATATTTGTTTTATAATCATAGCCACAGTTACAATACATCTCAATAGGTAATTTTACAGTAAATATTAACGGTTATATCAGTATAAATCTGTCTGCATTTACAGTAAACCATTTCAGGGGCTCAATCTAATTGGACAAATACATTTCAATCACTAATGAAATCTAAATTTTTCTTATATTTTGTTGAGAATAATTTTCAGGAAATGACTGCATTAAATCTGAAGCTCATGGATATCAGCAGAGACTGGGTTTTCTTCTTTGTGATGCTTTGCCAGGCCTTTGCTGCAGCTGACTTCAGTTGTTGTTTGTTTGTAGGACTTTCTGCCTTTAGTTCGTCTTCAGAAAGAGAAAGGCATGCTCAATCTGGTTGAGTTCAAGAAACTGACTTTGCCATTGCAAAATAATACTCTTTTTTTTTTTTTTTTACTTCAAAAACTCCTGGGCAGTATTGTTTACATTGTTTATTAAGTCAGCTTTAGAGTCTGCTGTCCAATTACTTATGGTCCATTAAAAAAGGTGTAGGTTCATATTAAAGAGCTGTAATTACTTAACCTCCAATTGTGATGAGATATTGTGATGTTGTCATATTCTTGCCCATATACTTGAATATGTTCTAATCAGCATCTAAAGCATCTTGTGCCTGTGTCCAAATAAATATGGCTGACTGTATTTGCTTCAAGTAAAACTATAAACAGCCCTGCAGGGTTATATTGTAAATGCTTGAAATGTACAGTACAGCCACAGTAAGTGAAGAAATCGACAAGAGAAGTGTAAAACACAAAAAACACAGAAAGAACAATGGAATGGGGGAAAAAATAAATGAAATGTACACATCATTTTGCTATGTCAATGTAATACTGCGCTTTCTATAATAGGCTTGGCCCTGCCTTCACTCTGGGATCAAGTCATGGTAGTGTGCTGTTATAAACAGCTGCGTCCATCTGTTTGCTTTCGTTTGTACACCTGTGAGTCAAAAAGCATGAACATCTATTACCATCTCAAATATAGGTAATATAGGCAAACAGAGCTGCTTTAACACTCACCCAAGCAATTAGAGCACGTGATGAACAAGTCAAGGAGAGAAGGGTAAATAAGAGCAGACCACAAGAGATAAAGTGAAATGTGTACATGCGCACAGCATGTACAACCTGTATTTAAAGTTGATCAAAAGAAATATAAAGATGGGCACTAGACATTTTCAGTGCCAAACCCAGCTTGAAGCATGAATGCTTTTAAAAAAATCATAAAATTCCAAAAATGTTTTTATTGATCTTAATACATACACTTACAGCCTTTAATAACAAGAAATGATCGTTTTCAAACATACCCAGTTTACAGACAACTATACGAAGGCAGGTTAATAAGCTGTAATAATTATTGGTAGAGATATGTGATATTAGTAACAAAGGCAGTAGTGCAAAGATGACAGGTGCAGCAATAAGGATCATTTTCAGAGATCTGATTCAGACATTGTAAATGATTCAATGGTTTGACCCCTTATTCTCCATGACTATATTTTAGATCCTTTAATCCTATTAATACCAATTTAGGAGTTTGAGGCAAAAGGTCAAGTTAATAGTCCATTTCATTGTAAGGTCCAATTAAGAATCACCTTCACCACCCTTCTGCCTCAATAAACTCCTATTTATTAATAGCTAATAAGTTAGCTGTTAAGTTTAGGTATTTGGTAGGATTAGGGATGGGAAATATGATCATGCAAGCCCAGTCTCACAGCAATTCGTCCAAATTTGTACAACCTCACTCTATATAATTTTTGGTTTTGGTACAGTTGCCAATTCGTATGAATTTGTACGAATGACCAATACCTAACCTCGCCCCTAAACCTACCCATCTCTTTGTTATTAGGCAAATCGTACAAAAGCATACGAGTGAGGTCGCACAAATTTATATGAATTAGCACAAATTTTCCACTTTGCATGAATAAATAAGAATTGGTCATGAGACTGTGTTGGAATACAGAATATTTGCTTTATAATGATTAAAAAACAGCCAATATGTTAAAATATTCATTAATAATAAGTATTGCTCCCTATACTAAAGTGCCACCAAAATAAAGTGTGTCCAAAATAACATTTATTTCAGATATACACATACATATGTGTATACATACAGTATGTGACTTAAATTAGCATGCATGCAATCAGGCAAAAATACTTAGTGGAAGGATTTTTTATTTCAGCTATTCATATTAACACATGGTTGTAATGTGTCTGTTTCCACATTGTTGTAGATTTATGGTTAATACTATTGAAATCACAGTTTATGATAGGAATAGGTAATAAGCACCTCTGTAGTGCCCTGAACCTGCTGTGAACTCTTCCACTGCAATCTCATTGTAACTATTTTGAGCTGGATATGAATCAGTGAGCAAAAAAAATCATGTCATGTTACATTTTCTAGGCTATCTATTTTTTATTTATTTTTGCATGGGCTCATTTTTTTGGCATACAATGCCCATGTTTTCAGTTATAGGCACGGTATACAGTAGTATAATAGGTATTATTAACTTAAATACTGCACCATCAGTTATTAAAATGACAAGCAAAGTAAAAGCATTTGGCAGAGGTCAGAAGTGAGAAGGTGTAAAGTACAATGGTTGAATGTGGTTTTAGACATTTAGACGTTTTTTTTTATTTATTTAGAAGGAAAAGGCTGGATGTTTTTAGTAGCTTGGCTGACCTTGGAGTTAGTAGTTCGATTTAAGGCTTTGCAGATGAATTCTCCCGCTTCCATCACCTTCCACAGGTCCACCCCCTGCATCACAAACACAAACACCACTAACGGTTACCAATCACAACAGACACCAGGGGGCGCAGGAGCAACAGCAACTGAAAGCCTAAAGTTAGTGTTGCTGAGATGTTATCTGTGTGAGGATTAAGAAAAGGAGGCAGTTAAAGGGTGTGGATAAAAAAAAAGAAGTGTGAGAAACTGTAGAACATAATTACTACAAACACGCAGCCACCAGAATATCAGGTATATCAGGACTGGTATCCACATTTTTACCCAAATAATACCCTCCAGACATCCTCTCACACACCTATGTAAATGTTGTGTATGTACTATGAGATTTTTCTAAACTTTTCTCGAGACAACGGGAAAAACTGAGTAATGGAAAAAATGTGACTGTAGTCTGTGGAAACATATACAGTGGCTTCACAAAGTATTTGGATGCAAATGTCAAACATAAAAATGTCTGAATGTTTTTGCGGAAGTGGCATTTATTTTAAGTTTCCATCCAAAATGCTTCATGAAGAGATTCAAATTAAAATGAGAAGAATTAAAATGAGACAGTAGACTTATTGACCAAAAATGAAGACAGAAAGTATTAGATGTGTTCATATTGTAATTGGCATGCTGAATTCCCATGTGAAAATAGGGCACAATATAATGTATTAATATGAAATATTTTTTCAATTTTTTTTTAAATAGACGTTTCATCTTTATTTTCACTTGCAAAGTGTTGTGTTTTAGAATGGATAAAAATGGTTGTAAAATGAATGCTTAATGTCCTGGCAGAAAATTACCAGTGCATTTTTTACAACAGTTCGACATCCACAAAAAAAAAAAAAGTTCTGAGAAAACATTGTGCAGCATTTAACCGCAGATGCCATTTGCTTTGATTTTCTGCATGTAATGGCATTCAGACATTTCTCAAGTAACTTATGTGCCCAAAAGTGTCATTGCTTATTAATGTAACACTCTTGGTGATTATTTTAGAAAACCAAGACTTACGGTTTCAATTCCAAGACCATGTAGCATATATAAAACATCCTCAGTAGAAACATTGCCAGATGCTCCCTTGGCATACGGGCACCCTCCGAGGCCTGCAACCGAGGAGTCGACCACTGAAACACCCATCTGCCAAACACAAATGCAAAAGACCGGTTAGAACCAACCTACGACACCTAGGGAGTATTAAACTCATAGGACAATAGTGTCCATTGTCTTAAGGAATTAACATGTTACACTTTTTCTGGGAGACTGGCATAGACGGAACATCTGGTACACCATGGAGCATCTGCATCTTCTGTTGGACGGCATTTTTCTTGGAAGTCCCATTTAACCAGACATAATTTTAAGCCGGATATGATGCTACAGCAATCCTACTCTGAATATTAATCACATATAATGAAAACATGAGGGTAAATCAGGTGATTTATTTTAATGTGATACATGTGTTCTTTCAAGGTTGGATGTGAGCAGGGGATAACACAAAATGGGAAATAACAATCGTAAATGACCTCTAGTGAGACAGCACTCCCTTTTCTAAAACCAGATTTCCTAATGTGAAAGATACTTGGTTTTGGCAAACAGGAGAAGCGTTTGAACCCAAAGCGACATAATAATTCAATGTTAATCACGCAGAGGCACTATGGTTTAACCTTGAGTACAATGCCTCAGTCTTCAGTGGTCCTGAATAAATATAGCACACACATATGAAAAAATAATCACCTGTAAATGCGCCTACTGTCTCTATGAACTCGCACAGCAGCAGGTTGGATTGTACAATGTTCATAATCAGAGCAATTGTAGATTTTCAACTGGGTGTGGAAAAAAGTGGACCACAAGTGTCTGGCCTCCATATGAGAATTAATGATGCGTTTTGGGCCAGTCTTGCATGTCTGCGCTTTTGTTGGAGCGCTAAACCAAACACCCAGAAGATGTTGCTTAGCAAAGGTTTCGACGTAGGACTGTTACAGAACTCTAATGGACTTCAGTGAACTCTGACAAACTGCTGAGATGATACCCCAACTTTATGAAAGATGAGTTACAACAAAAGTTCACCTTTGAAAGAACCTAACTTAGGACCAAAAAGTGAGCTCTGATAGCCTTGGGGTTTACTTTGAGCTGTGGCAGGGACTCCATTGTCTGTTCTCTTTCAGTGTCTATTTATTCTTACTGTTAGTAGTAGTAGTATAGTATATTTGAGCACAGTTAGTGTTATGTTACATTAAACGATTAAGGTGATACCAGACTTTTGAATGTTGCTGTTATCTACAGTACTACAATAGCACACTTTGAAAGCAAATCTCTGTCAAGACAGAAGCCTGAAGTAAATTAAATTTGGTAGAATTTAAAATTTTTTAATTTATTTGGAAAATTGTATGGAATAATGTGTATGTGGAAATAAAATCACTGACTCTTTGGAAAAACATGCATCGATCACAAACTTACCAAACAGTTTCAGTACAGAAAAACAGTAATAACATTTATTGCTTTTCTAAAATTATGCTGTTACACTTTTACCACAGTGCATGATTTTTAAACTAATCAATTCTGATATATGCATTGGATAGCCAGGTCCATGCAGTATATGGCTAAAATTACTCATTAGCTCACCATGTAGAGCATTGCATTACAGCAGGGCGCTCAGGTATGAGTCCCGTGAAAAAATTAAATCATCAAAAAACAGCTTAATAGTATATATATTGCATGATTTCTTCAGAATACATGGTTCCCTTTTAGTCAGTCACTCCAAGCCACGCCGGATAACCAACAAAATTGGGATCTCGCAAGACATCTCTTCAAGAGACAAATCTACTTCAACTTTATTAAAACACCCCAATGAACACTGGCATGCCCTGATTGCGTCCAGCTGCAGCTGATCACAGCGTGAGCATAAATGAGCAGCTGGTGCAGTGCATATTTACATTTACATTTATTGATTTAGCAGACGCTTTTATCCAAAGTGACTTACAGGTGGGGAAAACATCAAGCAGTTAGTCCTAAAGAGGCAAAAACAACTTAGTACGTGCTCATAATACCGTATAACAGGCAATGTTCAAATACGTACAAGCTAGAAGGAACAAAAGAGTAGGGTTAAGAATTTATTTATTCAAATAGTGTTGAAAGAGATGGGTTTTTAGCAGTCATTTGAAAGTTGTAAGGGAGTTGGCATTTCGGATAACGATAGGAAGATCATTCCACCAGCCAGGAATGGTGTAAGAGAATGTTCTGGAGAGAGATTTTGTGCCTCTTTGTGATGGTACAATGAGGCGTTGCTCACTGGCGGATCTCAAAGTTCTGGAGGGAGTGTAGATTGGTAGCAGTGAGTGGAGGTAAACCGGCGCCGAACCTGTGGTTGTTCCATATGCAAGCATCAGTGTCTTGAATTTGATGCGAGCTGCAATTGGGAGCCAGTGCAGGGAGATGAAGAGAGGTCCAAGCCAAGCAGCCTGAAATCCGTGCGGCTATCATTGGATCATCTGGTTGCAATGAAAGCCCCAGAGATGTAGTGTATATGGAGAAGAGGACGGGTCTAAGAACTGATCCCTGAGGAACCCCAGTGACCAGACGATGTGTTTTCGATACCTCCCCTCCCCAAGCCACTCTGAAGGATCTATCTGTGTGATAGGATTCGAACCAATGAAGTGGAATTCCCTTAATACCCAGTTATGAGAGTGTGGACAGGAGGATCTGATGATCACCGTGTCAAAAGCAGCAGAAAGATCTAGCAAAACTAGGCTTCAGTGACTGACAGTAGTACAGTTTCCGTAGAGTGGCCACTCCTGAACCCTGATTGATTAGCATCCAACAAGCTGTTCTGTGTGAGAAATAGTGATACTTGATTAAAAATTACTTGTTCAAGTGTTTTTGCTATGAAAGGAAGGAGAGAGATCGGTCTATAGTTATCTATAAGTGAATTGTTTAATGTAGGTTTTTTGAGGAGTGGGGTTACCGGAGCTTGCTTGAATGCCATGGAGAAAGTGCCTGTTATGAGAGATATGTTGATGATGTCTTTAAGTGCTGGTAGGAGTGTGGGAGAAATTGCTTGGAGAAGGTGAGAGGGGATCGGATCTAGAGGGCATGTTGTAGGATGGCTGGAGAGGAGAAGTTTGGAATTCAGAGAAGTTTGCATATTCAGCTTTTTGCTTTAGAGCCGAGCATATACATATGCTCAGCTCCTCTCTCTACTTGGGCTTGAAGCATGCTGAGACAGCGTTTGTGGATGAGTCATGTTCTCCCTGTGGGAAGATGACCATCACAGAGCGGCAGACCAGACTCTGTCATCTACAAGACTGATTCCTCAGTCTAGGGGTAGCACTCGCTCTGGTGAAAGCCGGGTAAGCATTGCTTCTGACAGAGGGCGGACTGGTCT
>JAUMHI010000054.1:2905658-2920251 GCA_032359435.1 Enteromius unitaeniatus | reverse complement strand
TTTTGACGATCAAGGTACACCTTTGTAGTCACATTTCGACGTGAGGGGTCCTCCATTGTTTTCAGTTGTTTGGCTTAATGTCATGGTTTGCATGCAAATTGTCACGGGAGCAAGTCGAGGAGACGTGCGAGTTCATATGCCGGCTGTTTATTTACAACACAGAGCAGAACCAGACAGGCTTAAGGTTGTACCGGCAGACAAGGATGGAGGAGGCAGAGCACGAGAATAGTCAGGTCCAGGCGTGAGTCGGTACACAGTAAATATAATCTGAACAGACAAAGAAACACGGGAACACGGAGTGGCAAAACGACAGGGGTTGACAGTGCTATGGACTGTGGAGACAGACAAAACACTTCAGGGTTTTATACAAGTAAATCTAGGTCAGTGGGAGGAGCCAGCAATGAAGTGCCATGACAACTGACGAGTGGGGTGGAGACATGAGTTCATGGCAATGAGTCCATATGAACAAACATAAAACACACAGTCTGCTGGGCGCTGGAGTGCCATCCAATGGCCTGGGCTGGCACCTCCAGCTGACCATGACACATATATAAATTTATTATATAATATTTTACTTTTATTGGAGCACCAAACCCCACCCCTACCCTAAACCTACCCACCTCTGAACAATATAAAACACTCACAGGCAAATGCAGTCACAGGTATTTATTGTATATATTAGTTATTATAATATTTAGGAGCAGGGTTTGTGTTACATTCTCATAAATGTGTAAATAATATCATTTAAAATAACTGTTTTGACTGTTTACATTGAAAAATCACACCCCTACATATATGCAATAATGCTTATGTTTTTACCCAATATATCTTTTAATTAGGATGATAAAATAAAAAAATATATCTCGTCGACACATTGATTGATGCTAAGAGTTTCCTATTTAAAACTACCGAGGACCCTTTGTAGTCACCTAAATGACTACAAAGGTGTACCTTGATCGTCAAAAAAACAACGAAAAATGGTCTTGACCAAGCGTCAAAATGTTAACGAGTTGGGAGTGAGAACGTGTTGATTTATAACAATAACATAATATTTTATAGTAATACTTTTAGGGATTATGTTAATTTTATTAATGTTAACTTCTAGCTCAATATTCAGAGACCCATGATTGTAACAGTTCAGCTGGAAATGCCAGCAAAAGCCACTGGATGGCACTCCAGCTCCATGTCTCTATTGTGTGTTTGTCTCCATTGATTTCCCCGGACTCTTATTATGAACTTGTGTCTCCACCCACCTTGTCTGTTGTCATGGCCACTGATCCGTTTCTCCACCCCTTAGCCTAACCTTCATGTATATATATATATAAGCCCCGTTTGTTTTATGTGAATTCACTCATCATTGTTGGATGTATCCCATTCTGTCGTCTCTGCCTCTTATGTTCATGTTCGCCCGTGCCAAGACCCTGCTCTCCTGTAATGTGTGAGTGAATTAATAAATGTCTACATATGGATCCGCAATTGATATAAGTTAGGTGCAAAAATGTTAGTTTGTCTAACCAATGGCAATAATAAATATTTATTTATTTATAAATATTTATATAAATATTTATTTTGCAATTGTACTAGGGGTGCAGAAACTGAGAAATATAAATATTTTATGCAGAAAATTAGATTGTTTCAAATTTGATGCCTGCTACAGGTCTTAAACTAGTTGGGACTGGGCATAATTACCATGGTGTAGCATCTTCTCTTCTTTTCAGAAAAGTTTAAAGATGTCTGGGCATCAAGGTTGTTAGTTTCTGGAGTTTTGCAGCAAATGTTCTCTATAGGTAAAAGACCAATTAGCTAAATTTGTCGCTATTTGTTCTCCTAGCTGAATCTTTTGAAAATGTCTTCTTTTTTCAGCCCTTTGTTGCTCCCGTGCTAACTTTTGTGAGACCTGTAGCAGGCATCAAATTTGAAATGAGCTCATTTAGTGGATAAAAGTGTAAAATTTCTCAATTTAACCACTTGTTATGTTCTCTATGTTCTATTGTGAATAAAACATTGCCTCAAGATTTAATAGTTTTAATCTTATTCAAATTTAAAAACGTTCCAATATTTGCAAAATTCAGGTTGTATAAATCTATATTTTACAACAAAAACATTTTAAAACAAACTAACGAACAGAGAGTTAAAAAGAGATGAAGTTAATAAAGTGTTGGTTTCGTAGTACTTTAGTTATGTGCACTTTCCTTATTGCTTTCAGTTGGTGAGGTATCTTTGTTCATTTTCTGTCTTTTGAAAAAGGACCCCCTGTCAGGTCACACAATTCACAGAAAAAAAATTTCTGAGAAATTCATGGCCATTTCTGTGCCGCACAGACCACAGTTAGAGTTACACGGTTACAGCTGGAAAGAGCCGGATAAACAGACAGACAGGGCTAAAAAGGGGTGGGAGCCGAGAATGGAATATACTAGAGCATGGGGTTTTCCTTTTCCCCAGTCTCCCTCTGTTTAGTAGCGAGTGATGAAAGGATAATTTTCCCCTTGCCCTTTAAGCGCAGCATTGTCACAGAGTTCAACGGCCCTAGCGACAGATGAGTTGGAGCCCCCGAGGGCCCCGCTCCAGCCTCCATCTCGTGCGCTTTGTCAAGAGCCAAGCCACTGTCATATGAAACAGACATCTAATAGGTAAGCCTTTGTGTCCAGCCCTTCACATCTGCTGACCCGCCCAGCCCCCAAAGAGCAGCGGCGTTCTGCGAGGGAAGACAAACTGAGAAAGAGCTCACAAAGGGCCCTGGAGAGCTGATAAAGCCATGCCAGTGTTATTTCTGAATTGCGGCCGTGCTCTGTGGTTTAAGGTTCACGAAAATGAAACCACAGGCAGGCATTGTTTTATAAAAGCGTTTAGTCGTCACATTCAAATACGCCTGACAGTTTTGTGTAAGTGTATTTTGGGTGGTATCTGCTGTTGTTGTTGTTCTGTGCTTTTTTAGGTGAAAGTACAAAAAAAGTTAAATTGCTTATACTCCAGGGAGTTTTGGAAGGTGTTTCGGTAGCTTCCGTTGCCTTCCCTGGAGGCCTGTGTGTGTGTGTGTGTGAGAAAGGTGGTGAAACATTGTAAACTTCTGCTTCTTTATGCTTTATTACTCTGTTTATCTGACTTTTGCCACTGGATTTATGTGCTCTGCCTTAATGAGTTCTTTTAAATAGTTAAAATATACCAGCACTTTGCCTGTTGCATAATTATTTTGTGATTCTTGCATTACTGTGCCACTAACCAATTTAGCAGACAGGGGCCAACAGATGCCTGTTTTATTAAATCAGATGTTTTATTAGATAGTTGTAGGTCCGTCTCCAGTGATAAGGTTGCAGTGTGTAAAATGGAAACAGCAATGTAATGTAAGTCATGTTGTAGGGGTGTAAAGTCTTATGTACCGGTAATATCAATATCTAGCAATATCAAAATGATTTCAGAAAAAGACCAGAAGTGGGCTTAAACCAGAAGTTTGTGTAATTACGTTGTCTAATTTTTTTGGCTGCTTTTAGTTTATTTTTTATGTTTCATAAGTTTGTATAACTTATACTTGTTACGAGCCGCGCCTCCATTTACAAACACAGACACTTACCTGGAACTGTGACAGTTAGTATTCTAGTGTTCTGCTACACCTGCTTTACCAATTTTGAATTAGACTTTTTTTTTGAAGTTTGCATCACTGATTCTGTTCCTTTCCTGTTTAATACTGTAAAGTTGCTTTGAAAAAATCTGTACAAATTGTTATAAAATGTATGTGACTTGATATTATTAATTGTATGTTCTCTTTAAGCATTGCATGATAGATCATTGACAGGGTTTTTTTATGCTGCATGACTTTACAATCAACTTTCTTCCTTTGTCTCACTGTCAAACAAACACCAGAAGTGACATGGAAACAACGTGAGGTCATGTGTGCAAGACCGGAGTTCTCACGTAATCCTATCATTAAAAATGATAGCAAGCAAAATAAGCTTGCCATACAAATTGCACATGCGCTCATTTACAACGAAAAGAAGATTATAGATATCGATATTTACCTTCTATACCTTTGTAACTCCTTCTGTGTAGTAGTCATTAAAAAAATCCAATCCAAAGTACACGTCTGAAGTTTTGAACCACTCTGTTTTGGTAACTGTTGTTGTTAGTTCAGAATTCTACATGTGCCGTGTCAGTTTTATGCATGAGCAACACCAGATTCACTTTCATAAGTGCTCAACATATTTTTTTTTTGTTTTCATAAGCACTGTTAAAGATACACAGAAGTAATTTGATTTCCATTTTCAGCATGTCAAACGTTATAACAAAACATTAAAAATAAAAGTTTTAAAAATTGGTTTTAGTGTTATGATTTATGTTCGAAATGCAGCACTGGCTGAAAAGGCCTGATACAGTCTGCACATGTATGAGGATGATAGATGCCTTTACAGGTGACATATATGATGTTTTTTTATAATATCCCCTTCTCCAAAACCCTTGTGCATGTACCTCATGACTGTGACCACTGTAATGTCGCTCACCTGCAGAGCAATGAGTATGTTGGGCAGAGCCTGACCGTAAGTGTCGTGGCAGTGCACTGCCAGTGCACTGACGGGCACCTCTGTCAACACATCACTCAGCATCTCGGCCATGGAGCCCGCGGTGCCTACGCCAATGGTGTCCCCCAGGGATACCTCATAACAGCCCAGCTCAAACAACCGCTTTGCCACCTGGGCCGGAACAGAGGAAAGCCATGAAAACACTGTCCCCCCTGGAAATATAAACAAGATGAAGGAGTGCACACAGAGAGCTCATTCTGAGCACTAGAAAAGCACTGGCGTGTTACAGCGTCATGCAGGTTTTTTAGCAAACATCGTAATAAGGGCCTTGTGGGACTACAAAAATTGTGGGAAGAAAAAATATGCAGAGCGCTTAACACTTTCATAGATTGAACGATGCTATTACAATACCTTTGTGACTTGTGATGGCTTTACTTGTCCCTCATACGGACAGCCGAGAGCACAGGAAACATACCTGGAAAGAAGAGAAAGAGCTATGAGACATAAAGCTCAGCACTTGCAGGAGGATATATAGCTTTGAGCTTACAGTACCAACAGTCATGCAACATCGGTGAAATAACGCCAAGTGCTGTTTTACTGCAACCACAAGCAAAACGGTCCACAGCGGCCCGAACTGCTCTTACAACGGATTACATCTATCACAGAATAAAACAAAATGTACAGCAGAAGGCGAAACATATGGTCGGTGTCAAACGGTTGTGACAAATAGTACCAATAGTGTTGACAGTGGGAATGAGGAACGGTGCTAGAGAGTGACGTTCAAGCTACATGCGCTTTCCATATGTGAAGGAAACATGTTCTGCTAGAAACAGTGAACAAACAAGTGAAAAGTTGAAAATGTTTCTCTAGGGCTTGTGGTTGTCAGACGATACCGCTGTGTGCTACCAGAATTTCCGTGGAGTCTCTTCTTGAATGTTAGGCGTTGAGTCACATTTGCCAGAATGAGTTCGTCAGACTGAAGTGACTGCTCTCTATCGTTTTTTTATTTCTTATTCAGTAAAGAGCACAGCCTAAAAATCTGGACACATCTGGACTTGTACTTGTACTTGTAACTGATACAAAGCACCACACTGCATGCACATCTGGAACTTGACTTATTTACTCATTAATTCTGGAATAATTTCATGCTGCTCTGGTGCCCCATCTCGAAACCTCAAAGGAAAACAGTCCAAAAAGATGTAAGCACAATTAAAGAAACCACTGACCTTTCGGTTAAACCAAAGATCAATCTTGAAATTTGCTTATATAATGAATGGCTCCTGAAAACTATAGTCCTGAAGTTCTAGCTCAATAGTAATTTAGCACAGGGACTGTCACCTGAATCAAATGTCTAACTCAGCAGTATTATGTTGGCAGCTGAGGTAAACCTTAATTTATTTTTTCATAATTATTTTATTTCAGCTTATTTTATTAAGCTTTGTGCAACCAAATTCATCAACCAGCATTGCAGAGCATTAAAAAACATTAAGCATCAAAACTACAACTATCCAGACCAACTACTTCAGACCTTGATCCAGTGAACCTTTAATTAACTACACATGAACACATGAATTTCACACTTGCAGAATTCAACTACAAGCTCTGCCAATTTTGAAAACAAAAAGAGATTACTTGAAAATAATTA
This sequence comes from Enteromius unitaeniatus, assembly GCA_032359435.1. Lineage (NCBI taxonomy): Eukaryota > Metazoa > Chordata > Actinopteri > Cypriniformes > Cyprinidae > Enteromius > Enteromius unitaeniatus. Next base: position 2,914,095 of record JAUMHI010000054.1, on the reverse strand, counting down.
ACCATAAATATAACAAAACTTAATTAGCTTGTTATATTTAATTAGTTACATACCTTGCTAAAAACTTCATCTGGACATATAAAGCAATTTTCTCATTCACCCTTAGATTCTAGATTTTCAAACGGTTGTATTTCGTGCGGAAATCTTTATTTTCTGAAAATTGACCCTTATGACTGGTTTTGTGGTCCAAGGTAACATATCATTCTCCAAATTCCTTCCAGGGAGTTTTAATGGCTGATACTATTGACTGTTATGATAAGCCCTAATCCTGAACATGTGGTTATACAAGGTTATGGTCTTGCCTACAACCTTCTTTTTACCAGACCTTTATCTGTTTTGCAACAACAACTCTCTGAGTAACTATAATCTGCAGCACAATCAGTCGGTTTCTGAATCATTGGTCAGATTCTCATTCAAAATTAGTGCCGAAGTGTGAAAGTACACGTAATGAACACTGGCTTATTACTTGATATGAATGCTGGGTCTATGGCATATAGGCATGCTTCAATAATTTCCAAGTTGATATTCCTCCTGCTCAATGTCACCAAACACCAAAGATGGATCACAGAGTCTGCTTGTATAAACATAAATGTTTGCTTCTGTCCTAGTTAAGCAGCGACACGCCACAGGGGACTGTGGTAAAAAACGGGCAGCTTATGGGCAGAAATCTGGAGAGAGACACCATGCATAAGTCCCTTGCATTTTTATTAAGATACTTTGATTATGCTTTCAAATATCAATGAAAATGCTTTAATTGGCACATTTTGGCACAAATATTCCCCCCAAATCAGCCAATTCTGTATTAGGTTACTCATGGTTCATCCTAAACAAGACTGTAATCTACCATGGAGCTACTGGTCCTTTAGACGTCCCATCACCCCTCTGTTGCAACACAACTGTTTTATCCAGTCAACCCGATTAGCATAAACCTCAAAAAAAAAAAAAAAAAAAAACCCACACATAGAAGAAAGCTGGTTTTGGTGGAACACACCCGCGCACTCGTACTCCTTCCTGTTTGGCTGCAGAGATGACCTGTTCAAACCTCTGCAAACTCTCCTCTATGGAGCAGTTGATGTTCTTCCTGCTAAAAGTCTCTGAGGCGGAACCAAACACTGCCACTTCAGTAGCTCCTGCTGCAACCTTTAACAGGAAACATTTAATCAAGTTTGTGCTTATAGATGTTGGCTTGTGTGCATAACTCGCATGATTAGCAGGGAATGCAATTAACAGAAATAGGCTAAACATTTACAAATAAATAAGACGTAAAGGTTGCGCTCTTATGTAAAGCAAAGAGGCGGTGAATGCGTAGGCAGAGCACATGCATAAATAAAGTGGTTTATTATACAAGAAAAATATCATTGACCTGGCATGGAAGGTAAATTGCAAATGTCACTTGTAAATAAATGTAAATGATGCAAATATTTACTTACAGCTGCCTGGAAGCCCTGAATATTGGGAGTTAGAACAGGGTATCTAACGTCAGGAGACCTTTTAATCCCTCTCAGCACTGCAGTGTGGTCTGCCATCTGAAAAACCGAAAAACAAACAAGCAAGAGTTTGTACTCAAGCTTTATCCCAACGGGTTTTGCACAAATGCAGTTTTTGGACGTGAAAACCAAATGCTGTGGTTTCATGTTGACAGAAAAGCCACAGGATATCAGCCAACACACTTTCGAGGATAACAATCGCACCTTATTACCTGTGCTACCCACTTTGAAGATACAAAGCTAGTGGCTTCGATGACGGGCAGCCCGGTCTGAGAGAGCATGTCTATCAGCTGGATTTTGACTTCTGTCGGCACTATTTCCTGCAGAAACACAATGATGCAAAAGATTTAGGTGTCTATGAACACATCCAGGGAGCGTGTACATCTGTTTGCCTGTGCTACTGAGATGAATAATTTACTTGCCACCTCTACCAAATGAATAGCTTTCTTGTGAATATGTACAAAAGGACAGCATCTGCTAAAAGGTTCATTGAAAATATGTGCCTGTGGTGACATTTTTGCAAAATTACAATACAATATTTCAAGCATTAAAACATTGTTCAGTTTTATATGTAACAGATGCTGAATGTATCATGGTAAGTGATGCCTACCATTGAGTGATGCTAAAAGGTTAACACTGAACTGTATTTGAAACACACACACACAATAACCATAAACTATGTTGTGACTTTTTTTGAGTAAAATAAAAACCAAAAGGCTTTCAAATCTCATGAGCTAATATTTTATTAACAATAGAACATAGTGGACATTCTACAAGTTCTACGCTTTCATCCATTTATTTTAAATTTGATGCCTGCTACAGCTCTCAAAAAAGTTGACACAGGGGCAACAACGGGCTGAAAAAGCAAAACATTTTTTTAAAAAGTCAGCTGGGAGAATATCTAGCAACTATTTCAGTTAACTGACATCGGGTCTGTTATGTTTATGCTTTTGAATTTGATATAATGGAGTTTTCCCCCTCAAACTAAAAATGAACATGCTTTACCACTTCAAGCCACAATGCTTCAAGCACTTTAAAACTGTGAAATCTCTACCTTCTCGTTCTGAAGTCCATCTCTTGGTCCAACCTCCACAATTTTGACACAGCATGGAAGCTTAGGCAGTTCAGAGCACTGTAAATTGAAAAACAATGAGGAAGGAAGGACCATATAGCAATTTCACAGAGCTGTATGGAAAATCTGAAAGGTGGATTAAGACACATCCTCTGTCCGGTGCTTCCTGTCAAATGGTGCGTACAGCTTCATGTTTTGAATCTGGTCTTCAGATCCTTGCCAGGTCATTTATGACATGATGTGCTTTGGAAACAAGCATTTCCTCTCTTCCAATGGTAAAACCAAAGCTAAACCTTTGAATTTGGGAGTTGTATTACCAAGGGCCAACGCAGTGTTTATAGAAGATTTGGATGGCTATAAAACCCAAGCCTCTTGATACGGAAACCCTCTCTGTGAGGGATTGCACAGCCTAGTTTCTTTAGAGCTAAGTTTGATTTAATTGTGCTGTCATGGAGGGAGGAAGTGGATGTGTGAAAGGAATGATAACAAACTTCTTTTTACAAAGTTTCTGACCGTGTGTGCTATGTAGGTGGAGGAGAACCATTGCAGTTTGTCCCGTTATCACTCCAGGCCTGCAGTGAGAACAGCCTTTTAAATTCACTCATAAATCAAACTCACTCTTCTAACTCGCCACTCAGATCAAAAATACAGGCCCCTTTATTTTCTTATCAACAAAATAAATTAGACTGCTGTCTTCTGCTTTCTCTGTATTCTTTAAAAAAAAAAAAAAATTTCTGGCCACTATCTTTGAGTGGAATTTTCAAGAGGTTACGACAAAGTTGGGAGAGAGGTTAAATAAAGTAAAAATAAATAAAATAAAATAAATTAAAAACATGTTATTTACTGTATTTGAAATGCATTTCTATAATGGTCTTTTTTCACAGTTGAAACCTATTTTCCTTACTTTGGCTAAAAAACAAATAACACACAGAACAAACTAAACAAAACAAAGATTTATTTATTAGTTTTATCTTTTTAGTTAGTTAGTTAATTAGCTAATACTTCACGAGTTCGCGCTTTGGCCTGAGCCCTAGCGAGGGCAAAGGTTCGGCGCCCGGCTCAAACTCCCGTAGCCCCATTTTAACCAATCATTTTTGATGATGCGAAACCTTTTTGATTCCCATTAAGACTATGTAATAAAAATAACTTGAAAACAATGTTATTTAATATGTGCTCAATTAGCACTAGTAAATGGCTAATATTCTAGTAATATGCATGGTAATACGCAACTATTAGGTGTAACCATAAAATAAAGTGTTACTGAACTTCCTACGTGACTATTAGTCTGTGCCACATAGGCCTTCCACCCTGTCACAATTGAATTAAATTCTTAATTTAACACTTCTAAATATAACAATTTTCTCACTATTAACTAGTTATCAGAGTAATAAAGTGTTGTTAACAGTGAGAATTGGACCTTAGCATGTTTTCAAATGCAAAACAATGCCATTTGGCATAAATAATGTAAAACCTGGTTTGAGTTGTTAAAAATATTGTAATTAAACACAATTTTTTTTTTCAGTCACAAAAATGCATATAATAGCATCAGCTCTGAGTCTCACAGACAAAAGAAAAGGGTTGAGGGTAACATGAGGGTCATTTATTAAAACTTCCATTACGAGGCAAGCTATTTCTTTATGTGACTGCTTTTCTCTCTGTGTTGCTGTAGTTCCTAGAGCCATGTATAAATCTTGCACATGCAAAAACAGACCCCCACCTTCTCGTCCCACAGGAGCCGTGGAAACCAAGGATAATCCCGCAAGAAAGTCTCATAGCTCAGGCAGTGCTTGACCGCAGAAGAAACGTTACCCATCCGGCTAGCACAATCTGCCAGCCCGGTGCTGTTCCCAGATGGCACCTGTGGTGATCAGAGTGCATGCGCGCTTCCGAGCAGCAAAAGGAGAGCATCGCTTCGAAGGTGCATGGGATGACTCAGCTGTTTCCATGGCAGCAGCATCCCTGCCTGAGAGGGGGAGGGAAGACGCAGGCTCAAGACGTCAGGCGCGCTTTGTTAGCTTTAGACTGACAGCTCTATGTGAAGTACTGAACCCGCTGGGATTCTCGGCTCTACAATGAGACTAACCACAAGCTGCTTATTTTACTGCCCTTGGCTCCCCTCCCCAGCGGAAATCTACAGCTTCGGGAAATACGCTGCAATGATTGATCTCCTGTGACTGAGGCAGCTCATGCTTTTCAATGGCCGGCCATGCCACTCTTGCCAATGTCAACTGTGCTCTGTTATAAAATCTCTCTGTAAAGCCGGGCTGCAATTTACTTGTGAAAGAGCCATTCTTCCTGGCCCAGGTGCTTACAATAGAGAGGTTTAAGGAAGCTCTTCCTCAATAAGATGCTGGTGTGCCGTGAGAGGGTCTGGCCTCTCTCTCAAAGGGGGGAAATGCAACGGCTGAGACGAGGGGCTGCATTTATTAGGTATCAGCATTTCTCGCATGGCATGAGATAATATATCATACGGTGATTTAGACTATTCAAAAAAAAAAAAATGAAAGAAAAGAAAATGGTGACGTTCAGGGTTCCAACACAATGAATCCTAACCTTTCCATGATCTCTGAAGTCATTTCATTATTATATAAGGATTTTTTTTTAAAAATAATTTTGATTTTCACTAATCAATCACTGTTCAAACTGTGGATTGCAGTGTTACGTATTATGCTGAACAAAAGCGATAACATTTTTTTGTATTAATTGTATTAAATGTACACATTTAACATTAACAAATTTTAAGCTGGTTGCACTTTATTTTAATGTTGTTCTTAAAAAACAACTTTTTCCTCAATAAACTCCTTATTAATAGTTAGTGCAGGAGTTGCTATGTTTAGGTATTGGGTAGAATTAGGGATGTAAAAGATGTTCATGGAGAATATGTGTTTAAAAAGTATTAATAAACAGCCAACATGTTAATAATAATCAACTAGTTAATAGTGAGAATTGGTCCTTTACTTAAGTGTTACATGAAAGGATATTCATATTGTAAAATGCAGATAACTTGCGGATAAGGCAAGAAATTAAAAGGTTCCATAATTAGTCAGGATGTTTCTTAACACTAAGTAAACTTGATATTAATGTCAAATTAAAAGTTCAAAGTAAATTATGTTTTAATATTTAGTACAATTATTTTGATGTGTCAACAAACATACTGTCACAAGTCGCACCTCTGTGGCGCTCTCCGGTAGACTGCAGCGGGAACCTTCGCCAGAGTTTTAGTTTCCACCCGGACTCATTTTCACCACGTACCTTGGGCGCTTCCGCCAGCCGCTCCCGCCTTCTGGGGAGCTATTTAAGCGGCACACTGACGCTTGCTAGACGCGAAGTATTGATTTGCCCTGTGCCATCAATTCATCAAACTTCGCCAACACCAGATCCAGCAGCTTTGTTCCACATGATGGGAGAGATGGGCCGCCAAGCCTCGGTGCTCACAGCTCATCAGTCCCAGCTGGAGAAGCTTACCTCCATCACGGACGAGTTAGTCCGCTCCGTTCAAGCCCTGACTACCGCTACCACGGCGCTGACTCAAGCAGAGGCCGCTCCGCAGCCACTTCCGGTCCCGCAACCAGCTCCGCCGAGTCCTGTGGCTCCCGCCAACCCAGCGCGACTATCACTTCCGGAGAAGTATGATGGAGCAGCCGGCAAATGCAAGGGGTTTCTCATGCAATGTGACATTTACATGACTCAGCAGGCACCCAGTTTCCTGACGGATGATAGTCGAGTGTCTTTTCTGTGCTCTCTGTTAACCGGAAAAGCACTCGACTGGGCCACCGCTGTTTGGAAGGGGAACAGTGGACGCTTCCCGTCATATAGGAGCTTCCTCCGCGATTTCAGGGAGGTTTTTGATCACCCCGTCGATGGCCGCAACGTGAGGGATGAGATCATGTCTCTGCAACAGGGCTCTGCATCAGCTGCAGATTACACGTTGGCGTTCCGCACTCTGGCTGCACAAACAGGATGGGACTCCGACCCCTTACTAACTATCTACCGCCGCGGTCTGAGAGAGGATTTACAGGCAGAACTGGCCAGCCGCGATCAGGATAAGTCACTCTCGGAATATATGGAACTGGCTATCAGGACCGACCACATCCTCCGTTCTCGCCGGCCCCGCCGAGCACCCGCTCTCCAGTCTTTCAGCCGTCCAGCACTACCCCCGCCTGAACCCATGCAGATCGGTGCCACTCAGCTTACCAGCGAGGAACGTGAGCGTCGACTGGTGAATCGTCTGTTTCTGTATTGTGGATTACCAGGACATTTACGAGCTAACTGCCCTACCAGACCTCCATTACCTAAGATGACACGGGTGAGTGCTGTTTCTATCAACTCCGCTATGAGGTTAGAGGTGGAATTAAAGTATGATGACTGTGTTGTCACGGTGTGCGCGCTGTTAGACTCAGGCGCGGCCGGCAACTTCATAGACATGAAATTCGCCACTAATCATGGTATTCCTGTCCTTCCATGTGTTCCCGTGGTAACGGTGGCAGCCCTCGATCGCCGGCCCATAGGCTCCGGGCGCATCACCTCACAGACCACCACCATCACCCTCCGCACCAGTGCACTCCATTCTGAAGACATCACTCTCCACCTAATTGACTCACCTGATCACCCATTGATTCTGGGCACACCATGGCTCCAGCGGCACAATCCCGCCATCTGCTGGCACACCTACCAAATTACACACTGGTCCAACTTCTGTCACCACAACTGTCTACAGATGGTCACACGGCGGCGCCATTCTACAGTTAAAACCCAGTCAGAGGAGGCGGACCTGGAGGGACTACCATGTATCTACCACGACCTCCACACCGTGTTCAGTGCCACCAGAGCAACCCAGTTACCTGACCACCGCCCAACCGACTGTGCCATCGAGCTCCTACCAGGCAGTGTACCTCCTCGCGGTCGCATCTTCCCGCTCTCACAGCCCGAGTCAGAGTGCATGGAACAGTACATTAAAGAGGAACTCGCTAAGGGCTTCATTCGTCCCTCCACCTCGCCGGCTTCGGCTGGCTTCTTTTTCATAAAGAAGAAAGATGGAGGCCTACGCCCCTGCATCGACTACCGGGCCCTCAATGATATCACAGTAAAGTTCCGCTACCCCTTACCGCTAGTTCCAGCAGCCCTAGAACAACTTCGCACCGCACGCTACTTCACCAAGTTGGACCTTCGATGTGCATACAACCTTGTCAGGATTAGAGAAGGGGACGAGTGGAAGACAGCTTTTTCAACCACTAATGGGCACTACGAGTACCTAGTGATGCCATTCGGTCTGGCCAACAGTCCCGCTGTCTTTCAGTCGCTTGTGAACGAGGTGTTCCGGGATATGCTCAACCAATTTGTCATCCTATACATTGACGACATTCTGGTATACTCCCCCGATCTAGCCACCCACATGCAGCATGTACGGAGAGTGCTGGAGAGACTATTACATCACCATCTCTACGCGAAACTATCCAAGTGTGAGTTCCATCAGACCCGCATCGCGTTCTTGGGGTACATCATAAGTCCAGAAGGTATCGCCATGGACAAGGTGAAGGTCACCGCAGTAACCAAGTGGCCCCAACCCCGGAACTTAAAGGAACTGCAACGGTTTTTGGGGTTTGCTAACTTCTACCGGAGGTTCATCCGCAACTTCAGTCGGGTGGCGGCCCCGCTAACAGCCATGACAACGAAGGAGACTCGACGCCTGCCCTGGTCTGAGAAAAGTTTGGCCGCGTTCCAAGAACTAAAAGACCGCTTTACCACTGCACCCATTCTCCGACACCCCGACCCCTCGAAGCAATTCGTCGTAGAGGTGGACTCCTCCAGCATAGGGATCGGAGCCATCCTCTCTCAAAGACACGGGTCCCCCGCCAAACTCTACCCTTGTGCGTTTTAC
>JAUMHI010000054.1:2890943-2905558 GCA_032359435.1 Enteromius unitaeniatus | reverse complement strand
GTTTCCACCCGGACTCATTTTCACCACGTACCTTGGGCGCTTCCGCCAGCCGCTCCCGCCTTCTGGGGAGCTATTTATGCGGCGGAACTGACGCGTGCTAGACGCAAAGTTTTGATTTGCCCTGTGCCATCAATTCCAAGCGTTTTTCTACTGTGTTTTTCCCCGTATTGATTCTTGGACTGTTTTCTGGACTATTGATTCTCGCTGCCTGCCTCGACCATTGCCTGGACTGTTTATGCTTTTGGATTACCCCTGTTTGTTCCTCGTTTGTTTGTTTGTGGATTGTACTGTTTTGTGCCTATTAAAGCTGCACATGGATCTAAATACTTCTGACTCGGAGTCACACATACAAATACGTTAAGTGCTTGAGTGCAATTTTAACTGTATTATTCTATAATATTTATTAAAACATATGTTAAGTGGACTAATATAGAAACTTCATGAAATGAAGTGTTATATTATTTTAATGAATATAAACATATTTTTTATTTTCTGAACTGTGCTTTGTTTCCACAGTTGGGTTGATGTGTAAACTTTGGCACTGGGGGTGCTTTTGTAGCATCTGAACAAGTTGTGACAGCAATATTTGCCCAGCCAATGGCACGCCATGTGAGTTGTGGGTGGGATCTGTTTGTCTGGCCAGTTGCAGAAGAGTGCAGTGTTCAGGAATTCACCCAAAATGTTTAATTCTGAGTTGTTTCAAACCTGTATGAATTTCTTTGTTTTGCTGAACACAAAGGAAGAAATTTTTAAAACCAGGCTGTTGCGGGGTCACCATTGGCTTCCAATGTATATATTTTTTAGTTTGGAACTACTCAGAATTAAAATTTTTAGGTGAACTATTCCTTTAACGATTCAAAGTCGTGCTCCAACAACACAATTCACATTTAGGGTTTGATTAATTCCCTCAATGTTTGCCAGGCTTGGAAATCAATTTTTTTTTATTCTCCAATATGTCAGCCAGATTCAATGTAAAGACAACCCATTAATCTTCTTAATTGCATTTACATACAGTATATAGTCCACATACGCTTCTGTCCTATATTTCCATTGACAGTATGTAATCCAGCCCAGACAGCGAGCCAGGAGCTGGCGGGAACATTTAGCGCTGGGGTGTGTATGATTCAGAATTGCCCCCAGCTGGAGTTAGCTGCATTAGATCTGCGTCCCTGCCGAACCATTTAGCATTTCCTTTCCTTGAATGCTCTCTAACTAAAAGGACAAAAAGTGGACATTCATCTTGACAAATACCAGCTGTCGGGGTTTACTTCAAAGGGGTGAGCTACACCTTCAGGGCATCCTGGATAATGTAAAGTAACACAGCGCAGGTGAGCGAGTGTGGGGGCTTTTCTGAACTTCTTTTATCATTCCATACGTGCTCTCGTAAACATTTAGCCACTGAGCATGACAGCAGGATGAAATGTTAAATAAAGCACAATTTCATTAGCCATTACCTGAAAGCATGGGTTATTTTGGCCGTACCAGATGTTCCCCTCTTTAACCTTATTCCTCTTGCAATTGTAGATGATTTAGGAGCAGGCCAGTAGACGATGGGCTGCGTTTTGCACAAACAAATCCTGCTCGGTTAGCTCTGGGCCTCTTGTGAATTAACCTTTGCCTCTGTGAACTTAAATTGGTAAAATATTTATGCTTTGCTGTCTCTTGTAATGTAATCACCGTCGGACTATCTGTAGGGAGTACCGGTGCATTTTCCCCCGCAGGCTAGTAGATCAGCAGGCTGACCGTAGATGCTGAATTTAGATACAAAGTAAATATGTAAAGATTTTAAGGGGAGGAAAGGTCAAATGTCATCAGGCCATTTAAGCCACAGTAGCTGATCCACAGTGTTCTCCGTTGGGCAGCATTCATGCACTTTTGTTGGTTTTAAGAGGATTTAAAGGTTAGAATTTATGTGCTTTTGTACAATGTTGGACCCCTATTTAAATCGGAACTGTCTGTCGGCATCATTAGTGAGGTTAGTGCTCCGACATACAGCCAAAATTCAAACTGAGTTTGATTCCCTTTTTTGAAAGTCTTTTGCCGGTCCATCTCTACACCCAACGCTTTCCTGTCTGCTCTAAAACTGTCAAATAAAGGAAGCAGAACCTGATTTTACCAAGTGCGACATGTTCCTGGATCAACGCCTTTGTTGACCCTGGAACAATATTGTGATTAACCAATCAGATTTGAAGAACTAGTTTATAGTGTTTGTTGCATGCACATCAGTGCCATTCATATACCATATGATAGATGACTTGTTGCACTTGGTCAAGTCAGGTTAGCGGTGTAGGGATATGGTCAAGACTACATTTTTGGATTAAACCGTTGTTCCAGGAACACAACAAAATCAGGATGTGCAATAAAGGAATAAAACTTTCCAAAAAAGTTGTCAAATAATGAACCACTGAACTTGTTAAACAGGGCTGTTGTTACATTTTGTCCCTGTTACAAGGTGTAATGTAGCCATTAAGGGCCTGCCCATACTATTTCTTTTTTTTATCCTGTGCCCTTTGAATTTAAGCAATAATTTGTGTTCGTTTTTTTTATTGGCGGTCCATGCCTGAGTGTAACTAATGACACTACAGTGAGTCATAGGCTCAGTCACTCAACATGCTGTGCTGTTTCACTGCAAGACGCTGCAAGACTACAATGCTGGATCACACGGTTAACAGGGACAAAACTCTCTCAGGGCATTAGTTTCAGTGAAATCTAGCAAAAAACACTTTAGCAAACTTCACACATGACTAAAAATGGCTTCTAAATCGGTCTAAATTTTAATGAGGGAAGAAATGGAGCTCCACGCCGTGGATGAATTGCAAAGATAAATCGCAGATGCGACAAAGTCTTCTTTGGATGTTATATTTGGAGTACTGGTGTAATCTGTACCATTATGTCAGTGAAAAAGTTTAGTTCGTCCCTTTTTCATCTTTAGGATGGAAACAGATGTGAGAAATATTATTTTCGGAGAACAGGTTTAGATGAAGGATCAAAGAAGTTTTAAGCAATCAGATAAATCCTGAAAACATAGTGAACTGCCCAAAACTCAAGCCAGATTTGATCAATTTTCGTCCATACGATTTCAATTGTCCCATAGAAGCTGCTAGAACAGATTTGAGCTTTGATTGCAACATCAAAAGTTCAGTGCGTGCACTCGTGGGAAACGCACACTGCAGCCTGTATAAGCAGAGCTTGTGGATAATAACAAACGTGTTACTGAGACAGACCATTCCAGGTTTGCACCTAAAGATACGAAAAGTGTTTCTGACAGCTATGTTTAGAAAAAACCCCACACACATTTATTGTACATGAGGGAGGTGTTCACTGAGGTGGTCAAAAATAGCTTGAGAAATCTGTTAGTATTTGAAGTAATATCAATGGCAGTCACTTGGTTGACACAGGGCTGCCCGGATGTAATATGAAATCGGCCATGTTTTCCCATAGACACTCTGTTCTGAGGGTTTTGAATGGTTTTATTGGCCCAGACAGAATATTTTGTTCTGAAGATAACAACAGACAGATACTCTTTAAAGTGACAAATCACTTAAAGGGATCTATAGTGCAAACAAATGTCCTTTGAATTGAATTGAATTTGACTTTGAATTATGTGTCTGCATGAGAAAGATGAGAAAAATAACTTAGTTTGGTGACAAATCAAAACTAAATGCATGTTTTGTTTTGGCAGAGTATGCGAGGCAAGCTGCAAAGTTGCAGCCCTATTCTGAAAAAAGGAGCAGCAGCTCATTTGCGTTTAAAGATACAAGCAATGAAACAGCACATATAAATTGAATTTGTTCATTTCAGCATGCCAGGACTATTAACATCTGTAAGATATCACTCAAACAGCTTTGGTTACTTTCGAATGTCAAAACATAATTTGTAATAATATGTTGACCTTTGTTTTTTAGTAATACAATTAACTACTATTTTTACCTGTTCATTAATATGTTTTACCTTTCCAAATGCTCTTTTTTGAACAGGATGCTACCTTTCAAGCATTACGTGAGTCCAATTTTTGAAGAACCTAATAAAAACGTAACTTTCTGTGTCCAGCATGTCACAGATTAACCGTAACATAGTTCCAGGACAGACCGCATAGTTTCGCTAGAACACTATTAACACATTTTGACACTGATACATGCAGACAGATGTTTTAATGTGCTTCTAGATGTTTCGGGTGGAATTCTTAATTGCACCATGGAGGGATCCTGGCTCACTCCACACAAAGTACAAATCCAATGAGTTCAAAAAAGTTTCAGAGATATTTCAGCACTCCATTTACAGGAGCAAAGTGAAAAATGAAAGCTGCTGATGGCTAAGGTGTGCAGAAAGTAATTCTCTGTAGAAAAGGTTATTTCCTGATCATGCTAAACTATTTAGACCAAATATTAATCAGCTGGCCAGCTTTGACTTCAAAATAATATACGGCCCTTTTTGAATGAAATGTAGAGCACAGCTCAACTGCAATTGCACCCGTGCTTTGCTGAGTGTGAACCACCAAATTTATTAACGGAATTTGCGTGAAATAAAGACTAAAAGTTTCAGAGAGTGGCACAGAGAATTCCATGGAAAGTCCCTTCTCAACTCCAATAGGCAGTGAAAACATATGAGCATGAGAGGGAAAGTAAACAATGCGGAAAACGTGAATTTTTCCTCATGGTATGTGAGATAATATTTTTGTCTGCCTGCCCTTTTGAAAGGACTCTTGTCTGTGGTGCCCTGGCTTTACTCTCGAGATGCGATGCTAAAGGGTCACAGACACATAGGATCTTTTATTTGAGGATAAAGCTAGATTTGCACTTCCTGGAGGAGAATACAGTAATTCTTCTGTTTTAATGGTAGTTGTAATCTGTTTCAAGAAATGTAAGTTTGATACTCACTGACTTAGAAGTCATCTTTGTTTGGAATAATTATTGTTCTCTGCTTTCTCAGCCACCATTACACAGCAAAAATGGTGGAGCACTGAGTTTATTGACAGACAAATTGAAAAATGGAACACGATTATGAAATAAAAATAATATGTTGTTAAAGGAAAAACTAGCTTAGGAATGCAATGTTAGCGTTCAAAAATCCTGTTTGCGGCAAACATTATGTACATAAAATGCATTTCTTTTTATTATATTTGTATATGCATATCTGTATGACAGGCAGGTAAGCCTGAATTAATTGAATAAGTACGTGTGTAAGGAATTCTTTATATAAAATGGATTTTTTAAAGACAGTTTTATGAAGCTAGTCATGCCTGTGGTGTTACAGCGATTATACCACATTAAGAACATTTTTCGCATTGCCCGTGGTAAAATCCCTGTAACGCATGACCTGGTTCGGTGGCTCTTTGCTGTAGGTGAACCGAGTCTAGTCACACACTGGCACTGATTGGGAATGCAGTAATGTACAGGTGTTCCTTTTTACACAGATTGAACGGGACTTGTGTGGTCAAACATAGTCTTCTCTCACCTCTTTTACACCAAAACAAGCACACACACAAGTCACATTTGACTCAGAACACATCCTCTGTATTCTGAGCTGTGACCTTGTCCTGGTAACTAGCGTGTAAAAAATGTGACCCAGATGCTTGACTTGCTCAGGGACGTCTGATTGAGCTGTAATAAGGGTCTACAGCCCACCCACTAAACCCAAATTGGAAAAGGGGTATGTGGAAAGATGAAGAAAGTAAACTGGAAAACATTTTGATTAGATCAAGTTTCAGCAGCGTTGTGGGCCGACTGCAAGCGGACACTTTCAAAATAAACTATGAGGCCAGAGAAAAGAAAAGAAAAATGTTCTAGCTTACGATAGGCTAAAGTAATGGGAGAAGAATTTCACAAATAAATATGACAATGTTGATACTTTGTGATAGAGATTGACATTTTGTTTATTTGTGCCATTAATTTGTTTGTTGTCATAAATGATCCACAAACGGAAAAAAAGTCATTTTTTCACCGTGTGGAATCACAAAGATAAACAAAAACAAACTTTTCCTTGCCTATAGGTATTATACATATTTCAACTGATGTCAGATGGGTTAAAAATCATGTGTTTTCCATTCATTTAAACAAAGCTGTGCACGTGTTCAGATTGTGTTCTCTTGGGGTGTAGTGTCCTAAATATTTACCTAACTAGATAAAACACACTCCTAATCATTTTAATATGTGTCTCCTTCCACTGCATGTATATGTGTATGGGACAAAAGAACTGCATTTTTAGCTTTGTTCGTGTCGTTCACTGTAGGTCATGCTTTCATTTCAGGCATACCAAGGATTATTGGAGTGTAACACAGGGATATGATTGACAATCGCCCCTTTGACTGCACAAAACAACAAACATATGAAGCTCATTACTACAATGAAGTCAAAGAGCAAAAACAGAGCAGCAATTTGAGCTAGAATCTAAACGTATGAGGCAAAGACATGTAATGTGGTGGGTTTCCCCTAGTTTTATGGTTCAAAAAACGTAAAATCCAAATTCTGTTAACAATTTCAACAAGCATGTTTACACGCACATCATTTTCCGATTAAGCTCTGTGGTCTGGTTAAGCCTTTAATCTGGAAAAAAGTAAACGTAATAGAATCTGTCTCCTTTTTGCTCTAAAAATGATCTGGATAGCTTCATTTTTCACAACGCTTTTGTAACGCTGATAATTACTTTCATTTGGACAAGTGCAGATCACGACACAAAATTCCAATTCGCATAAACTTATTCCAGCTGTCTATGAATACTAGAAACCAGAATATTGGCTTAATCCAGTTGAGCTAAAGCCAATCAGGTTTATACACATCAGACAGTGTAAATGCTATTCTTGAGGTAAGCATCCATAGACCCGAAGGGCCCCACTCTGATCGATGTGAGCTCAGCACATTCATCTATAGTCACAATGGCGAATGATCCCTTTCCTCTTTTATGTGGCTACTATACTAAGAGAGTCTGCTCACTGGCACAGATTTCCTTAAAATAGCAGCGTTCACACTGGGCCTGGTGTTGTAGAAAGGAAGACATTTAGTGGAATTGGAAGGAATCCATGATATTAAACAGTAGATGGGATTGTGAAGCAGCAGGAGTAATCATGCAGGGCAGCAGGCCGCAGGAATGCAAATCATCCAAGACGCTAGAAGTTAAGTTAGCAGGTGGCCTCCGCTATTCATTGGACGTCAACACTCTTTTTAGATCGGGACCACATAACATCTGGGTGCCCTGACCACTGGTTTCAATTACGTCAAATTCAATCGCTCAATTTTCGGGCATTTCAGGCCTTTTCTGACAAACATGGTCTTAACTATAAGAAATGGCAAAAGACACACAAAATATATTTGAAAATAGATTTAATGACATACAAACACTGTTCTAAAATTATAAATGTAATATTTTCCAAAAATATATTACTCAAAGTACTAATGCAAGTGTATATATAAAGAAGGAGAATATTTGCTCAAAGAAAATATATATATATATATATATATATATATATATTGCATATCTACCCACTGATGTCTAAAGCAAACTAGTATGAAACAGTAATTGTGGGCTGCAATACTTTGGGCTATTTGAGGAAATATGTATCGTATGGTCCTAGGACATACTCAGTGCTTTTACAACAACACTACGATTTTTTTACTAAAAAAGAAAAAATATATATTTTTGTGTGTGTAATTGTTTGCAAAATCCAATATGGCTGTTTTCCCCCACATTAAAAAAATGCAATCGGGTGACTCAGAGTCTAAGGCATTTACATTTTTTGTAAAATAGCAGCAGTTCTGTTTTGGAGTGGTTGCTTATGAACTTGACATGTAATTTAAACAAATAAAATTATAATTGATCCTAAAACTCTCTCTAACTGGCCTAACTCATTAACATGTTCTCAGAGAAAGAGCAACCAGCTGTCTGTGGTAAAGAGTGGTAACTCATCTACATCTCTCATATTAAAAAAAAACGTTATTACAAAATAAAGCCAAATAAATAAGAGGAATCATGAGCTAATATATACATAATACTGTACATCAAATGTCAAAAACTATTTCTTTTGATATGTTTTTCCAGCAATATGACACAGAAGCTCATCTGTCCTCAATGACATCCACAGGACCTCACCACCATATTCCTGTACTTCTTCAGAATTACGTTTGAGCTGTCATCAAAATACAGCACCGATATGGCGTTCAGTTTGGTCGGTGCACAGCAAGGCTTTGGCACATTATCAGGAAACATTAGATGGACCTACAACGAAAAAAAAAAGAAAAATTAATGATATGTCAACACAGACTCATGACCAATTGTACATATTTTATGAGGTGGCTAATTTGTACAACCTCACAATTTTTTATGACTTGTTTAAACCCCAGTGACGGGTAGGTTTAGGGACGGAGTTAGGTGTAAGTCATTTGTACGAATTCATACGAAATTGGCAACTCTTAAAATACATACGATTTAGCAACAATTGCATGAATTTGTATGAGTAAGGCAAATCACACATATTTCATGAGGAGGCTAATTCGTACAAATTTATATGACCTCACTCATACAAACTGCTAAATCGTACGTATTTTACGAGTTACCAATTCGTATGAATTTTGAATCCTAACCCCACCCCTAAACTTGCTTGTCACTGGGGTTTAGACAAATCGTACAAAAATCGTACGAGTGAGGTCTTACGAATTTGTAAGAATTAGCACAAATTTGCCACCACTTACGAATACGCAAAAATTGCTTGTGAGACTGTGTTGGACATACATTCATATACAGTATGAAATTGCTATCCATTTTTGGTCTCATTTTTGGGGCTGCTGCTATACATTTTATTTACTAGTAGTCTACGATAAAGCAAAGGAGCCTTACCAATGTCTGCACAATCGCATGATTTGTCGCATTCATATGTGCATTGAGTGGGAATGAACATTCTCCATCACAATAAAAGGCAGCGTAGCCCTCTGGAGCAATAATCCAATCCTAAAATGACAAAGTGACAGAGATGAATTCTCTGGTTGAGTGAAGCAATCCCGCTGTGCAGTCTTGTAATTGATTGATGTCTTGCGAGCCGCCACATGTGTTTACCTGCCATCCTAAGTCGCGGAAGCTCACGTAAAGTTCATGCTTCTTGCAGGCTTGTCTCTGTTCACTGGTGTTCTGATCTAGATAACAGCAACAAAACGGAGGTTGAGCCTTCAAACACTGAAGTAGTCGTGTTGTTTAGTCTAGGAGTGTGTGTGGGCTCAGTGTGCTCTATGTTTGCAGCTGGCAGGACGTCTTTGTATACAGACTCTGAATGCAGTAAATACTCAGTAATTTGATGGCAGCAATAGGGCCTGCATTCAGAAAACATCAGGTAAGCTCAGCAGGCACTTCTCGGGAATGCAAACAACCACTACTTATTAAATGCAAATGAGTGATGCGGCAAGTGATTTATAAAAAACAGTCTAAGAAAATATTCCTTAAATATGACAGGTATCAGCACATACATTAATAGCACAACATTATTCACAAGCAAATTCTTACAATGTGCTTTGAGTATCTTTAATAGATTTGATGCCGCTAACCTGACACGTTTCATGAATACAGTGAGTAGTTCAATTCGTTTGAACCAGTGATCGGACAAGAGGTTGTGAGATCAAGAAACTGTGTAAAAAAAAAAGTAAGCTGTAGCTTTTTCTGTGCCTAGTGGAAGCTATAAAAATGAAAAACACTGCGCACAGGATCTGTGAATGTTTTTTACCTCCACTTTTGACAGCTGGCGAAGATTTCTGTTGTGTTCTGCTTTTGTTTCTGTTGTGGCTCTTCTTCTTGTTTCCTGTGGCTCTTACAGAACGGAGCAGAACCTCACTGGCTTTGAAAAAAGCAACCAGGAATGGCTGTTTGGACTGAGGTCCGTTCCTTCCGATGATGCCAGCAGATTTCATGTTGATGCTTCTACCTGAAAATCAAACAGATGCATGCATCTGATTACAGAGATCAACTTTAGACAAACAGCCTTGATTAAGGCACGGAAACCTCTTCCTGGGTAGCAAAATCATCCAGACTATTTATGACAGTTTCTATGGTCCACACAGATACTGTAGTGATTGTGTACATGTCAAACTGAGAAGGAGAGGGCTGAAAAGCGATCCTAAAATACAGACAACTTCATGGCATCAGGTTCCCATTTAAGAAAGAGGAAAAACTGGGTGTAGTCATGACTCAAAGATGATACTTTTGTGAAGTCTCACGCTGGTAAACGTGTCTGTTTTTAAGCTAACACAATGAATATGTGAATGGAAATAACACCAGCTGCATTTTCATGGTCCTTATTTCCAGTAAAACGCGTATGCAGCAATAATCAAAACAATAAAGCACATGCAGGAAAGAACACTAAAATGTAGCTCTGTCTTTAAATGGACCAAATGTTTATCATTCAATCAATTACCCAACAAATTATTTACATAGAGCAATGGTAGTCTGAAGACATTTTTAGCTCCACTAAATACAAAACACATCCCGTACATTGGTGTAACTCGCTACATAAACACTGCATTACTGAAGAAATTGATTAGGTAATTATGAACCTCTAGTAATTTTGTCATACTTACAACATTAAAACCACATTAGTTTGACAATACAGAGGTGTTGTAAATGATGCCACATCTGTTACTTAATTGGTTTGATATTGAATTAATGCCAGATTATTCTAAGGGCTTTTTGTTATCTGATGTCTTATTGCTTTACTTTCAGATGTGCAGGTTGCCTCTTACTGTATGTCACACAGTGCACTGCAAGCTCTTCAAAAACATACTTAAAGACACAGAATTAAGTGTCCTGCACGCTAACTCACCAAGATCTGCAGCATTTAAGACTATGTCATATTAACAAAAAACAACGCTTTTAACCACAGGTTGACTGTTATATTTCCAACCACACTTTTTTTGTGTGTGTGTGATGCTGTTTTTAAACGGAAATATGATTTTGGGAAACACCAAAGCATTGAACTATGTTGGTGCTGATGGAACTCGTGACTATAGTTGGCTAACAATGCTTTGGTGGAATGTACCCCTGGTTACTAATACCAATACTCAAAATTATTATGACCCTGTCATAACTGCACAAGTGTTAATAACACTTGCTATACAATGATACTCTATAACCAGTGCATAACCTGGGAAAATTTTAATATCTTTTGTGCAACAGACTTTGTGCGGCGATCGTTGACCTAGCGATTTCATAAGCATTCCTATCCAAGAAACACTTTTTTGGCGCATGTAATGTAACTTCCACATTTTTGTTGTGATCTAAACCACTTTTACATTAAATACTGAATGTCCTTGAAATATTACATTACAAATTAAGATTTCAATAATATAACAACACATTTGAATGTTTACAGTTCTCTGATCTCAGTTAATAGTGACACTGTCATGCAGGTAAACGCATTAAACAGTTTTCTTTTTAAAGTGTTTAAATAATTAATTTGACATTTTTATGATTACTACTTATTAGCTTTTTATAACAAACAAACAGTTGGGGCATTAAAACCCAGTTTGGGAAACCCAGGTTTAATGCAATGTTTGATGTTAAAAAAAAAGATTCTCTTTGTTTTTAATACGTTATTAAGTAAATGTCATGGTAAGTTTAAAACAAGTTATATAAAAAGTGATCTAAAAAGTAGTAGTACAATACAGTACTTAAAATGACTAGGTTACTAACTGAAGTTTTCATCCTGTAATATTGGATTTTAAGCCCAGCACTGATACTCCAGTTTCCAGTACATCTTCTGAATGCATTCTCTGACACTGAATACACTGTGAGATTGTCCTTCGGGAAAGCACGGATGTCCCTGTCTTACCGTCGGTGGTCTCCACGCAGAGCTGCAGGCCCATGTTCTGCTGCGGGTTTAGGACCCAGTGATTACTGGTGGCCGTGATGTCAAACACCAACCACCCCCCATCAGTAGCACGGATCTTTTTGGAGTCCAGAAGAAATGTTTCAGCATCCCTAATGAGAAGATAAGAATGCACTATGACAATGAGATTTACATTATATTTTTGAATATAATATTTCACTGTCCACCACAAATATACAAATGTTAAACTGTAATGACATGTTTAACATCCAAGATGAATGAGTTGAATTTTGCTAATTGCAGTCATTCTGCATCTTAATTAGCAATGTTGATTATAACATAGAAAAACAAATATTGAAACGAGTGCAACCAAATTTTCTCTCAGTCCTCCCTTTTCATCTTGACCACGGTTTTGTCAACAGGCCATTCCTGTTCATCTACTTAACTGACATTCCAAAACAGCACATGGGCCACACAGTAAGACAGCGGGCCTGATCTCACAGACAGGAAAAGGAAAAATGATCAGAGACAGTGGCATGTCCCAGCATGGCACAATGAGGATGAGCACGGCACCCTATCGCACTCTGCGTCCCTGTTACAGCTCAATATTCTCAATTTCTTTTCAACTTCAGCGTGACTGAGCCAATACAACTGACAACATACAACATCAAGCAGGCGATCTGTGCATCATATACACTGACCTCAAAAGAGGGAGAGATGATAACAGACCATAATTCATGTTCTCAGAACTCAGCAAGCATCACGGAATACTTTGAAGTACCTTGGAGTTGAATGTTTACAGCATGGCTAATGGTAAATCATTCAGTCCATCTGCCATCTGTTAAATATTCTGATTCCAGAATTGTGGCAAGTGCAAACCCAACCCGTGAATAATGTGTCCTGAACCAAATATTCCAAAATAAAAAAAAAAGAAAACAATGATATTTTTTCTGTATTTCTTTTTATTAAAGGCTTGTCTGTCAAAAACTCTGTTCTGAATGTTTACCTTCAATTGCACTTGCCACCATGTGAACAACCAGTTGGTAATTACACTGATTTAAGTCTCATGAGCCTTCAGTTCAACATAACACATTAAAAGTTCTTGGTTCACATCCAGTTGGACACGATAAAAGTAATGACTTGTGGTTCAGTGAAAAAGTCAAGAAGCGCTCTGACCGATTCAGCCAGTGAGTGAGTCATTCGACTGATTCACACAAATAGAGAACTTGTGAGTTTCAGACTGATTTATGAGTCAGTTCATTAAAACGAGTCGACTCATTAGGACTGCATCAAACTGTGAGCAGCCAGAGAGGACAATGCATGGTCTATTTACTTTGTCATTAGATATATATATATATATTGAACTAGTTTTCAATAAGAAGTGGTTCTCTATTCCCAATCCTAACCACTGGGGTACTGTACCTCCAAAATACTGTTTTGTAAAGGTGTAAAGTTTCATTTACCACCATGTCTTTAACACCTACAATGGGCACGCTTTGGCCCGGCTATAAGAAGTGGGTGTTAAGCTGTGAAACACTAAATTCCACTAATCATAGGAAAATCACAGCACAGACACAGGAGTGAATGTGTGGAGTTGTGGGACATGGATGCCTCATAAACACAGCCATGAGGAAGGGTTCCAGGGCCTCTGGGGGCATTATAAACCCCTGTTTCATTACCCCAGGAGAGCCGTATCTCCGCTTAAATGTTTCAGCTGCATTCATTCATGGTGAGAAAAGGCCCTGTCTATGGTGTGCCCATGTATGACTCAAGATAAGTCACGGCTCTCTATCTAGATTAGAAGACCATTAGAACCGTGAGGAGGCAGGTGGGCACAGACTCGCTTTTAGGAAGCTTTGGAAGTCTCTTGACGGAGGGGCCCTCTATTAAGGCCAGATGGCCCTGTCTGGGGTGCAAGCGCTCTGACAAGCAGTCGAGATACGCATAGAGTGATAACTGATGGACTTTCAAGACTTTCATAAGTGCTGGAAGTTGCAAATGAGCTGTTAATGGAAAGCTTTATCCATGGCCATTACCAGCAAGTATATCTGGTGAGATTGAGGAAGAACAGGTTTGCTTTGGTTCGAGTGAGCTCTGGTTATGTGAAATCATTCCTAAAGGACAAGTGGTGGTCTGAACCTCACAAAACAGAGTTGAATTGATGTCATGGTCTTTTAGTTGAGCCCAGATGGCTATATCCTACAAAAAAAACAGCAAAGCTGGGCTAGTTTTCTTAGGAAAAATGTTTCCATACATCATTCCAAAATGACTATGCAATCTTTCTTTGTGAATTAAAGGCACAGGTTGGACCTCCCATACTTTAGAGCAAGTATGTTGAGAAAAATGTTGAAAAAGCCTTGTATTACTAACTCAAAACGTATTGAGCTACAGTACACTGACATCAGCAATGTAACAGGTTCAATATCTATAATATATTCTTGGTTCCCACATCTTTTTAAAATTATTTTAAAACAAAATATTTTTGTATAAGTTCATAGCTAACTTAAGCATTAATTTGAAAAAAAAAATCCTACAAAGGTTTTGTTATTTTTTGCTGGACGTTTCTAAAGTTCGTATACAGTGGGTACAAAAAGTATTCATATTGCAGCCATTTGAAATCTTTTATGTATATTATGTACAATCATTAATGTACACACAGCACCCCATATTGACAGAAAAACACAGAATTGTTTAAATTTGTGCAGATTTATTAAAATAGAACTGAAATACCACATGGTCCTAAGTATTCAGACCCTTTGCTGTGACACTCATATATTTAACTCAGGTGCTATACATTTCTTCTGATCACCCTTAAGAT
>JAUMHI010000054.1:2870514-2890843 GCA_032359435.1 Enteromius unitaeniatus | reverse complement strand
GCAAACATGTCAACAATTCTGTGTTTTTCTGTCAATATGGGGTGCTGTGTGTACATTAATGAGGAAAAAAATGAACTGATTCTAGCAAATGGCTGCAATATAACAAAGAGTGAAACATTTTGGGGGTCTGAATACTTTCCGTACCCACTTTAATATGACGAAGGTGAACAGAATTTATGCTGTGCAAAATAGAGTGCTCCAGTTTGGGGATTACATAATAACAAATGTAGTAATGAATGGATAGATTTAAGGCAGGAGATGGGGTGATGGAGGAACGCTGGAAGAGTCATTATGGTAGTGAGGTACGCAGCTGTTTATATACTCTTGCATAATGATTGACAGGATCAAATGAACTAGCTCCTCCTCAGCCTTGGTTTTAAAACTCCATAAAGTAAATCTTCTTTGTGGAATACTTAGAATGATAAAGATACCAGTCTGCCATCTGGATTTTTTTTCACATTTAGCCGAAACAATGATATTAGTTACATATTAATAGTAAATATGTTAGCCTACAGTACTTGTAAAAAGCAAAGCTTGAGAAACGTGTTCCTGAATCATGTTACACAACATCATCCTTGGAACAAGTTTCAAAGTATGTTACATTAATATAAGCTAAACGTATTTAGCTTTTTCCACATATTTTCTAAAAGTAAGTCGACTAATCCGAGACATTGTGTACCACTGTCAGTCTTTCAATGGTGACAAATTACAGTCTTAGAAGATCCTGACGCATTCAGTTTAATCATCACAAGGGAAACCTCCAGACAGACTCCAGACTCACTCGTGTAAACAGGATGTCCTTTTATTTTCCGCTTGATTGCCTGCCTAAAGTGTTTCACAGACCAGGCAGACCTTTAAGAGACTACCCTACAGGTTTAATTGGAAGTCAGCTTTAATTTAAACTCAAGGTGTTACTCTGGGGCACAAACTTCTGCTGATGCTTTGCTCAGCTGTAAAAGAGCTCTTTAAACCAAAAATGTTTTATGGCCTTGTGATTAAATGTTTATTTATACACCTTAAATAGGATGGTGTATTGTGGATTCCCAGGTTTGTGGTTTGAATACTGTATATCGTAATGTTTTAAATGTTGATTTTGTTTATTGTGGTATTAATGTTAAACTGTCCTGCAAAGGAATAAAGAGGACTACTACTGCTACTACTGTATTTCCTTTAAAGACAATAAAATGTTTCCAAATCATCTGAGGTTCACACAATTTATATTTTAATGAATGCAGTTCATTATTACTGTTTTTATTGTGTTTTGACCAAATAAATGCAGCTTTGGCAAACTGAAAAAGAGCTGAAAAGAGACTTTTTTCAAAATCTCAAAAAACAGCACAGTGTTTCTATTTGAAGTGTACTTGTATTTTTGGCATGTTCTTTTTAGACAGATCTTTTTTTTTTTGGGAAACTACACTCCATCTGCTCCAACTCATCCAAACATTTGGATTGAGATGTTGTAGGAAATTCCCAGAGAATTAATTATGGCTGCTAACAATGGCATTTTATTTGCAGGTGCTGTTTGTGTTCTTTTATTTCATTTCTATAAAAAGCAATTTAAGGAACATGATCGTAAGAAATTTTGAACATTGGGGTAAAATGGTGAAAGGTCTCACCTGTTTGGATATTCTTTGATGACTTGGTATATGGTGACCTTGAGTGTGATGTTCTCATATCTGATGTGACTTTGATCCTTATAAATCCTGAACTCGGCGGCGGTCACTGCCTCACCTTCCGGAATCTGAGTCAGGTCGAAACGAAACTCCCTGTAGTGTCGTCTGTGATGAGAGAAATCCTTGTCCCGCTCGACTGCACGGAAACACAAAACACACAATGAGAAGCTGCACGGGACTCGACTGTTTCACACCGTAGGACGGAGGAAGACTATCGTGCACATGTTAAGTGTCAAGAGCTGGTCTCCTTAAAGGTCATTAATCAAAATCGTCAACATTCCACGCCTAATCCAAACATTTGGACGACCAACAAAAGCAGTATCCAGTCCATTAAAGCAGCCATCTAAGCACAGGTAGCAGCCGCTACACAAGCCCTTCCCTGTAAGCTCTGTCCATGATGAATGGGCTGTCAGGTAAGAAAAACAGGCCTTCGCTAATAACACACTGTGTTAGCAAAGAAAAACCGACGAGACACACATTTGTAGTTAACAATGTATCACAAGCTTTCTACTCAATATTCTGCCCTCCCAAGATTCCCATTTCTATAATCTGCTGCAAATACCATGCGGCTGAGATGTTATTACTGTTAGAAATTTAGTGCTACCTCCTAAAAGTGTCCTAAATTGTAGAATTGTAGAAACGAGCAAACATTTTTGATATACTGGAGGTGCCTAGTAGATAAGGCTTTCTCTATATATCAAGAAACAGCTTTGCCAGATGAGGGTGAAGCATTGCATTCGATGTGTGTTTTAACCCTTGAACAAGCCTCTTAACATTCAACTGAGGACCGAATGATGCTGCTGAAAATATGCCACTTAACCTGCTCACTTAAAAAAAAAAAAGTTATCGCTACAGCTTCCAAGAGTAAAGCATGTTTGCTGAGCAGATACAAATACACGAGAAAAAGGGGGGAAAGAAAATGGTCATTTTGTCTAATTAAAAATTAAATAATATAATTCATTTCTTAGAAATTAGTGTCTGTGCTGTTTTGGCAGAAACTATAGTTATGTTTAAGGCAATAAAGAAGCAGACAAGCACAGATACGACTCTTTGTCTTCCTAGGAGTCATTATTACAGAACATTCCAACATAAAAGCCCATTTATTAAAACCCTGTTTTAATCACAAGAGAGGTTGGAGAGGGAAACAAAAAGCAATGGTGTTTTGGAAATGCTGAAAAATGCAAATGTTAACCTCAACCAATTTTAGTAGTTTTACTGAACTGTTGATATACTGAAATACTGAAAACTTTAAAATGCAAAGCAACACAAAAGGGTTAAAGATAAATATATAAAAAATAGCTTCTTTTTTGTGATCATTCCACGTAGTCTGCTATTCTCGTTTCTGAAGAATTGCCTCAAACATGCATGCATAGAGCTAAATGCAGTCATGGAGCAGCGAAGCTGAAGTGCGTTCGCTTTGTGGTGCCGGTGAAAGAGCGCAGCTCGGCTCCTCTGATAGTTTATCTACAGTGAAAGTCTGTAGTTACTTAACACGGAGAGGTCAGAGGGCAGGCCACAGTTACACCAGCTGGCCAGACTCAACTTTAGCATCCTGGCTGCTAATTAAGAACAGAGGATGGGGATCTACTGCTTTCCGGGCAATACTGAGATATTGTTTTATTAATTCCGTGCATTCATTTCAAGCGATCAGTGGAGAAGTTAAAGCACATTTTGCCTGCATGGCAGCAATTCACAATTCTTCATTTTTACTTCTCGTCTTTCTTTTCGATTGTTCTACGGGAGACAAGAAAAGACTGCTTTTTAAGTCATGAATTGCAGCATCGATGGGTTTTATGAAACGCAAGGCTGCGACGTATCCAGGACCCTCTAGTCTCGTTGTACATTGAAGAGCTGCAGTGCTTTGAAACATGCCCTCATTCTCCTGAGTGAAAACACATGGAGCACAGTTAAGGTGACGATGGGGGACTCTACCTTAACACACACGTTTATTTACTCTGCCATATCTGAGGCCCAAACTGTGTTTATATTGAACTCCCTTTTGTATTTCTCAGACAAATCTATAAAAAAACCTAATTCATACAAGATTTTTGTGATTCATCTGGGTGTAGAATTTTATCCTGTTCATAAACAAAACAGTGACCTTTAAAACCGTGCCCTTTAATGGAAAAACAAGCACAAATATGGCCAAACCACCGTCTAAAGCATAAATTAGATTAGCAAAGAAAGAAAAAAGGCACTAGCTACTGGCACCAGATTACCAGATTTAGAGCAAAAGCAGCCTTTCTTCAAGCTCTTTCCTCTGCTTAACAACAGGAAGTAATTAAGGCAAATTATCCTCAGGTCAGACAGTCACTTGATAAGTTTACATGAACTGTGAGGTGAGAGGTCACAGCCACTGAAGTTGTATACAGTTCAGTGTATACTTATCGTCTTATCACAGCATTCTTTAAGTAACGGCAAAAAGCATTTATTACTAACGACAGGATATTAACAAACCCTGCATGTCCGTGTCCTTCAAGATTTGCTTCACTTTTTTTAGCTACTCCCTTCGCTACGGTATGTGCAAGTATGCTTTCTAAGAAGTATATGATATAATGACACTCTTTATAGCCACATTTTTATTTTCTCTCTAACCTGCAATTGCCTCAGAGTTTCCAGTAACCATACAGTCCTATATATACACCGTTTATAGAGTTTTCAAGGACAGCGTAAATGTGGAGGACTATATTCCAGTAATATAAAAAAAAAATCACCTGCTATTTTAACACTGAGGGCGTTGGATTCTAAAGAGGGCTATTTTTAAAATCCAATAAATGATCTATGGCATATTCAATATTAATTCCTTACAAAGGCACAGACGTTTGGAGGACCTAGCAATAATATAAAACTGTTTAATAACAATTATTATTATCATACAAACACGCAAAAGTCTTATAGAGATGTATAATCACTTTAGTGCACGACATCAAACTGCCTCGAGGTAAAACAGGCTGCATCCATTTGATTTCATTGAAAATAGCTTTTTTTTGCATAGAGATGTTTTTACTGTGATAACCATAAAATGGACGTGATCTAAATATATAATTGTATTTCTTGTGTTTTTTTTTTTTTTCTAAACAAACCACGCAAGAAGCTTGTGTACTCTTAGTCCTTCTAGTCTCCGGTGTGTCTACTAAATCCAACAGGCTATAATTTAACATTTTATAAACTTGGTGAAGCAGTAAATCTGTAATATTGTGACGAACGAAACGGTAGCTGGCAATTATCAATAATTACCATTTAAAATCAGGAGCTAGGCTGTAATTGCATTCTTCTATAAACGAGCACATATTTTAAGTTTAAACAACTTGCTCTGACCTCTGAGGCCAAACATATGGGCGTGAAAAAGCCTCAGATTGACATTTCTTCATTTGCGTAATTGGATTGAAAAACTAAACATAGGTTCACAAGATATGTTCGTGCACATGTACATCCCTTCATTCTCTGTAGACTTGTATTAGTTTTCCTTTATTTTCATCCAGTGTGGCGTCAAGTGCCATTCTACTGGAAAGAGGTCTTTCCTTTACAGAAAAGTGTATCTAGATAAATAAAACGAGCACATATCCAATAGATTTTTAAATGATACGTAGGCTACAAATAATGATATTTTACGCACACACGAGGATGAAGCACGAGTCACCCCACTGCCTCTATACGTACCCATATTTACAAAGCTCATCACCATATCAGCGTCATTGAGAAAGTTGGTGTCTTGCGCCGTGGCCAAAGGCGGGCTCTGACTGGTCAAGGGCGCAGCGCGATACGGCTGCTGCGGTGCGCTCGAGTATCCATGTGGAACCACGGAGGCGCTTTTACGCGCTTTCTTGGAGAGCGTCTTTCCGAGTATCGCGTCCTCCTCCTCGGTCGTCATCGCGTTGTACAGGTCCAGCATGAAGAGCGGCGCCGACGACGCTTGCTTACCCGGGGAGAAGGGCCTGGGACGGTGAGGCAAGCCCAGGATGGAGAGGATTTCTCTCTGGATCTCTCGCCGCTCGTGGCTACGCAGCCGCCTGTAAATAAAGCTCGAATGCACATGGTTGTCTCCTAAACCGCACTGAACGCCGTGAAGAAAGCCGAGACAGCTCCACAGAAGTCCAAATGTTGGCGCTCTCATCTTTTATTTCTCAGGATGATGCTTTCACCAAGCGACTGCTGGGTTGATGATGGTGCTCACCATGGTGCACCATTAATAGTTCTATATTGATCAAGTCTTTATTCCTCTCAAACCTAGAATGAATTTCTTCTTAGGCTTCAAGGTGATGCCTCAGGTCATCTGTTGCTTGCGCCGTGCCATTCTTGGGCAACATCTTCACTATACTGTCGTGAACTTGAATTGAAATCTGGACGGAACTGTTGAACAACAACAAGCGCGTAATGTAGAAATCGAGAGGAACGCATGAACTGTAAGCAGCGGCTCCGAGCGCCTGGAAACAGAAGCGTGCAGCCCCAGGAGTCAGTGCATGAACTAGCTCAAGTTGTGCATGCACCGACAGAAGACTACATCCCTGAAAAAGTGTTGAAAGCGGTAGTCCGGCCCACACTCTGGAGGGTTTGCATCAACCTCTAGCGGTCGTATATAAAACATCGTTGACCTGGGGCATGAATGCAAGCTCACCGTGAAATGAGAGACACTTGATATATGAGACCTTTCGTGATTAGTCAAAGGAAAGGTCCAGGCGGGCAAACACCTGTCAGCTTTATTACAGCGTTGCTCGCTTATAGTCGAGTGCACTTCTGCAAGGAATAGCTTGCCAGGGCAGTGCCATTATTTTGACTTCTGTTATTCAACTCCTACAATCGCA
This sequence comes from Enteromius unitaeniatus, assembly GCA_032359435.1. Lineage (NCBI taxonomy): Eukaryota > Metazoa > Chordata > Actinopteri > Cypriniformes > Cyprinidae > Enteromius > Enteromius unitaeniatus. Next base: position 2,884,368 of record JAUMHI010000054.1, on the reverse strand, counting down.
AACAGCTGCAATTGAAAGACTGCTAGGACAACTTTGGTTCATTTTTTGAGCCATAGATTATATCAATTTAAGCTTATGGTGAAGGACAAAAAAAAGTGAATTTGACGACTTACTGACTAAAATGTGAAAAAGAATGAGTGTGTCCAAATATTTTATTGGTACTGTACTTGGAGGGCACTTAAATATATATGGAAGTGAATCATTTTAGGTTATCTCGCAAGTCTTAGTAGGGAACATTCAAAATGTAAGAAAAGAGTAACAGCGCCATCTAGGAGTGGAACTCAGGCGGAGTGTAATTGCAGGGGATAAGCATTTAACAGTTAAGCAGCATTTTAAGCAGTATTCCTCCAGTCATGTTACCTATTTCAACATAATCTCTTTATAAAAAGTAATACAAAAGGAAAAAACATGAAGCAACAAAGAAATAATAAAAAAAGGTTTTAATTAATGTTATCAAAAGTCATTCAAACACATGAAAGTAAAAAAAAAAAAAATCACTGCAAAAATAAGAAAGCGCTCTCACAGGAAAAGCGGTAACAGATATCGGTTCTTATAAATAACAAAAAATTATACATTTATGGGAAAGTGAGCTTTATTACACTCCACTAAAAAGAGTAAAAATGCTTTCACAATTGTGTCTTTCATGACATTTTGCTGTATGATAAATTTGTTCAATTTACCATTTTTTAACATTTAATATAGATATTAACAAATCACACTCACATTTGTAATTTGAAATGTAATAAAGAGATCCTACGACTATGGAAAACCTGGAATATCAGAAAATTATAAATTGTGACCCCAGGCCTGGTAAAAGTGTGAAAATCAGTAAAAATATTACATGGAAAAGCCATTGACTTTTCTATATTGAATATATATCTTTTTTTTTCTCTCTAAAATATAATTTAAAAAAAATATTTTTTTAATGTTTCCTAAATGCCTGAAAAAAAATCATTGAATTTCATTGATCACAAGATGTGGGAACCCTAGTAAGCACTACCTAAAGGGAAAATAATTATCATAGATATCTGAGAGACGTCAATATAGAAAATTAAAAGCATGAAGCATAGCAGAAGAACTCCCACTCCTCCTGTGAAAAGCTTGCAAGCAGTAAAAAAACAAAACATCAGACCAAAAAAACACAAATGAAAAATGGACAGTAAATCTAGCTTCATAAATATAACGAGATGATTGGCTGGTGATGGTTGAACGCCACTTGGGGGAGCAAGAGAGTGAGGAAGGAAGTTGATGTCTAGGTAGGATTTCCACTGCGAGTGTTGCTGCTTTTCTGCGAGAAGTTTTCTGCTGATGTGTTTCATGCCTCATGACAAACAGCGTGAATAAATCATGGCACATCTCAGCTTGTGACACAGAAAGACATTGAGTCATGGACAATCGGTGGTGTTAAAATTTAGGCAACATCATATTATTTACACTTTAAGAGGTACTTCATGTGTCCATGAGTGTGAGACACTATTGAAAAATACGATCATCCTGAGATTGGAAAGATTCGCTGTTATTGTTTCCTTTCATTCACTGAGCAGCACCGCATCCAGACTGTATTTCAGCCAACGCTATGTCAATAGTTTGGCCCTTTACTGAAAGGATCTCTTCGCAACATTGCGCCGTAGCACATGGAAGGATGGCACACGCCTGGCTGACCGGTCTCGCCAGGGTGCCCCCTCTTCCCCTCCTCGCCGTTGTGTCCAGGTGAGCCTGGCTTACCTGGATGACCAGGTTTTCCGACACCTGGTGGACCCATTGGACCTGAAACACAGTAATGTGACATCTGTGAAAAAATACATCCACAGACATGCGGCTGAGAGCCAGCAGGAAATAATGCTGCTGCACATAAAACATATGAACTAGCAGATCTATACAGGTGGAGTTGGGGAAGGTGGAGGGTTTTTCCGAAGTGCACTAGCAAAGATTTATGATGTTGAGCAGTAAGCTAGTTAGCTGCGGATGTGAAAAGAAATCGGTAGGCAGCATCATGTGAATAATGATTGAGTTAGAACTTATCGGCCTGTGCCATCTCCAATTCATGGCAGAACTCTGTATTAATCAATTTAGCTTGATTACTATAGAGACTGTAACCTTCCTTTGTAAAGAGAATGCTACTGATAGACAGACCTGACAACAAGAGTCTGCATAGTAGTGCTATTGATCATTTCACAACAAATTACGGCCAGAAAAAGTGGGAAATTTTCACGAAAAAACCTGTATTAACATACATAATAGAACAGGGCAAAAATAAAATACACAACGTATATGTTATTAGTGGAGCTGCATTTGCTCTCACCTGGTGGTCCTGGGAGACCAGGGTCTCCGATTTGTGAGCGTCCTTGTTTTCCTTTCTCACCCGTTTCTCCTGGATCACCTAAAAATATCCAGAAAAAAAAAATTGTGTTCAAAGCAAACAATTTATAATTAAATCTATACTTCAAGAGATTTCAGTTTGTAAGCTATTCATTCGGTTTCCTTTAACTATTTCAGGAAAACTAATTTGACTCCAGTAGTCTTATTCGGATGGAATTCGTTTGAGAAATTTTCCACACACATCATGTGTTGACATTTCAGAGCAAAACATCTTCAGTTTTTGGCAAACTTAATGAGAAATCTAACCACATCTGAACATGAACGTCAGATATTTGATACTGATGTTGTTCTCCTGAACTACTGTTTATACACTAATATTCCTCCTGTTGTAGCATTAAAGTGGATGGTATCTGGTAAAATACTTTATTTTTTCATAATAGAAAAATGAAATTTCAAACATAATTACACAATTAAGCCAAGTCATATCGCAGTAACTTCTATGGCTGGTCATTTTAATATCAGCATCAGGTAAGACATGTATAGAAACTGTAACATGTAACAATTGTAATGTGTGACAATGTGTGGTGATAAGGACTGTTATTATGTCCAAAAAGGATTAGATATAAAGGTGTCTTTTTTTAACTAAAGTACCTACTATAATTAAAAAAGTTATGTCATAACATCATTATATGACTGGAATTATACAGCCAGTTTCTATTGCCTCCTAATAACCCCAATCTGTCTGATTTCATTCAGGAATTTCATTTACATTGATTTTAATACAGCTTTAAATTACTTCTTTTTCATCAAATCCAGCTTCTCACGTTAGTCTTGCCTGCTTATTAATATTTTGATACAAATAATATTTTTTCTGAAGGCATATGCCTGAAAATAGAGTGATGCTTCACTCAATATTGAGTTCTTTGCCAAAGCACTCCACTCACTTGCTCATGGCCCAGATGAATGCTCCACTCAAGTACTACTCATTTATTAGTAAAACAACGTTCACTCAAATTCTGCTCCTACACTCAATTTCCTCTTCACTACTTGACTTTCTGTTTCAAGTTGGCCTATAAAATGGGAATGCCTCCAGCATGACTGGTGTCTGAAGCATGTGTCAAAACACAACAATGAACTTAACACTGATCAGCAACAGTCTATGTCTTCTGCCAGTGTGACTGTGAGTATGCATCTGTATGTAAAACATGTCATTCACTTTGTCTTCAGGAGACCATTTGTTTGTGAACATGCAAAGACACCCGAAGACAAACAACTCCCATGTTATGTATTTGAGTGAGAAGGACTGGCCTTCAGTTCTCAAATGCACTCATTGTGAGCATTTCTCAATCAAAAAGCTGGATGGAGTGCATTCAGCTTAAAAGGAAGCTGGATGAATGAGTGCATTTAGCTCTCGAGGGAGTTAAACAAACTCATAGTAATGCATTTGTGGCAGCAGATTCTGTTCTTGCCTGATTTTTGAGCAAATGTGCTATTTTTATTGGTTTGAATGTGTTCGTCTTCAGGGCTCAGCCAGTCAGTAGTGTCAAGTTTTCAAGCTCTCGGTGAGCCTTGTTGGCTAGCTACTTCTGCAGTGGACTATTACCAGGCTTCCCTTCACTTGCTGAGGCCTCCACTCCTCAGAGCTCCACAGCAGTATCAGGTTTTTTTTTTTTGGTACTGTATGTGCCTCCTTTATATTCCTGACTAGGACATTCGACTAGGACACTTTAAAGTGCTATCATGTTAAGGCCTTTGTCCTTGGAGCTTGAATTAGGGTTGTACCAGGTTGTTAGGCTCTCTAGGGCCTCGCTGGTTACTAGGGACCCCATTAGGCCATCTCTTTGCTCTGCTCTTGAACTCCATCTCAATAGCAATTCTGAGCCTTCGCTCCATGGATTCCACCTGGTTATTAGTGTGAAGTCATTATGCCCTATTTTAGCCCTTTTTGATGGGCAGCCTCCTTAGCTACTGCCTTTTTCAGAGAGACTACTGCCTTTTCTGCTCCTCAGAGTATTGATAGGATAACACTTCAGAGTTGTTAGGCTTTCTTCTTCCTGGGAGGTTGTTTTATGTCTATGGTCTAATTAAGCCTCTTTTGAGTATGCAGAGGCTTCTCTCCTTAGAGGTTGGCCAAGCTCTCTGTGAGCCTCCTTGACTGCCTAGCTAACTTGGTTTAAAGGTTATTCATGATTATGTACTGCTGCCTAGTGGTAGTACATCTAGTATTTACAATGGTTTGTTGGGCAATATGATAGATTGCGATTTATCTAATTCGACTAATAAAGTGCTTCGGTGACAGATCAGATGTATGAAAGTATACAAGTTAGACCGATATTAAAATGCTATTGTATTTAATGGTCATTAAAACAAAGGCAGAATACTGCATAACTTCAAGTCGGCACTGGAACTTCATATTGATGCATGGCTAAACAAAGACAGAATGCCATAACTCATGCTGAGCTTTCCAAACAAAGTGAAAGAGCCATAACTGGTGTTATGCCGTGTTCTGCCTTTTTGAAGTTACAGATTAGATGATCCATTATATTAGGACCCACACTCCTTTGCAATTTCTGCTCCATTCCACTCACATGCTTTGGCATATGCAGTTGTAGACATACTAATACTATAACAATAATACTGACAAACCAATTTGTATACCAATACATTTCTGTGAACTATCTGAGACAATACACAGCCATATAGGCGTGGTATAATGTATGTAGCACGCCTATACCTTTCATGCCAGGGATACCAGGCCGCCCAGGTAAACCCCGCTGACCCTGCAGCCCATTAGAACCAGATAAACCTGGGAATCCTCGAGAGCCATGAGGACCTGGTGGCCCTGGAGGCCCTGGGGGCCCCACTCGTGTGTAGCAGTGTTCACAGCTTCTGTGATGATTGTGTTGGCTACTCAGTAGTAGAGCAGGAATCTCAGCTGTAAAACAATAACAGCAAAAAACATTATAACATACATTCAGGATAAAAACAAACAAACAAACAAACATAATATTAGAAATAATGATGCTGCTGTGCTTTATTAAAATTGGTCTAAATTAACTCCTTGGTCTTCAGGGTGTTGAGGACTACATTGTTGTCCCACAGATTCGAGTGCTGGACATCCTTGTAAGTCATCTTAACATCTCAGATTAAACAAGCACTATGTTGATCTGAGAACGTAATAGTACTTAGCCCGGGACACACTAACAATCCACACAACTGCTATGACTGGCGGCGACATCTTGGAATTTGTGATAAACATAGGTGCATGTCCTTTGTCGTAACGTTAGGAGCTAGTGACAACGGATGATGACGTATAACAGTGTAGTAGTGGTGTCCCATTTCTTAGGGGAACATTTTTAACCCATTCCACTTCATTTCATTTTCCACATTCTGACTTGCTTCTGATCATGTACACATGAAGCGCACGCACACTTAAAAAACAGCGCCTCATAACTCAACGTATAAATAGTTTTTTACGCCTGATGGATTTCACATCTTCACAATTCTATCAAAAGCACACAAGGTTTACATATAAGTATGGCTAGTTATGTCTAAAGTAAAAGTAAACAGAGAAAATGATGCGTGTAGGTCTTAAAGGGACAGTACTAAACATGCTGCCGGCTGTTGTGAAAGGGCTACCCTAAAGTACTTTCTTGTACTAAACACAAAAGAAGATAATTTGAAGAATGTGGGTAACCAAACATTTGCTGGTTCACACTGACTGTGGACTAGCAACTGTTAGGTTGTAATCTAACATATTTATAAAGATAAAATAATGGCAAATATTTGGCCTAAAACTTTGTCTACTGTTCTTTATATATATATATATATATATATATACCTTGAAAGGCTTCTTTTTTTACAATATAGAATTAGATGTTTTGCTCGGGCAACTTGCGAAACCAAAGAATTGTGACAAAATTATGATATTCCTAAAAATAAAATGGTACTATGATATTTTTGCCATATTGCTGAACCGATATCTTAATTTGTGGTACAACTGTTTGGCCTGTGCTACAAAACTTTCAACTTCAGTAGCACCAGTGCTATGTGCAAAAACGTTAATGTACAGCCCTGGCAGCAGCCACCCTTCCTCTTCTCATTACAACCCAAAAAGAAGAGCCCCCAATTACGCCCTTCTTCTCGACTGAATGCTAAACTGTCTCTCACTGTCAGTGTTTGTAATGACTGTTGCGTCTTTCTTTGACATTTAAATGCTTTTACACTGCTGGCATGCTTGCTGCATTAGCATGCACCTATATTTAATAACATCACGTCATTGTTTGGCATAGTTTATTTGGTCTTTTTTTTATTTGCTATTTTCGGCTGAACAATTCCAGTTGCTAAGCATTCGTTGCGTCCATACTTACGGCAATAGTTTAGGAAACTATAAAAAGTTAAAGAGATAGACTGTCCCAGGTGGGAAGGCAGGTATAGTAAATCCCAGATTGGATGTAATGCCTGCAGCCTACTGATAGCAAAACTGAGCTCTTTTATGACTGACTATTTTATCATTTGTGTCTGGTGGTGCATATATCACAGCAGCAATGAGGCATGTCCACTCAAGTGCTTGGTAAAAGGGTCTGCACTTAATAAACAGGTATTCCAAATCCACAGAGCAGCTGGTGTGAGAACACCATGACTTATTTACATACATGCACCACCTTCCTTGTTTTGTTGCTGCTGGTTCATTACACATTGAGAGTAGGTGCCGCCCTCTCCTCATTCAATGCAATATCAGGCACTTCCTCCCAATATGAAAATGACTGAATATATACACAGTTTTATAAAGACAAGCTCAACGACACTCTTAAAGAGATTGTCCTTGAGGTATATGTGAAGGTTTGTCATTAACTTGTTTACTTAATGCCATGAAGCATAACTATAATTAAAAGTAGTGGAGGACGCAGCATAACAGATTACCACTACTTAGAACCCTTCATTGGAATATTCAGAGGGGGGTGTATTTATCAATGGTTTGATAAATACAAAATTAAACAAAATCATATTCGAAACACTGCAAGTTTCTGAACAGCAAGATTTTTCATGTGTTTTAAAGAAGTCTCTTCTGTTCAACAAGCCTTCATTTACTTGATCCAAAGTACAACAAAATCTGGAAATATTCTTCTTTTTAAAATTACTATTTTCTATTCAAATATATATTAAACATATTAATATTTATGTCAATATGATGTATGAAGAATCATGTGACTAGAGCAATGATGCTAAAAAATGACCAGGAATAAACACACAGGAATAAATTACATGTTAAAATATATTAAACATAAAAATAGTTAATTTTAAATAGCAAAAATATTTTAAAATGTTCCTTTTTTAACATTTTGTAAATGCTGGCTTGATGAACAGAAGATACTTCTTTAATAAACTTACTGTTCAAAACTTTTGACTAGTAGTGTAGTCTGACTGTTTTTTTAGCTGAAGAAAAACAAACATGCCTTGAAATTAAAATGTGTCTAAATCTTTAGGAATATAATTCTAAACAAAAAGCTTAATTGAACTGGACATGTTTTTGATTCGCTGGTATATATATTTATACAGCGTATTAAAATGCTATAGAGCATTACTCACATCGAAGGACATCTCTGCAGATCTGCTGAATATGTTGCTCAGACAGCTCTCTGCCCTGTGAAAACGTATGTCATCATCAGGTTGTCTATTTAATTGTCTATGCAACATTTTACCCTACAATACAGTTGTTTGGGAACACAATACTTACAGGTCGTCCTTCCGGTCCAGGGGGTCCCGGGAGGCCTATTTCTCCACTCAGTCCTCTGGGCCCCGAGGGTCCTGTCAGTCCTGTCTGCCCAGGGAGCCCTTGATGGCCGTTCTGACCCATTTGACCAGGCTCTCCTGATGTCCCTTTCTGACACACACACAAATACAACTCAACACACTCAGTACAGCTAATAGGCAATGTGGATTGAGATCAGAGATTCACCCACCTCTCCTTTCTGGCCAGCTGGCCCGGGGAAACCCTGTTTATAAAGAGAGAGGTAAGAACTCTAAGTAAGAAGTAAGAACAAAAGAGCTTCATAACAATAACACAACTATACTTTTTACAATAGGCAATGGTATGATTTTGCAAAACGATATGCAATACTAATGCAATACATAAAACTGCCAGGAAATTGACTGATCAGACAGCTAAAAAAATCTGCAAAATGTTGCAGATGCACTAGATACTGATGCAAGGTAAAGATTTTGATTATATTTGTTTATTAATTGTAAATATACCGGTATAATATAAAATACAATATAATATATAATATAATTCAATGATAATAGGAGTTTTTTGTAGTATATTCACAAAAAGTGCATAGTATATTTTTGCTGTTATTGTAGTTCCATACACCTGAGTAATATATTGAGAAACAAAAGTGACTGACCTTGCTCTTACAATCTGGCTATAAAGCATTCTGTTACTATCAAGAAGCACCACCTAGTGGATGATTCTGTAATTTTAGGTACATGCTACTTCTTACTATCAAATTATTTTAATTCTTTAATGTGTAAAATTGAATAAACTCTAGGTTTTTTTATATCACTTATACACACACACACACACACACATGAAACTTACATGAACACCAGGTCGCCCAAAATCGCCTTTTTCACCTCTCATCCCCTGTTCAATTGCATAACCAGGTTTTATTAAAACATACATATACATATGTAGGTTTGAACATGTTAGGTTCATGAACATATAAGCATGTTCAATAAAATTACTCTATTACTCTGGCTATTTCTTGAGTACTTTTAGGTACCTGACATCTTGGAAAATTAACTTCTCAACTAGTCTATTTTAGGTTGTTTAAAAATCAACAGCCAACTATTCACTAAAATCTAGTGCTAAAATAAATAAATTAATTAATCTTTCTTATCACAGATATCAGATATTATGATTATACAGTCCTGTCAAGTTTTATTTTTCCCAAATTCTGTGTTTCCCCTTTTAATTCTTCTGGAATCTGTTGCTAATTTGTTACAATTTAATAATCAAACGAGATGACTAATAAATTGAATTCATGAAAACAATTTACAATTTACAAATTACTTATTTATTCCAAGTTTAACCATAATAAAGCCTTATGAAACACTCATTCATATTGTTATTCACAGCCATGCGTTTGATTTATTCTTCTAAATTTTGCCAAATTCCATGACATCCCACATTATTTTTATGACTGGATTGCGTTTTCCACATGGTGGAAATCATAGGCCTCTACTAGCGACACTACGGAAAGGCTCCCAGAAGCAACATCTTAGACATAACATGTCATTCTAAGCATACAGTAATTAAATCTGACAAAAGTTTACATTTATGCATTTCAGCTGCCTTTTTATAGTACAAAGAATAAATGGCCACATTTTCCATGGGAATACAAGCCAAAAGACATTTGAAAACATTCACTATGATCACACAAAACGAAAAAAAAAAAAAAACTTATTATGGTTTTCTGGCCTTTTGATTCCATCTTAAGAGGATGCCTATATATTTCAACCAAAATCGAAATCTTCAGCTCTAGCAATATTTCACTAGATCACAACTAACTGTAAACAACATATTTTAATGACAGTCCAGTAACATCAAGTTCATTATTACAGTAAATGGTTTACTTACGTCTGCTCCTCTTTCACCAGCTTCTCCTCTTTGACCCTGCAATACATTCACAGTACGGTTCGAACAAAACAGTGAAGATGAAAAAAAAAAAAAAAAATATTCAGTATATATAAAATACAGCAGCAATAGATATTATATGAACCCTTTCTGCATGTGATCTACTTTGTGTTCATTAAAGATCTCAAATCTTTACCTAATTACTTTAAACAAAGGAGAATCCAAATAAACAAACAATACACAAATATTTCTATTAATCCTGGACCTTAAAGACTGGTCCTCTTCTCACATTGTTTCTATCAAAGAGATTTCTGAGGACTACTGATGCATACCAGGCCGGAAATGCCTAAACTGTTTTTAAAGAGTCCAGATGAATTCACTGACCAGATTGGAGACAATTCAACACTACAGACAACAACAACAACAAAATCACCTCTGACCTTTGAGTTTAGACTGAAAGTGCTCTTTTCAGACCCTCTGAAACCACATGCAATTTCAAGCCCATATTTATGTAGTGTTCTTCCTCTACTTGTAAGCCCAAAAGATGCTGAAACTCTGCTCCATGTATTCATAAGCTCTTGTCTTTCATCTTAACCTATTCATCACTAGGAAATCAATGCAAACATGAGGAAAACATTCAAACTCCATACAGAAATTTATCCTGGCTCAGCCGAGGACCTTCTTTCTGTACAGGACTATACCCACTGAGCTACTGTGTTAACCCACTTTTCCAACTTCCAGGGCATTGTCATGTCTAGACTGGACCACTGCCATACTCCTCTGGCTGGACTTCCATCATGTGCAATCAAACCTCTACAAATGATTCAGAACACAGCAGCACGACTGGTCTTAAACAAGCCCACGCATTCAAGCCATTTAACTGAACTCTTACGAATCTACAGTACATTCTCTCCAGAAGCCTGAAGCCAGCGAGTGAGTGACACCTGATAGCATCTACCATCACAGAGAGGCTCCTAATTACTTTCCAGAATGTTTTCTTTCACTGTTCCTTACTGTTGGAATGATCTTCCTAATCCTTTCTTTCCCTGGCAATATTCAAGAAACAGCTGCAAACTCATCTCTACTGTCAGCACTTAACTTCCTTCTCCTGCTGCTGCTGCAAAAAAATCTATCCTTTCACTATTATTCCCTATACCTTCCTGTTATAGCTTGCACTATTTTGAACGATGTGCAGACCTTTGTATTGCTAGCACGTCTCATGTTATTGCCCCCTTAAGATGTTCGATGTGTTCTTTATAAGTAAGCCGCTATAGATAAAAGCGTCTGCAAAATGAATTAATGTGAAAGTGTTCCCTTTCCACCAGTGGTTTCAAACTGTGCATATGATTTGTGCACGCCTCTTAACTTCTTGTCATAAATCACTGAATTAAATTGAAACTTGAAATCCAAGATGCAATTAGTTTCTATGAAGTCTATCACGTGTACAGTAACATGTGTTGGGCAATTACTGCTACTGTTTTACCATATATCAGATTATTTTTTAAAACTCTATACAGTCATTTTGAATGATAGATTCATAACAAAATTGCCACTTCTAACACAGAGAGCAAACCGACAGTAATTAGGCTTTAGCTCTAAATTTAAAAACAGCTGCCGATAATTCACTGAAATTTCACTGAAAGCGGCCAATCCTTTTAAACCACAAGCAACATTTTCATGAATGCTTTTTTGTTTGCCATGGCAGAATGATCATTACCTTGCTAAGTTAATAGAGCTACACTTGGAAAATGTGCTCACCATAACGTGGCCTTTTACCACCAAGACTGACCAAAAACGCAATGTCAGAGTTTTCTTTCTCATTAAATCAGAAGAAATAAACATATTTTGGATACAGTAACAAAATCATTTACAGGAAGTTTAGTACATTTTCGACACATCCAAAGCCCAGATAAAATATGGGATCCTGGAGCACAAAACCAGTCATAAGTCGCTCTGGTATATTTGTAGCAATAGCCAACAATATATTGTACGGGTCAAAAACGAAACATTTTTTCCTTTTATGGCGAAAAACATTAGGATATCAAGTGAAGATCATGTTCCAAGATGATATTTAGTACATTTCCTGCTGTAAAAATATCAAAACTTAATTTTTGATTAGTAATATGTGTTTGGATAACTTTAAAGGTGATTTTCTTATTTATTTTCATTTTTTGCACCCTCAGATTTCAGAATTTCAAAAGGCTCTTATGATTTTGTGGTCCACGGTCACATTTGATGAATATTTGTGGAGCTGTGATTAATAACCTACCTTCAATCCCGGTGATCCTGTCATTCCTGGAAGTCCTGGTTGGCCAGCTGCCCCAGCTTCTCCAGACTTACCCTTGATCAAAAAAAAAAATTAACTGGTAAAGATAACTAGTCTATTATGCATGTGTCCTCTACCTTCAACCATCTGATGATGTTTAATTTGCATAGGATTTTACCTCTTTCCCTGGAGGACCCGGTTGACCAGTCTCTCCACTGTCCCCTTTAGTGCCCTAATAATGAAAATTTAAAACAAGAAGTCTGGATGGGATTTGTGAAAGTCTTTCTGCTAAAGGGAAAGAGACTCATTCTAGAGAGCATTTATTGAACAAAATACAAGGTGAGTACAAGCTTTTTTTAATTTCTGGCCTATGAAACATAAAATGTAGTTAAGTGCAAAAAATACATTTTGAAAACTCAATTATTGAGCTAAATAATAACTATATGAATGCTTTCAACAGCTACTTTGTAGCAGAATTTGAATGGGAATCTCCCTACACATCCTCAAATCATAAGGACCTTGTATGCTCATGCATTTGTGCATTAGCAATTTCAACTGCAGATGGCGATATAATCTGAGAACCAGGTTAATTCTTTGATCGCCGCACTGTCAATTTATGAGTCAAATCCATTTTACTGACAAAAGATGAGAGAGACATTCAAAGTGACTCTTCATATTGATGCATAAAACAGTCCGACTGGCTCTGAGTCCATGGAAACTGAACAAATATTCAAACTGTATACATTTTTTGAGAATATTTAGAAGTTCCTGTAGCAGTGTTCACCAATCTTAACATCAAAGATCATGCTTATTTAATGTGTACATCATTTTTTTAGCTGTTCTGATGGTTACTTACTATTTCTTTCTTTCTACCAGAACTAAATTACATTAAAACAGAATTTGTGCAATGATTTGATCTGGACTTGTGTGTTATATATGTATACATACTGTATGTATATGTATGCACTACTATACAAAAGATCAGATTTGTTTTTAACCAGACATTATTACTTTTATGCAGCAAGGATGCATTAATTTGATCAAAAGAGAAATTTATAATGTTACAAAAGACATTTAAAATAAAAACTACTTTTACACATACAGACTACTGTTACACATATGTTACAGACCGAGTCTGTTACACAGCTAATTACACTTAAGTACAGTCTTGATACACTTTATTTTGTGTAGATTATGCCTGTTCCATAACTTAGTTATATGGTAAGTACATTTTGTTTTACAGTGGGGCAAACAAGTATTTAGTCAGCCACCAATTGTGCAAGTTCTTCCACTTAAAAAAATTAGAGAGGCCTGTAATTTCCATCATAGGTATACCTCAACTATGAGAGACAAAATGAAAACACAAAATCCAGAAAATCACATTGTAGGATTTTTAATGAATTAATTAGTAAATTCCTCTGTAAAATAAGTATTTGGTCACCTACAAATAAGCAATATTTCTGGCTCTCACAGACCTGTAACTTCTTCTTGAAGAGGCTCCTCTGTTCTTCACTCGTTATCTGTATTAACAGCATCTGTTGGAACTCGTTATCAGACACCTGTCCACAACCTCAAACACTTACACTCCAAACTCCACTATAGCTAAAGACCAAAGAGCTGTCAAACGACA
>JAUMHI010000054.1:2852431-2862875 GCA_032359435.1 Enteromius unitaeniatus | reverse complement strand
ATAAATAAAGTTTAATTCTCATCATTATACATTACCATTACTCTGTTCTTCTATTTGATAATGTTCAGTGCTTTGCTACAATCTGTATTAAAAGTTAAAAGTGCTATATAAATAAAAGTGACTTGACTTGACTTGATTTGTGGCGGAGATTGGACCCTAGCAGGGGAAGGAACCTCATGAGCGCAGCCTCATAGCGTTTGGAAGGCGAGATGGGGGCATCAAGGAGGAAATCTTTGATGCCCATGAGGTTCAGCCACAGATGTCTCTCCATAGAGACCATGGCAGCCATAGAGCGGCCAATGGCACAGGCCATCTGTTTGGTTGCCCAGAGAGACAGAAACAAAACTGCCATGGTGTGCAGGGCAGCACCAGCCTGACCGCCTCCTGAAAAACCTTCCCCACCAGTGAAGATGTTAGTCTGCATGGAGCGATAGCCCGCAAGCGTCTCTTCTATCTCGGTCATCATCGTATAGCCCCATGTCTTTGCATGTCTGAGATGGCACTTTCCATCTCAGTAGAAGCAAGAGACGAGGTCTCTTCCGCCCGAACAGAAGAGGCGCCGCAGCGCACTTCTGAAGCAGATGCAAGAGCCTTGCGCTCTGGTGATTGCAGTCCTCGCATTCTCCCTCAAGTTCGAGGATAGCGTGTTCCTCCGCCAAGCACTTAAAGCAAAAAGTGTGGCGATCATCATCTGCGAGAAGTCTCTCGCATGGAGGCAAACATTTCCTCTCTGACAAAGCCATAGTAAGTTATTTTCCTTACTTTCACTTTCTGCTTATTTCTCTTTCGCTTTTTCTTTTATTTCTAGATTTTATCACACAGACAGACTTTGCACACATGAACACAATGCGGTCCTTGAAGACCAAAGACCTGAGGACCTGGCCGAGGTTATATACTGTAAGCCAAACTTTGATGTGTTTGACACACATGCTTCAACAACCGGTCAAACAAATAGTGTTCTCATTAGTGTTTCACGTAGCACTGAGTGTAGCTTTTAAAAGGGAATTGTTTTGTACAGCTAAAAATAGCTGAATGCAAATGAGACGGAAAGTAGAAAAAGGTAGATACTAGAAATGTTAAATGTTAAGCCCCCAATTGACACAGATGAGTGATCTCTCTCAGAACATTCCCATGATACAAGCATGCTGGCATTATCATTTTGTCACATGCAAAATTGGCCTATCTCCCGTGGAAAAGTGTGTTTGCACTGTGCTTTACTGGTTAGGTCTCCATAAAAAGAACAAAAACAGTTTATTAAATGGTATCTCAAAATCTGAAATACAGACCATTGCACAGATTGATGGCTGTGTTTGCTGCTTTTAGAAAGCGTAACATTTTAGATCTTTGGAAAGTTATGGTTAACTGCAGAACATGCCAAGATTAGGCATTTTATCATTTTAAAGCATCTCTGTGGTAATGCACATTTCCTCTTTCAATTCTTCCTCTTGATGATGTATTTGTGCTCCCATGTTATCTGCAAAAAACATTTGCTTCGCTTCAGAGTTTTTCCAGGAGTTTAAATTCTGCTTTCTATTTTCGTATCAGTGCAAAACAATGAGCCTTTTAAAAAATATTCAGGACAGTAAGCAGACTTTAGAATGATGTATTATTATGTACAAATAGCTTTACTACTGCTATGAATCATAGATATCATTCTCAAATACCATGATAACTACACGCAATGCTGTGACATGACCAATAAGTATTGTTAAGGCCACTTCTGCAAATGGCTAGATAGCATAAGAAACCTTTAAATGTGATGTAATACTGATAATAAAATCATTAATAAAAGTATGTTTTGCTAATCTTTTTATACCCCTTTTTATACCACTCAAATGCTTACAATTATTTTGCCACACCACAAGGCCCATTTAAAATAGGAAATCATGCTTCAAAGCCAAATCAGACACACCCAAACAAAACAAGGGAGTCAAGGTGTTTACTTAAAAATTAATACTTAGAAACGAGAACAACAGGCAGGTATGTTGCAGCTGATGACGGAATAACGGTATTCTTCCAGGAGCAGGGTCTGTTTTATCAATGGTAAAAACATGAGCCTAAGAAATGTTAATCTGAAATCATAAAATTTATGAATAAAAGTTAAGTTGATAAACTTAACTCTCTTTTATATCAGTGCTGTAAGAAACTGAGAAATGGCTTGATTTCATCTGCCAGGATTCAGCAGTGCCCTCTGAACATCTTACAAAAGCAAAAGAAGAATCAATGCATAAATGTTTTAGACATCTATTGCCAAGTACAATGTTTAGATGTCAGTACCGCAAATGTTGATGCTGTAAATTGTTAGTGACAGGCACTTCTTGAGCAGGACCTCAAACATTACCCACAGAGGAAAAATATATCATACAGTACAGTGCATATTTGGACATTTAAGACACATATATAAATATATATGAATGTAACAGCATTAAAAAAGCACCATATATTTGTTAACCAAGAAAAACAACATGTTCTAAATCTTTTCAGCGTAGATTTTAATATTTGGAAACTTAAGAAGTTAGTGGAACATGCATCCTTAACATGATAAACTACACATGTGGTTACTCTTTAGGACACCACATGGTTAGAAGTTATTGCCAAAAAGCCTCAGAAAAATGAAGCTAGTTCAAAAGCTGTAGCATCACTCAATCCTCTACCTCTACATGAGTAAATCCCTAAAAGTTGTCCAAAATGGACTAGACTAAACATTGTCTGCATTTTTACAGTTCAGTTTTTAATTGAGTAATTGAGTTAGTGACTAAGAGTCAGTTAAGCACAGATATATAGTGGTTCCCAACCACGTTCCTGGACACCTGATTCATACACACTTTATTCAGGTCATTAGATAATTAATAGAGACCTGAAATGGGTGTATGAAGCCATCTACACACTGCACCATTTTAGCAATCCTAGATCATCACAGATCGTAAAAAAGATTAAGAGTAAATAGAATCGTAGCAGCAAACGCACTGTGCGTCATAAAAATTATTATAGGTTATCTTTGGTTGCAAGACCATGACAATGAACCTTCCTCACTCTATGACACAGGACCACTGATTAGGAGCTCAGAAATCTCCACGATTGTTTCATAATGCCAATTTTTCTTTATGCCAAAGGACACATGAAAAATGTGCAGGATGCAGGAACACAGGAACAGGGTTGGGTAACACTTCACTTGAACACTGACTGAGACAGGAAAGACTGAGTTTACAAAGGCATGGAAAGGTCGAATTTAAATGTAAATATTTGTTTGTGCTTTCCCTCTCCGTCCTGACAGCACACTATTCCCACTGATATCAATGGATTTTCAGTGTTTTCTCACGCTTCATGTGCTTGACTCACCGTCGTTTTCTGTTTCTTTTCTTTCACACACATGCAAAGAGACAGAAAACAACAGATTCTTACATTCTGTTTATTCCTGTAAAATGACTGAATGTGTTTGGAATTACTTATTATTTTAGTCTGTCATGTAAAACAAAGCCTTTACTAAGCAGAAGCGACAGGTGGTTTCTTTCAGCTAATGCACAAATGTTTGCCTATCCCAGTTCACCTTTTATTTTATGCAAATCAGTTCAAACATGAGCAGAGAAACAGACTGATGTTTATGAACTCAGCAATCTGTCAGACTTTTTTTTCTTGTTATAAAAAATAACAAATAATGCTTTAAAGGGTTAGTTCACCCAAAAAAGAATATTCAGTGATTAATTACTCACCCTCATGTTGTTTCAAACCCATAAGACCTTTGTTCATCTTTGGAACACAAATTATGATATTTCTGATCAGAGAGCCATCTGTCCCTCCATAGACAGCAACACAACTGAAATGATCCCAGATCCTGAAAAGTAGTAAAAACCTAGGACTAGTTTTACAAGGGGTCGTTTTTTAACCGTGATTTTGATCCCGTCCGAATCTGCCATGTCTGTGTTTTTCTCTTACAACCTAAGAGCAGTGATCCTCTGGAAAAACTAATCCTGTTGATGATAGCCGGTGATATTATTTTTCACAACGCGTTTCCTTGTGTGATTTGGCCTACAAATATGATAAATTTTGATATAGGAAATAAAATTAAGAGCCAGATCACGTAAACTGTTAAGACCGGCTATTGTAATATCAGTATCAGGTAAGATTACTCGCATTCATTTCTGCACTCGGTTACATGTTTAATTACATGTACCTTCATCAAAATTAAACATGGGTTTATTATAAATAAAAAAATACAATAGTTAAACTAAAGTAACCACATATTAACATGGTTCCCTGTCTGTCAGTCACTATGATGTTATGTTGTGATGACAGACTGGGGTCATTACTTGTGAGCCCTGATTCATTCTGATATAGAAAAAACGCCAATCAGAAATCTTCTGAGTGGCTAGTGGAATTTGCATGCTGAACCACTCCCCCACAGAGCCGGTATAAATAGGGCAGCATGTGAATCCACTCATCAGATTCAGCTTCGGAGCCGAGAGCTGTCTATGTGCAGTTCTCTCCTGAACGCGGTGCTGAGAGAAACATTTCTAAAGCAGAGGCTGTTCGGTGTGGCGTTACAACGCATTCAACAGAGTTCCTGTGTGTTCCAGCAATTCCCTTGGGCGTTTCACAAAAGAGCAGTTTCTGACACGGTTGGCAGTCGTCCTTTGAAAGATGCCGTTCCGGCCATGTCCTTCTGGTTGCGGTCACTACCTTTCAACTAATGACGGCCACGATCGCTGTCTTCAGTGTCTGGGGATCCAGCACGCTGAGGACGCTTTCGGGGACGGGACATGTTCTCATTGCGAGGAAATGTCCCTGGCAAGTCTGCAGTCTCGCCTCTCTCTCTCCTCCGGGGGAGTGCCAGTGAGTTGACACCTGCTTCCCGCGTTGAGTTCACCACTTCCGGCGTTGACTCCGCGGCGAGGGCGGGTGCTGACTTGAGGCCTATGAGAGCTTCCCCGCCAGGTACATTCTCGCAGCCCTCTCATACCTCTCGCAAAGACCGCCCCGTGCAGTTCACCGGCGATTTGCCTGGACCGCCTCCGGGTGGTCCTCACATTTTGTTCGTTGGACTGTTAGATGATCAGATGTCGATCACAGCATCGGGGGATGGGTTTTCATCTGGCGAGGATGAAGACTCGGCCGGTCTGCCGCCTTCAGGTGTTGCACCCTGAGCCGAGTCCGACTCGGAGATTGCCATGCTCGCTCGGGCAGCCGAGAGCTTTGGGCTGGAGGTGACAAAGCCTCCCAGCCCTGAGCGCTCTCGGCTGGATAATTGGTTTCTGGGGTCTGGACGTGGCTCACAGCCCTGACCCTGTAGAGCCACGGCAGTGCCATAGCAGCCCATCACGATGCAGTGAATGGCCAGTCCATTGGAAAGCATGATCTCGTTGTGAGGTTCCTGAGGGGCGCAAGGAGTTTAAGCCCTCCAAGATCGCACCTGATACCCTCCTGGGACCTGGGTTCCCACCATGCCCTTCAGGGACCAGGTGGTGAACCTGCATCGCTGGGGGCCCAGGGACCTGGCTCTTCTCCCATGACTTAAGTCTTCTGGCATTTTAGAGAGTAGGCCTTATCTCAATGTATGCATACACCTTCTTGACGTAAATAGCCGCAGATTACATTCATGTGCGTTCTTTCCCCTGGATGTAAGCAAAGCTTATGCTTTGTGTTTAGATACTCTCTAAAATGACGAAAGATGATGTAACAATCTATAGTCTGCATCAACCCAGATTTCACTCCACAATATTTGTTTGATCAGGCTCATCTACTAAAAAGTGTAAATTACACAAAGGTAGAGAAGTGCTGGAGCAATTTAACATAATTCATTATACACACACATTTACATGCAGCATACATTGAAGAGAATGGACAAGAACTGAAGGACAGAAACCAAATTATAAAGGGAAGACAATCACTGATAACAAACAAGACACACCTGAACAGAATCACTAAATTACACACTACGTAATTATTAGAGAGATAAGTAAACAGTTATGTTGTTCGAAGAACATTTGGGATGATTACATCCTAACCAAGGTAATACATGTTGTTTGCCACTGCTATACTGCAATAAACATCTTCTTCAAGATCTTCAGTGTCCTCATAATTTTTTTCTTACGTTTAACATTTTTTCACCATGTTTCTAGATCTGGATCATTTCAGTTGTATTGCTGTCTATGGAGGGACAGGTGGCTCTTTGATATCATCAAAAATATTTAAATTTGTGTTCTGAAGGTGAATGAAGGTTTTATTTGTTTGGAACGACATGAGGGTTAGTAATTAATAACAGAATTTTCATTTGTGGGTGAACTAACCCTTTAAGCACTACCTTTTTTTGTATGGTTTGTGTTATATGTTTGATAATTTGTCTCTGAATGCAATGACATTCATCTAATGTACAGTAACAAAGGTTCAGGTCAGTACTACAAGGTATCATGAACCAAAAATCTTTTAAAATAGTTTTACCAATTACTCAGACACTTCTTGTGGCCACTGTATGTTTTTGATTTTTTTTTATATACAAACTAATGGTAGTAACCATTTAAATAGCCTCCTGAGAGGTTGAATATGAAAGCAACAGTTGGACCAGTGGTTTATGAATGAACAGCAAAATAAACAATGTTTTACAATTTTAGCATATCCAACAAAGCCACCTTGGTGCATTTTCCACAATAAGCAGAAACAGATGTTTGGTCTGAGTTTGCACTGTAGGGAATAGTAAAGAACATGGAAACTTGTAGCAAAAAGTGCCTTCCATTTCTTCGAGGACATAAATTCTCACCTCACTGAAAATTACCTTAGAATAGAGAAGAGGTGAAATCTAAACTTGGCTAACACGCTGTGTGATCAGTGAGTGTATAATGTGTGTTTATGACTATATATATATATATATAAATGCCAATGTAGGTATAAATAAACAGAAACTATAATTTAACCTAACTTAACCAGAATAGAATCACAGGTACAATAGTTGCATTAAAATGCATTGTAACATTTGTGCTTCATGTTAAGACAGTGTCTTAAGAGCTGTCTGACCAACAAATTTAGCTGACAAACTTTTAAGACTAGTCTTAACCTTTTATGCAACCTGGCCTGTAAAAGCTCCACATTTAATTTTTTTCATTTGTGATGATGCAAAAGATGATATACAAAGCTTGTACTCATTATTCCAAAGCTTTAATTGAGTCAGTCAACGCGGGAACTGTTAGCTATGTTATTAAACTTTTTCATGTGGGTCTTTGTGAAAATGGCTAGGAGAAAAGACCTTTCATCTGCAGCCAGGTAGTATATTATAAAAATGGCTAGATTTTGTTTACCAGCTTGTTTGCTGGTCGTGATGCATTGGTCCAAAGAACAGTAGTGAGTGCTGTTAGCTGCCAGCAGTTGTCAAGGATCTCTGGTTTATCTCACACTACAAGGTGAGTACAGAGAACAATCATCTAATTTCTATCGCAATAACAATCTCAAACACGCCAAACATGTCATAAAGGTGGACAGGAATAGCGTTACGTAATCCAACTGAAACCCTTTTAAACTTGAATCAAAGCTGATGAAAGAAGAATTCAGCAGTTTTTAAGAACTTACGGACAACATATGCACTAAACTTAGCGAGTAATGCCCAGAGAATGGCTGCTGTAAAGAAAAAAGGGAGAACCAAGGAAATAATAATAATTGATTTTAAAAAATCATTACATTCCATTATAATCTCCATGATAAATACTGTAACTTGAAGGGGTCCTATAATGCAATTTCTATTTTACCTTTTGTTTAGTGTAGTATGTAGCTGTTTGTGCATGTATAAGATCTGCAGAGTTACAAAGCTCAGAATCTCCCAGAAAAGAATTTATTTAATCTAAAAGGGACCGGCTTAAAACGCCTCATGAAAACATGGTCAAGTCAAGATGTATTAATATTTACATAATGCGGCCCAAATGTTCATGCAAAAAGAAAGAAGGCGTGGTTTCAGTAACAGCAGCAGTGTTGATGTGGCCATGATGCTGTGTGTTTCAAAAGCACTTTATTTGGCCTTCTGAAAGTAGATGCAGTAAGCAATCGTTAAGATTACTTACAACAGAACGGCACAACACAGAGGGAGATCTGGCCTGTTTGCTGTTTATCCCACAACCAGTTGGCTCTAGTTAGCTGGCTTTCGTTAAAACTGGAAGCGTTCTCACAGTAGAGCAATAAAAATCTGTGGCTCTTAGACCAATTTTTTGTAAAGATGAGTTTAGTGCTAGTCTGCAGAACTGCATTGCTGAGTCACTCACAGTTTTTCTCAGACCACGTTGAAATTTCCTTCTCCCCAGTCCAGGTGCAAAGACTTAACAACCAACAAGACTTCAAATCATGTCATCATTCAGCCAAACTTGTGTGCTGTATTAGATGAGGCAAAAAGGAGTTTCTCTGCTTAAATGCTGTCTGGTATTATTCAACAGCTTGCTCTTCAGTGCAGTCCATCCACTTAAACACCTGGCAAAGATCTGGTTTAAGAGATACTCACGGGATGTCCCTCTCTTCCATCCGCTCCAGGAATACCAGGCAGTCCTGGATCTCCCTGCAGAGACAAAAAACATAGTCAGAATAAAAGTGCACCACATCTTGTGTTTGAAACTGTAATAACAATGAGTGCATTTTGCATGCATACAATACTGCAAACATATCACTACGAATCCTTTTAAATCTTTTTATTTTATAATAAACAAAATGCCTGCTATTAAATCTAAAAAACATAACATACCATACCACTGCAATACATTCTTGAAGTCTTTTTTTTAAAAAAGTTGTCTTAAACAGTGTCAAGTTTTATTTTTATCCTTTTATTTTTATTAAATTAGCATGGCGAATTTGTCAATATAATGATATTATATGAACAATGAATGACTTGGTGGAAAGGTTGCCCTTTATTGCTGTTCTCTGGCTTGAAAAAATAAAGGTGAACTTTAGGGAGTAGTGGATGTTTAAAGATCTGAAACTAATCAAATAATCCAGGATTTACAGTATCATATAGGCAACCACCAAGATGTTGAGGAACAGCTTGGTTTAATAAAAGCCATCTGTAAGCCTGGAAAAAAGACAGTGTAGATCAGCATGAAAGAGGAAACGGCAGTGCAAACCTTTTTATGGCTTTCCATAAGGAGATTCTGTACTAGCATTTTTCATGCAATTCTGTCAAATAATACTGCATCTTTGAATCCTGTGTTGCCTCTTTAAAGTGGGCTTGCCAAATATTCTCAGTGGTGCATGTTCACAGTTCAAGGAAGCCATTAAACATGTTCAGTCTTTTACAGTGAGAAGAACTGTATACAGACCTTTAGACCAATTCCTCCAGGAATTCCATCTTTCCCATCCCTGCCAGGTGCTCCCTTGATAAACACACACACACACACACACACACACATGTTGGTTTTTGTGATTTATGAGGACTCTCCATAGATGTAATGATGTTTATACTGTACAGACTGTATGTGGTATTGCCCTACACTGACCCTACACCTAAACCTACCCCTTATAGGAAACTATGTGCATTGTTAGATTTTCCAAAAAACACCATTTAGTATGTTTTTTAAGTCTTTTGAATTACAGGGACACAGAACATGTCCTCATAAAACACCTACATATTGTAATACCTATGTCATACCTATGTCATTATACACATTTGTGTCCTCATAAACCACATAAACCCGCACACAGTGGCATTAAAGCATAATAACTGACAACTGACAAAAATGAAGTGGAGAAATGATTGAGTGGTAAACATACAGGCTCTCCTGGATATCCAGGTGGACCAGCAGGGCCTCTACTTCCTTTTTCTCCCTAAAATAGATAGTATGTCTGTTAATGCGATATAGAGTACTGGAACATAACAAACAAATGAGGTTGCATTGCTGTTCAAGCCATTAACAGATTTGATTTGTGAAAGTTTATTGTTTTATTTATCCATACCAGCATCTCCCTAAGCACAAAGTACATCATGTATCATTCCAACATTATATCAGTACTATTCAGCACAGGGACTTATTCAATAACTAAGATCATGCAACAAAAAAAAACCTCCATCCAGCTGTTCATCAGCTATTATCTCAGGAGGACTGTAGCTATGAAGTGGGATAAAAAACACGGTGCAGATCCAAAGTCACTGTTTTACTTAGAACAATACTAGCATTATTGATCAGGTGGGGCAAAGAGAAGCTGTAACTACATTTATTTTGAATGACCAGGCCTTCATTTTGAAATGCAATAAATCTTAATGTCAAGCGGAATAAAAACAAACAAACAAAACACCATTAAGAGCAGACAGCTTGAAATAAAAAAAGAAAGATTTATGCCACAACAGCAGCGCAAACTCTGCTTGAAAACATTTGCTTTACTTCAGACAAAGAAGATTTGATGCATGGCTCGATTCAGGAAGATATCATGAAAGGAATAACAGATGCATCGTGCAAGCTGACCCACAGAGCAGATCGTTATAATGAGT
>JAUMHI010000054.1:2812489-2843671 GCA_032359435.1 Enteromius unitaeniatus | reverse complement strand
ATGTTTATCAGTACATTACAGAAAATAATGAACTTTATCACAATATGCACATTTTTTGAAAAGGACCTGTATTTGGTGATAAGGAGGCCAAGGCCAAGTCTATTTAAGTTTACACAAAAGCAAGATTGTGAGATCAAGCATTGTACAATCGACCAAACTGTGACATTACATTTTTTAAATTTAATTTCATTTCAGCAATCATTTTACCTCAATAAACAAAAACATTTCTATCAATATACTACAGATTTAGATGGGCTTTGTTCACCCACCGAAGCCATGTGGAAATGTTTTAATATGGATAGTTACGAGTTATTTTACTACTTTTGAACTGTTAAACAAAAACACCCGCCATTATCAAGCTTGGAAGAGCAAGGATAATTTTTTATATAACTCTGACCTGATTAGTCCAAAAGAAGAAAGTCAAATACACCTGATGCCTTGAGAAATAAAACATGGGCTAATATTCATTTTTGGGCATCTAAACCTTTAATCATGTTCTTTTTGATAACTAATTAATTAATGCATTAAATTGACAGCCCTAATAATTATATAGAATTTATTAAATAATGCATAAGAGAGATACGAGTGATAAAAAAATTTATAAAAATTACACAGCTAAGAGCACCAACAAAAATAAAGTGAGCAAAATGGTAAACATGGAAAACATCTGGTGTATGGTGAGTGTCTAGGAACGTTCTATCTTGACACACTTGTAAGGAAGTTAAAGCATGTTGCAGTCCTCAGTACTGCATTGAACATGTGTGTTCAAGTTAATTTTAGGTTGTATTAAACTGTGTAGTACTCACAGGCTTACCATCAGCACCAGCTGGGCCGGGTTGACCCGGATCTCCTATTCTTCCCTGTTCTCCCTAGAAAAAGTACAAATTATTTATTGTAAACAGTATTAGCATAATTTCACTGCAAAAATATCTTGGGTCTTGGCCAATGGGTAAAATCTAGTTTGGAAAATCAACATTTTCAAGCATTTCAGGGATCATGAAATGGAGATAATAAAAAAACTTGTTTAATGGCCACACGCTGTTTAGAGTTCAGAGTCACTTGACTGTGATCACCTGCTGAAAAGTAGCACGTGTTTTCAATAGTGCTGGGTATTGTTTGAAAAATTCAGATACCGATACCTTGAGTTTGATGCTGGTTCCTGAACAATACCTTTTTCGATACCAATTTTATGAAATCACTTTTAACAAAATGACATTATCTCAAAAAAAAAAAAAAAATTAAGCTTGTTGACATTTCTACAGACTCTAAACATCATCTCCTGAGGCACTGCACAGAAAAACATATATCACACAATGAATCAGTGCAAATTAGTTTTAATAATGTTCAGTTTTCAGTTTACCCATCTGTTATCCTACTTTACACTAGTGCAGTTTTATTTATTCTTACAGTAGCCTTATAACTTTTTTCCCTCTGAAAATTTTGTGTATTTAATTTTTTTAAGGCATAAAAAATGTGTCTTTTAATTCATAAAGATTTTATTTTATTGTTGGAAAATAAAGGGGCAATAGTAATATGTTTCTGCTGCCATGTCCAAACCCAACTTTTATTTTGACGGCTTGCCATGAATACCTTTCCAGTTCTGTGTGTACGTGATATGAGGATAGATTTACTCAAATCAAACGATCAAATGCTCTTGAAGTAACCCTCGGAGCAGTTCTGGAGATGTTCTTCATGTAGCTTACTGTATTTATGTCCTCAATTAGTGAGACGCAAGACGTTAATATCACTGGAAATATGCTAGTAGACTGCGCCATACATTAACCAGAGACACACAGAATTCATCTTTTTTGTTGTTAAATATTGATAAATACTATTGAAAGCGGGAGTGTGTTCACTTTATGTGTGTGTGTGCGATACAGGAAGTGCAACTTAATGTAGAGAGAGAAATGACGTGCAGTCGTGTAAATGATATAAATAACATGAGGCTATTTCACACACTTCTGGTCAAACACACTGGCTAGTGCTGCAGATTAACCCCTATAGGTATCGAAATTGGGTACCGAACGACGAGACATTTTTCGATACTCAGTTGTATCGAGGCAATTCGGTCGGTACCTATAAAGTATTGACCTCGATACCCAGCCCTAGTTATCAAGCATAGGCTGCCTTTAATGCAAGGACTTCTAATGTAACGAAAAGATTATATAATCTGGGCTGTGTTTAATCCAACCAAAGGGATTGAGGGAAGGATTGTTGTACCTTCATTCCTGTTGGACCAGGTGGCCCAGGTGGACAGATGCATGGCTCTGGGGTTGGATCAATGTCACATGGTCCATTAGCACACTGAATAAAAAACAACAAAACTTGTTTTACTATGGAGCATTTTGTAAAACCTAAAGCGTCAGGCATAATTTCCTCTTTGTGGTATAAGATAAACTTTGTGGCAAAACCCAAATCAGCATAAGATTTCTTATTTCATGGAGCTTTAAAGTCAGCATGAACAGCATCTAAATAAACCATTAACATTTTTATGGAACATTGCACTGTTTATTGTGCATGATTTATGTATGCACATTATTTAGTTTGTTTTAGATCATTATAAAAATAAAAATGTCTCTTTTCTGACTTTCACTCTTAAATATATGTGAATTTATGGAAGAAAAGATGATCTCAAGTTTCATACTGACTTTAAGCCACCATATGATATGCTGGAAAGTACAATGACGCTACTATGATCTTTTTGACATAGTACCATGATAGTACTATGATATGCTTTAAAGTGCAGCAGAGTAGCATGGTATTGCTAAAGTAGCAGTTGTAGCAGTTTGACTGAATGCTTTTGTCAGTGAGAAGGTTCACACCAGCATTCAGCCATTCATTCTCAAAGCTGCTGACAGTCCACTGCAAGATTTTTCCAGCTATAATACATAGACACACCAAAAGACATGAGGCAGATCTTACCTCTGCAATTCAAAATGGCATTAGCAGTTACTTTGGAAAGCGAGCAAAGCCATCTTCAAAAGTACATACCTCTCCATCCTAAAAATAAAAGGAGTGAAAATACGTAAAGGGGCTGAGGCAAAAAAAACATAGCTTAGAGATGCAAGGCTTTACTGCAACGTGCGCAAGCAGAATAGGAAAATAATGTGAAATTAAGTGTTTGCCACAGTGTTTAGAAATGCCCTACGTCTCTAAACAACACGCCTGAAAGAGCAAATTGAGTTAGTGAACCGAGAACAATGACAAAGCCAGTGTTTCACAAAGATGTGATTGACTTTCTAATAAACGGTTCTGAGCAAATATCATGCTCTGTTTGAAATTGAGAAGATTCTTTTATTTTGTAAGTGAAATTGAACAGATTAGACAAGATTAGTGCATTAAAAACATTCCAAAAACACATTGGACTGGAATTATAGGAATTACACAAAATAAATAATTGAACACAATCTTCTGTGTTTTACTGTTTTGCTTCTCGGTTTTTAAAGACAGAATTGTCTGGTAATAAGATAACCTATTTTAAATATCAAGTCACTCTTAATATAGTATGACAATAATAGCTGGAATATATTTGAATGGGGCAAGACAGAAACATCCAAGATTCGGGTACTCACAACTCCAGGTATTTCACAGGCTGTTTCTCTGTTATTCTGCTCAGGGTCACAGTAGATTCTGAGTTTTTGTATTTCAAACTGTTCAGAGAGAGAGAGAGAGAGTTTTAGAAAACTTAGGGCCTTGGGCTGGGGAAAGGGGAAAGGTGCTCCCTGTTACAGATAAAACACATTTGGTGTCAACATGACATGCTGTCTGCTTTTCCACAGGAACACTGCTGTGTTGCACATGTTGAAAATGTTCCATGTTATGTTTATTCTTTGGAAACGATCACAAATACACAAGTATTCCATTAACTTCCAATATTTCTTCATAAAATTGTATAATATGCTTTGTCATCATTTTGTTAACTTTATACATCAGAAGTATCAAAACCAATATCATGTGTTAATTTTTTTTCCTTTATTTTTTATTAGGGATGAGAATTAGTGTTTGAATGAGTGATGTTTGTTATCCAAAGAAAGAGTGGTAAATTCATTGATTTAACCCACTAGGAGCACATTGTTTATAGAGCCACTCATTTCTTTTCTAGACAAAATAACAACTTTTAAGAAAAAGCTTTTTTTTATATAGACTAGTAGTGATGATCAGCAGATTGATAACAAAATGCTATTAATTATACTGCTACTAAAAATGTGTCAACTTAAACTAATATTCTTACAGTGTGTTTCTTGGTGGGGAAAATGTAAGAACTGGTCAAAATGGGTGTTCTATGAATTAAATAAGTGGTGACATAAAAATGTTGTAATACATCAAACATCTTAATTTGTTTACTTGACTGTTTATACATGCATTACTAAAGATTACTTGCATTATTTTTGAAATGTAACATTTCTAAATAACGTCTGAACATTTTACTTCGGACGTTTCTCACAAATCAAGTGAAAATTATCTTTGCAGACAGATGCAATTTGCACCATTCTAAACATTTTGTTGTTTGTTTGGGATTTCAGCTCTCATTTCTTGGTTCTACGTTTAATGAAAAACTTTACGACGGTTCAAAAGTACGCATGTGTATGTTATAAACATCAGGCAGCATGTGTTTGTGTATATGACTGCAATCTGAATGTACTACGTCCACCATGCTAGCATTATCATTTCAGCTACAAAGTGTGTTCTGTTGTTTTCCTGCCAGTTGTGATCCACTGTATGTGAACCTTTTAGAATGTTGACAGAAGTAGATAATCTGGTAGGTTTTGCCTACTGTTTTACAATACCCTTAATGCATTCTAGGTTTAACTCAATTATTGTCTAAACAATTACTAAAAAAGGGACTAAAAATTCAAAATAACAGAATGACTATGGGGGGTTGGGTATTGTCTAGGTTTTTAATGATATGTCCCTTTCAGTGCACAACGGCTCAGCCATTTAAGTGGCACCGGAATGAGGCACCAAAATCTGTTTTATGAATCGGTCTGGTACATGCATGCCAGGTTTCGGTACACAACCCTAATGACTACTGTAGCAACAAAGATACTAATAATTCAAATGTACTGTAGATAAGCATTAAGCAACAAGATTTACTGTCTGATAAAATAGCTTTTGAAAGTATAGTGCTAAAGAACCATTTATTCCAATACTGGTCCTGTTGACTTGATGCAATTGTGTACGTTTTTTTGGTTCAGGCATTCTAGGGTTAAATCTAACAGGCCAGAATGTTGGGTCCCAACTGTGCAAACCAACAAACCGTACCTGAGTCCACCAAAAAGGAACTTCCAGGCTATAGTTCATATGAACCAGGATCCAAAGTACAAAAAAAAAAAGTACGGCAGCATCCATACTTTTTGTAGTCATTACCTTGCAACATGAGTAGCAGCTGCCACTCTGATGTGGTTCAGAATCAAAACTACTGTCTAAACACCATTCAGTACAAAGGCGGGGTGGGGTATAAATCCAACTTCAGTATGGAAGCACGTTTAAAGGCTAACTGATTCTGAATGAACATGACATCCCTTCACCCCCACAACTTCAACTATTTAAATCCAAATAAATACAGTGCCTGTAAGGTCACACATTATCTCAACATCACCACCCAGTTAACTGAGTGAGATTTAGGTGAGATTTTAAGTAACATATTTTATTGGTGTTTATGCCAATAAATGAGTTGTCTGTAGAATGGAATCCAAGAAGTCATTGGCATACTTACAGGTACAGTGGTTTCTTTGCTGACGTACTTCCCAACCTGCGTTTTTCCATTAATAAAAATACCATCAGGAGGCTCCAGTGCCAAGGTTTCGATTTCCAAATCGTCAACATACAGAGTGACGTCTTCCTCTGTCACTAGAAGACGCAGCTGATGCCATTTTTCATCAAACAGTTTCTGTGAAATGCATAAAGCATTAAGTTCATATAACATAAATATGACTTTATGAGAAAAATGAGAACCTTTAATTTAGGACTGCCTTCTAATAGTCAACTATCCGCGAATTGACCAGAAATGTAATTAGTCACTTACTGAAAGACAAAAAAAAATTATAATAAATTATTATTATTTAAAAAAAAATATCTATCTTAATAAAAAGTCTATCTTTGTCCAAATTCCACCAACATTTTAATTTGAATGGTGACTGGCTAGTGTGATATATACTCCAAAATACTGACAATATGTCAGTGGTTCCCAACCACATTTCTTGAGGCCCCCCAACAATACATGTTTTCCATGTCTCCTTAATCAAACACACCTGATTCAGCTCATCTGCTCATTAGTAGAGACTCCAAGAGCTGAAATGGATGTGTCAGACTAAGGAGAGATGCAAAATATGCAGTGTTGGGCCTCAAAGAACGTGATTGGGAACCACTGTGTTATGTCATAATCCTGGAGTCCAGTGTTAAATATAATGAAATTTTTCTGACATTGTTGCATCCCTGCTGAAACCAGCTTAGGCACACGTGAATTTCCCGACTGCTGATATAGCTGGTGGAATGAAACTTTAAGCCGCACAGTCTTTTTGCTAGTGAAGTAGAACCATTAAGGCAGCAGCACATTAACTGAGGATCCCACGCTTCATGTTCATGAACTGCAAGTTTTTCTGTTAAGCTGTGTATTTACCTTAGCAGGTGTTTTAGTGAAGACCACAGTTTGAGTTCCGCTTGGTGTGCTGCTTGTGGTGGTGAACATCACTGTTCTGTCCAGACCATTTAAAGAAACAGCCATTTGAGGCTTTTCGTCCTTAGTCTGTATCCGCCATAGATCCCACTCCTCCATAACTACAGAGCCTTTGTACTTTAATGTGGACACAAATACATAGGATGGTGGAAGTCCGCCTGGAAATAACATCCTACGGACATTAAGATGAAGACACTGTTTGACTTTGTACAGAGTATACTTTCTAGAACAGAGAAGCTTGATATCAGAAGTATTTTTACCTGGTGCTCTCACTCAGGTCAACTCGGGATGTCACTTGGTAGGCTTTGCTGCCATAAAAAGATCCTTGTGTCTTTTTAGCTTTTTTAGCCAAGTTGAGATGGAGGAGTATGTCAAATCCTTTCTCATCTCGAGAATTGATTGGAATCTTTGCTGGACATACAGTCTCTATGGTATATTAAATGGACAAAACAAGGTGAACTACCACACAGCAACAAAAATGCATGAATCTAAATTAGGCGAACTAAGTACTATATCATTTTCCTGCATTTAATTAGCTTTAATATTAATATCATTGTGAGAAAATGGCTGGAAAGGGTTAAATATTTATGGAATGTAGTGGTTTATTTTATTTGGCTTGAAGACTAGTCTAAAAAATCATAGGACGACCTTGGCGTGGAACACTGGACATTGAGCAAATATGCAGTCCAACTAAAGAATGTCCCCGCCATTGCAAATACCAGACAAGAGATGACCTCTTCTATCAAAGTGCCTTAATCATTAACTTTTCCAGTGTCCGGAAAAAAAAACTTTCTATCACAAGCTTCAGGAGTCTTAGCAAAGTTTTATGTAAGTCAGTTTTTCCAACCTAATGGCTATATTGCAGTTTTTATTTTCGATTTTTAACAAGTCTGCGTGGAGTTGTTGCTGAGTAATCCATTGTTAGAGCAGAAAAGTGCCTTGAGAAATAGGCTTTCTCCCCTTTTCAAGACGACCAGGTCTGGCATTTGATCACTTATTTTCTACCATTGTTAAGCTTAATTGTGCGCTACTTTTGTTTTTCAGCAGATTTAATTGCAAATCCAATCTATACCTCACAGTAATGCAATAATTTTGGCTGGAGGGCTTTGCATCTGGATTAGCAGTGTATAAACATCTCAGAATTACTGGCCTTTTGCAGAACTTTCAAACAGTTGAACTGGCTTGTTTGTAAGCTTGCTGGAAATTGATGTCACAATCTTTAAAACACACTCAGTAATGCACGATCCTGATTTCACACTTTTGGACAATTTACAGCCACGTTGTTGAACTAAGAACACCTGGCTGTTGTAGGATATAAATCAAACTGAGATCCGTGCATTAAACTGCTAGGCACCAAATTATGCATGCAACTCAAACATGGAGATGCTGTAAACCTGTCTCCACTGGTACATGGATGGCATGGTGAAGCAAAAAAAAAGAGATCCTGCTCCCTTGTTGAAGCTCCAGGCCATAAAACAGTGTAATTTAATTGAGACACATGTGAAAAATATTGTGCAAATGAATTTGAAAATGTAGCAACTGAAATATGAAAGCTTAGAGAGGGAGGAATAATCAAATAATGCATCAAGGCTTACCTTCACACAGCTTCTGCCTAATAACTTCACGGATCTTTGCGATAGCTTTATAGTCTTCCACAGAAAAAACATAAGTTGAGGATGGTTTGTTGGCAATGGCCCTGAGCTCTGCCTCCTCGGTCTCAGAACCCACTCCAATTGCGAAGAGAATTATCCCCTTTTTCCTCGCAGCTTCTGCAGCTGCCAGCACTTCATCTTGTGACTTCCCGTCCGTCAGAACCACAGCGATTTTTGCAATTCCATTCGGACCTCTCTCAGACAGGGCAAAGAGTTTGTCGTTGGCAAACTTGATAGCTTTCCCTGTGTTCGTGTTCCCACCCATGTATTCTATGGACTCCATGGCCTTGATGAGGTCACTGCTTGAGAAATGTTTTCCCAGGGGTATATGCAAGAAGGGGTCATCGCTATATTGCACCACCCCGACCTGGGTGAACTTCTGACCAATGTTGAAGCTCATGGTGATATTTACCAGCCACTTTTTAACAATCTCAAAGTTTATGTCATCCACACTCCATGATCCATCGAGTATGAATACTAAATCACTTGGTGCTGTCCTACAACCTGAAATTGAGGAATGAAGACAAGATTTTGTACTGCATAAGTTGACCCTAAATTGTATCTTCAATCAAATTATTGACAGCATGCCATGTGTTTCTTAATTGGATGACCAAAATGGTCTAAAGGAGTTGCAGAAATTGTTGCATTTGCTCTGTATTAAGACAGCCACAATGAACACTGCATCATTAGGTGATGTTATAGTCAATGGTCCTCATGCAACATACACTGAAGAAGATGAAAGAAGCACGCTTACTTAATCTCATGTCCTCATCTTGTGCTGTGCAAAACAAGTGAAGGAGCATGAAGTAAAGACACCAAAACACAAAATGCATGGATCTCATTTTGCAACCCATGTTCCTGAAGTACCAAGCTCCAGTTTAGCACCTGAAGAGAAATGAAGATAAGACATGCATTTCTTAGATGTCTTCACATGAATGCCATTTATTTTTGCAGATGTTTAGTTTTTATAGTTTTGTTAAATGAATGACATGCTTTTTGTAATCAATGTAATCATCTCAACCATAACAGTTGAGCTGCAGTTTTATTGTTGTGCACATGGTACAATGCGGTTAATTCGGTCCATGCTAACAAAGATGGTTGTGCAGTTCTAGGTTTGGATATGAAAACCAGAAAATGGAAATTAAGGTTGTGTGCACCCTTTTTGTATAACTTGAATGAGAAACTGGAATATTGTGCAACACTTCTCTATCAATATGTACAGTTAATGACAAAATTTTGTCCAATTAACTAAATATTCAGGATCCTATAGAATAGAGTTAAGCTGAAATAAATCCTGTGCTTACTTCCTTAAAGCAAACCTTGATGAAGCTCACAGTGATGTACTAGCAAAGGATTTGCATCTTTTAAAGTGTCCCCCCTATTATGGCATGTCCAATATTTCCTTTCATTTAGTATATAATGAATGTAAACAATCTGCAAAGCTGTAAATCCAAAAGTGTACAATAAATAAAGTTATTGTCTCCCAAAATGAAGAATCTACTCTATACATCCTAAACGAGTCGTTAGTAATACGTTCAAATCCCATTTCTGTGATGGCTACAGGTCATGGGGTAACACATTTGTATAATTTCCACCTATGCTCTACATCGGCAGACATGCCAACAACTTGACCCTGCCTGCAAACGCTTGCTCTTGAAAGATGGCTTAGTACCCTGTTTATCCACTGGATCACAATCTGTAAGTATGATAAATATTAGATGCTTATATTTCTATCAAGTGTTCAAAATACTAAACTATGGCAATGTAATGTAGGCAGTAGACCAATCACAACAGACTGGTGAACATGTGACCATTTAGAGCAGAGCAGGCTCGTGAAAAGAAGAGGATTAGACAGACTGAATCTTAGAACTGCTTCAATCAAATAATTTGTGAATCTCTGGAAAATGAGGTGACTTACTTAAGATGTACAGTTAGGTTTCTATGGTCAGTTTGCACAATGTGTTGTAATGTCAACATGGCAACAATTCTCACACTAAAATCATTTTGTGGCTATACTTAATGCCACAGGTGCTACTAATTGAACACAATGTTTGAAACACACTCAGCAATGCATGATCCTGATTTCACACTTTTGGACACTTTACAGCCACGTTATTGAACTAAGAACACCTGGCTGTTGTAGGATATAAATCAACCTGTGATCCGTGCATTGAACTGACTAAAACATGGAGATGAACTTGTCTCCACTGGTACATGGATGGCATGGTAAAGCAAAAAAAAAAATCCTTCTCCCTTGTGGAAGCTCAAGGCCATAAAACAGTGTAATTTAATTGAGACGTGAAAAATATTGTGAAAATGAATTTGAAAATGTAGCAACTGAAATATTAAAGCTTAGAGAGGGAGGAATAATAAGGTTTATACTTTTGTGAAAGCACTTTCATTCATTGTTCTGTCAAAACTTACTTAAGATGTAAAGTTCTTGTTATTTCTATGGTCAGTTTGCACAATGCGTTGTAAAGTAAATGTGTACAATGTAACATGGCAACGTTTTTTAAACTAAAATCATTTTTTGGCTATACTTTTAAAATAATACAAACATAATGCCACAGGTGCTCTTAATTCATCTTTATTTATATTGAAGTCAATATATTTCAGTTGAATGTGGGGTTTTTTCTATTAAGTAGAATCTCGTCTCATTTTGAAATAGTTCTTCATCTAACTCTGGCTCTTGTTGGAAACTGTGTGCTGTTTCCAGAAAGAGAAAGAACTGCAGACATAATAAAAAGCACCATAATAAATGAAGACCAGATATGCTCCCTTTGGAAGGGGTGGGGGTGTTTTTTGGCCTACTGATTGCTGCTGTCAAACAATGATTCCCAGTGCAAGTTACCATCCTCACCAGCTGAGAGATCTTAGCATGAATAGAACATGAGTAAAACTTTTATACATCCATGAACCTTGGCTAGATATATGACTGGGGTTTTCCAATCTTTGACCAGTAGGTGCATCACAGTGGAGGAACTAGCCCTCGCTGTAGTGCTTCGCACAAAGCCCAACACAAGGGGAGGTATATGGAACGCTCCGTTATTTTCATGAGCCTGCCTGCATGCTAAGCACTCAAACTCACGCCCCCGCACACACTATTCCTTGGAACTGGGATGTTTCTGCCAGTGAAATTGTAGTTCTGGACAATGACCAAGCTCATGTTCATGTGACAAAGCCAAAGCAACTTTAGACCAAAAAAAAAGGATGGTGCAGAGCGAACTAAGTAATGCACCATTACTTTCGTGGAATTAATGACTACAAGTCCTGCAAAAAAAAAACTGGAAAGACATGTGTGTCTGCCAGCCTGTACCTCTAGCCATATGGCTTTTCTCTGCACCATGACCTTATCATTGACCTTGGAAGTTATTGGGGACCTCCAGACAGTTTATGGTTCCAGTCCCAGGTCAAGATGAAGGAGACTTTGGAACGGTAATGTAGCTGGAATGCGACGTGTTTAAACATTCTCCACTATGAAAAAGGACTGCCCCCTTCAATTTAGC
The DNA here is from genome assembly GCA_032359435.1 of Enteromius unitaeniatus. Lineage (NCBI taxonomy): Eukaryota > Metazoa > Chordata > Actinopteri > Cypriniformes > Cyprinidae > Enteromius > Enteromius unitaeniatus. The sequence goes on along the minus strand of JAUMHI010000054.1, from coordinate 2,831,837 downwards.
CAAGTGTATCCTCAGCAAGTATCTTACAAAACATGACATTTAAATCTCAGTGGAATTTCAGTGTGAATAATTCATCGTGTTTGTAGTGATACTTGTTTAAGATTTATTTCACGTCGATGGGTTTTGTCCAACTGGATGTGGGAGGCAGGAAAGCCTTGTTGAACAGCTGATTTCTCCCTGTCCTCCAGATGAGGTGTTAACCTCTCCGCATTCTAAGCCAGAAGACTGCCAGTTATGTATGCTTTATTTAGTTAGTTTCCCAGGAAAGACATTTTTCGTGTAGCTCTAATTTCGCTAAACATCTGTAGTTACTCTTGATTTATTGTGTATGGCTTGTCTTGGATCAGTTATCTCCATGTTTTCTAACTGGCAGCCATTGTCTTAGTAAAACCTTCCTGCCTGTTTTCCATTGCACAGCTATAAATGTGCTATTGTAATGCAGTGCTTTTCGATACCAAAATCAACAACTGCTGTAAGGCATGTTCAATTAGCTTGCCAACATGAGGGGAAAATAAATGGGGGGCCAAGTTCCTCAGGCTCCAATGAAATAGCCAAAACATTAAATCAGAGAGACCACTGAAATTGTTTCACATAATCAAGACCGTAAAGGCAACAGTCTACCGAGGACAGAGCTGATACAAGGGAGTTTCCACCAAGTTACGTATGTGATCAACATGCATGTCTTACTCACAAATGGTTTGCTGGAGAATCTCCCTTTTGATGCTCTTCCAGCTTTTCTGTGCAGCCTTTTTTAATCACTGCTGTTGCCCAAACGAGGGAACCCAACTCTTAGGAGTTAAAGAAGACTACATTGTTGCTTCAGTTAGACTAAATAACTTGTCTGCACATCTACCCTGGACCGGGTGCTGGTCAAAACCCTGTTAAATAATTCCATTCATTCCTCACTTGTGACAGTGGCACAAGGCAGGAACTGATAACCATTGTTAATAAATTCATCATGCAGGTTGTCTGCATGAACGAAGACTTGCAGATAAAAAGATAAAAATTTGTAATTTTTTGTCACATCTTTTTACATGTTCTCAAAAGGAAACAAATCAACCCACCCCTCAACAGACAACCGCACACCACCATCAAATAAAAAATGCTTTTTTCAAGGAGCCCTGGATTAATTTCCAACAAGCATTGGTTAATTTTTCTTTTTCTTTTTTTACAGTGACCTCATCTGTTGGGGTAGCCGTAAGATAATGAGATGTGAAACAGTATCCTATGCATGCTGGTTGCAGCCAGAGGAAAAAGTGAATATATCACAACAGACAAGAGAATCAATGCATCACAACAGCTAAAGAGAGAAAAGACAAAGATTTACCAGAGTTCGATGTGCACGGAGCTGGACTCTTATTGAATAAAATCCCCCTCACTTACACTGTCTGCTGTCTCATGGTCAGGGCTGTGCAAAGCGCAGGGTTGGAGGAGGTGGGTTTGAGGAGGCTGCAGAGTTGCAGATGTGAGCCTGCCCTCTCCTTTCACCTTCCAACAAACTCACTCTCTCTCTCTCTCTCTCTCTCTTTCTCTCTCTCTCTCTCTCTCTCTCTCTCCTTCTCTCCCTCTTGGTTACAGAGGTTGAAATAAGATGCAGATAAGAAGAACTTCACTAAATAGAAGAGAAAAAGAGTCAGCCCCCCTTTTTGTTGAAGCAGAGGGAAAATTACAGTAATCACGTTATTCTTCCAAGGTTGGGATTGTGTATGACAGCTGAGGGGATAAATATTGTGAGGGGGTTTTAGGAATGAGCCAGAAGATTAGATAAGAGAACATGCTTCCACATTCTCTGAATCTAACTTGCAAGGCAGAAGGTTGCATCTTACAATATGTTGTTTATTTTCAGATTTGTATCTTGGACATTTTTTTAGTATATGTGGTCTTCCTTAATGCATTGATGATTGGGGAATTCCATGGTTTTGTTTGTAACCTGCATTACTTGAAATAACAGTTTTGTTTTGGTAAATTTGCAGCTTGCAGTCTGTTTAAAACATAGTAAATTTAAAATATAATGAAACGTTTTTTTATGTTAGAACTCACATCTTTTCTTTTGTAAGAGGATGCAGACATCAGAAGCAGTTTTATGCCAAGCATAATGGAAGACACGACAATCATCCTCTCCAAAATGTCAAATTTATTGAAGGAGATATGTTATTGGAAACAAGAAATGTCTACTATTGAGTTACTCATGAATTTAAAAGCTGAACATTTGCATGTTGTGGTCTTGGCACTAAAAGTAACCTATGTGTGGTGATCATTTGGCATATTATGGTTTTCCAGAACATCTTTGGGTTCTTCTCTACTATATCAAGTACAATGCTTTCTTGGCACAATCTTCTAAATACTGCCTTAAATTGGATAATTTCAACCATGTTATTCATTTTTAATGTGGAACAGTGTAGGACTGTAAATCAAATCTAATCCAACATAAACATTTTAGTTCCAGCACCAGGGGGGGGGCTTTGATGGAGCAGTTTTTGTGCATATACAACATTTGGCTACTATAATGTCCGTGTAGAAGATCAAAGGATTCTAATGCAATACTCATAGTTCATGAATAGTTATCCCAAATGAAAATGTTCTGTGAAACCCAATTGGTTTTTATTAAGTAACCTTTGAGTAACCTTTAAAGTACTATACAGCATCTTTAGAAATTTATGGTCTGCCAAAAAAAACTATTAATTAATGATAATTAATAGTCCATGTGATACTCCAAGTGTTCTGGAGCCATATGGTCGGCACAGACCAGCATTTAATTTTTACATAAAGTTTATATAAAATTTACTAATAACTCTCCAGTGAGAAGTTTTTGAGTCCGATTTTGGTTCCTCACACAAAGCTAAACTACTTTTGTAAGACAAAAGTGCAACAAGAGTGATTGATTGATTTGCAAAGCAGCATAAAAGCCATGCAGGTTTGAGGACGAGTGAACAATGACTGTTGGGTGAACGATTTCTTTTAAATTCTGTAGGTAGATCTTGAACGAACAACTGTTGTTCTTTACACCCACAGAGCTACAGAGAATCCAACATCTGAAATTCTAAGAAGTATACGCCCACATCTTCTTGGATTCATTCTCATCACTGTCAGCATGTTCTTCAAACCCACCTAAGCTTTGCAGGAAGCAAATTAAACACGTCTCCTTATTCAACACCCTCAAAGTAACCAAAACCTCAAGTGAAGAACATATGGTCTGGACTTGGTCTAGATTGTCAACTACAGCCGATTCTTTAGGAAACACAGTGCAGAATAAGCCCACCTGCTGCTAATCACCTGCCAGACCAGCTCCTAGCTTGACGAGTGCTACATCTGGGAATCCCGTGGCCATAATTGATGTGTTAACAATTGGAAGACTGGGAGAATCCTGCTGTAAGTAATGGGTATCCTCCCACAGGGCTTCTTGTAATTGAAAGGTACAGCTGGACTCCTAATACTTCATATTCTGTTGGCTTTGGAAAACAGCAACAAAGGCACAACCATGAAGCGAGGGCTATGTTTGTTTCCTGAGTGGGAAAAAAATCAGCAGTGAGGTGTCATTGCAAGCATGATGAATCGCAGTGTGGTTATGTAGTTTGGAATGCTCTAGCCAACTATTATCAAATGAGGAAATTGTGGAAAACACTGACAAGCATGCTAGAAACACAGAACGTATACCACGTCATTCATAACCAAGACGATTTTTTTTAAAAAGCGAGTTAACTGTATGGAAGAAAAAATGAATAGTCTACAAAGTGAAACAGACCTCCGTGCAGTTCAGTGAAAGTGTTTATGTGGGTTACCTATACTGTACTGTATAAACATGTCAGGAGTGGTTTTCTTCCTTTATAAAAATTGTGCAAAGACATTTAAAAGTTTGCTTGTAATTTAAGACCATTTCTGCTTAATAGTATGAGAAAAGTATAACACACCGATAAAGCAATGCATAATACAGTCTGCTGTTTTTACATCTTGGTTTTAGTTGAACCACTTTGAACTTTGGCTAAATAAATGAGCTCTCTTTGTTTTGGCAGGCTATGTCGGTAGCACTGTAATGGTTTATAATTCCATGCAATAAACGGCAATTAACATGATCACTTCTGCAGTGTGCCTGGGAGATTAGTGTGGTGAGTATAGCAGCAACAAGTGATTATGCTGACAGAGAGACGGAGGGACAGAGGCAATAAGAATTTCCATGGAAGGAGTTTGTGAAATGTTTTGAGAGGGAACACCATCTAGCCGTATGAGCGTGTACGGTCTCGTGCACAGAGAGAAGGCAACGGAACACTACTGGAAGACAAGCCTGAGACTCCGTCACGTAGTCTGAGAAACGGCTGTTGCGCAGAGCGAAAAGCCAGTTTTGTTCTAGGAAAATATTTGTCATTCATGTTTCCAGTGTATTATTGCTTCACAATTATGTCATTACAAATATTAGTGCCAGGCGGGATAACACTGTGTTGATATAAACAAACCGTTACTTTCAAAGCAGTCAAGGGTCATTATTCGGAAGTTTAGAGAGTCATGACTTCACATATCAATGCTCTACATTTATACATAGATGACACCTTGTCATGATGCCTAGCACAGTGAAACTGGCAAGTCCTTAATCTTATAGGATTCTTGGTTCTTCTCAATGGTTTTTGTTCCCTGGCACTGTTTGTGCATTCAAGTCCTTTTGTTTCTGCCACTCAGGATTTATGTCCAACTATTAAATCAGTCACTCTTTTGGAAGGGTCCTTTTGGTTTACAAGTGTTTTGTACTATTTAAATATTGAATTATCACTCAACTTATACGTGGGAATAAAAAAAAAAACAGATGATGCAGAAGTCAGATTCTCACTGCTGACTGAGTTAATGGGGTTTTAAGCGGGTATGGAGTGAAGCAACAATCATTCCCCTTGCCCATAATCACACAGCTGCAGCTCCACTCTTGGTTTCTGGATTTCCTTGAATTAAAAAATGTTTAAAAAAGGCTAGTCTGTGTTGTCCATGAATAGTATTTATTACTTTATCCTTTATTTATTTATTTATATAAATACAACGGAAGTTTCGGCACAAGACAATTCAATATATTGAATGAAAAACTATAGAAGAACTACTTGAAGAAAAGTCTTGTTTATTGAAACAAACATTAGCCTGTTAACATATATTTGCACTTGATGGAACCATTTCAGAGTGATCTTCGGAGTCAAAAAAAGAAAGAAAAAAACAAACAAAGATACTCTTAACAGAAACAGAAAAACTTTAACAGAAAAAAACAATGCCTGGCTTCCACTCTGCATCGCTCACATACTCTGGTCATCATCAAATAATCTGTGGTGTGATTGAAGTGTTTTTACCATAAAAAGACTGTATAAAGATTGAGTGGGTGCCTGGTTTTGCCCAATTTTTTAAATTTCTACTAAAACTAAAAAAATAAGAACAGTGAATTGCTCTATTGTAACATTTAACTGGTCTCATGGCATAAACATATCTTGATACACTTTTTAGCAAGAGGTCAAACACATACCAATAAGTACATATCACTTCGGTGATATGAACACTAGAGGCAGTTTTGATTAATAAAGTGTCATTTTCACGCAATTACTTGAAGATGACCATGTTTTGACTTCAAAACAATATTAATACGCTGGGAGATTTGAAAACTGAGGCTTTTGAGTGCTTCCTTAGAGATAGAGTAGACCTGCTGATCGAGAGGAGCCAGCTGAGGTGGCTCAGGCATCTGTTCTGGATGCCTCCCGGGTGCCTCCCTGGGGAGGTGTTCCAGGCATGACTCATTGGGAGAAGACCCCGGGGAAGGCGTAGGACACGTTGGAGGGACTATGTCTCTCAGCTGGCCTGGGAACGCCTCTGTCTTCTCCAGGAAAAGCTGAAGGACGTGTCTGGGGAGAGGGAAGTCTGGGTGTCCCTGTTAGACTGCTGCCCCCGCGACCCAGCCCCGGTAAGCGGAAGAAGATGGATGGATGAATGCTTTTGAACGTTAGCATCACACATAATATGTCAACAAAAAGTTTTCTCTTAAATTCAGTTCTGAATCTCCCATAAACAAATCAACCAAAATGCACATAACCTGTTACACAACAATCAGTCGAGATAGAGAGAGACAATTGTGCTTAGATATTAATTTTCCATTTTTATTATAAACAGCATTTACGGTAAATAAAATTGAGCAATGTGCAGATCATTTTTGAAACTACATATACATGTGTTCCTATTATTATATAAGCAACATCTATTTGTATGTTTAATGAACCTCAATGAAAATTTGTCACCAATTTCAAGTTCTTGTTACAGTTCAGCATTTTGCAATGTTAAATCAGTTTTTCAGTCTTTTGATGGACATATTTCAGTTTTATATTTACATTAATTATCATTCATGTCACAATTTCACTTTCCAATCCTTCCGCCATAATACTATACACACACCACTGTCTGACCTTCGAGGTGCTTTCACTGGCGTCCTCTAGACCTCTGAGCTGCCCGTTGAGGTGAACGTTGGGCTGTTTGTAGAGGTGCCCGTTGAGGTGCCTGCTGAGGTTCTTGTCGTGGTTGTGCATGAGAAGTAGCATTGAGTAAGGCACACCCAGATGTCAGACAGACCCCAGGAACTCCACGTAGACCAGGATGACCCCTCAAACCAGGCTGGCCAACATGGCCTCTCTCGCCCATCCGTCCAGGTTGCCCATCAAATGCCTGGCCAGGTCGCCCACGCTGACCTAGTTATGATATGTGAAAAATAATTAATAAATACATAAAATGCCGCATAGACTAGTAATGTGCCAGTGAGACTCTCATTAGATCTCAGATAATGTTTGTGTGGTTGAAGAGGCAAATTCTTATTTATTGTTATGTTACCCTTTGGTCCCTGCTCTCCAATGTGGCCAGAAGGGCCATAGCCTTTAGCTCCCTTGTCTCCTGGTTCTCCCCTGTCACCTGTGGCAAACACATTTCACCATTTTATGAAAAGATAGTTTAATGAAGACAAATAAATGTATAAAGTGAAAGTAATGGCTCTACCGATTTGATATGAAATTAGCAGGTGCTAATATACATATATTAACAGTGGATCTGCAAATATTACTTTAAAATATTTTTTGGCAGATGCCATAATTGTGTGTCTGCAGTATGTGTATGCAACCTCCTTATCATGGTAAAAATCCATGCGCTGTGTTTATTTTCTCAGTCTCTATGATGACAACTCTCATAGAGATTGGCATGGAAATTGACATTGGGTCTTTTCATACTACACTTTTATATTATTTGATTCTGCCACAACAAGAAAATATCATTGGCAAGTGTTCTTTAAATACTTTGTTTGATCTATTCCTCAGTTGCACCTGTATACTCATTTGACTCAATAATGCAGTTTGGCAGAGGAGTTGCACATCTGCTCATGTTTAATAAAGCTATTACTTTTCTTCTGCTGACGCTTGCAGACTAACATTGCTTAAGGACACATACACTGATTTGTATTTATTTCATGACACATCCCATTCCAGAAGACAACAGTTCCTTGTGAAGATGAATCCGTCACATGGGCTGCCCAGTTTTCTTGCTGAGAAGTATTTGTTATGCTGGTTCACTGTGCATGAACAAAGCCAAGAGCAATACAGGCAGATAACCATCCATAGCATTATAGCTTCTCGACACGTTCTTCATTTGTGAGTTATTACGCTGTCTGACACCTGTGCAACTGCATTTATTGATGTGAAGGAACCAACATGCTGGACCACACTTGTATTGGTACATGTCCAATAAGCTACTGTTTGGATTTCAGTGTGAAAATAGTTTACCTAGTGATCCCTGTTTTCCTGGGTCACCGGGTTCTCCGTAGAATCCCTGCTGCCCAATTTCTCCTTTAAGACCATCAATGCCAGGATCACCCTATTGCAGAAATAACACATTTAGCTATTTTAAGCAATCACATTTGAACGTTACCTTTTTTTCTGATCCTCAAAAAGCCTCTTTTTGCAGTTTATTTTAATTTTTTTCACAACCCTCAATTTTACAACCTTTTACTTTTTACATGTTTGATTTTGAGGCTCTGTGAACTTTTATTCGCCTTTGGGCCTCTTGAGTGAATATGTTCGAGAAGTCTGAAAAAAAGATCTGCTTGAGAAATATGGAAAGGCTTTCCACTCCAGTGAAGGTGGGATTCACTCCAAAAACCATTCAACACAGAGCAAGTGCCTCGTCTGTGACTTCCTATTTGTCTTCACGGGGACTTGGAAATTCTGAATGTTTTAATTCCAACCTATACTGCCAAACACTGCTGCACGCTCTCCAGAGGCCTTCACACTATGTACATATCAGACTTGACCTAGAAGAAAGTTGATGTATGGACCATGTTCTTCCTCAGTTTAGTATGGCAAAGATAGGTTTAACATGTGCAAACTGTGATGTCTAAAACAAACCACGTCTAAACGCTGTTTGTTTCCAAGGCCAAGCAAAATTAATACTGTTCCAGGATTATTGTGAGCTTATTCTTCTCGGAGGCAGATAACTTACGGGAGGTCCAGGTGGTCCTTTTGGTCCTGGGGGACCTGGAGCGCCCATTGGCACGTCTCCATAGAGTGGACACACGGCCGCACAAGTCCTTTTCACTGAGTTGGCGAACGTGGACATCTGCTCCAGCACCACCCTCTTGCAGACCTCGATAACATGTTGAGCAGGAAGAGTGGGGCCCTAAGAAAGAGATCATTACCACTGAAACATGGAGCTCAGATCAGAGCACTTCTCGCCCATGGTAGTCTGGATATGGGTGGCTGTGTAATGAAGGAGAAACACATACGGCCAACAATACTTCACCAGCCTCATTATGGATTTACAGCCACACTAAATGAAAACCTTGCCCTGAGCTGCAGAGAAAGCCGCACTAATGAGAAAGCGTTTACTAGCGATCTTGACACCAAAATGGTTACCACATATTTCATGCATGCTATGCCAAGTGCCACAAGGGCTGAATCCCCCAGAAGCTTTGAAAGTTTTGTCTGAAGGTAAGGCTTGTTAGTCAGCCGGGGAAATGCAAATGAAAACACTTAACAAACCTGTAAACAAGACATTCATTTAGGCTTAAATAAGGAAGAAAGGAGGTTGAATTTCCCCTTTCTTAGGGACCTTTGTTTACTTTTGCACACCCTCCGTTGTTTAAGGGCCATAACATAAAGTCTGTCAGGCAGGTGGAAGCATTTTTGGCAATATGTACAGGTAATAGGAATGGAAACACAGTAGCTTCTACTATATCTGGTAAGATAACAATACATAATAATATGTTTGGTCAGAGAGCTGCATACTATGATCATTCTGTTTCAATCAGTTTCAACCAATTATGATATTGTAATGCATTGCAATGTTTAGTACTGAGATATATCACAATGTGGGGGTGATACCCAGCCCAGCTTATGTTTTAGCAACATATCTAATATGACCAAAGGTTGCAGGTTTAATCTAGCCTAAAAATCTAGAAAATCTAGCCTTTGGCTCCAGTCTGTCCAGCTTTATACGCTGGAGAGCAGTGTCTTTATGCAGACAAGGTGACTGGCTCTTTGAACTGAAAGGGGTGAGACTTTCTTGTCAAGTTTCTCTCTCCTCAAAGCAAGCAACAGGAAGAAGGTAAGTTATGTGTTGTGAGTTGGATTTTCAGACTTACTGGTGGGCCTGGTGGGCCCTGAAAGCCCACTGGACCACCGTCTCCTCTCACTCCCTTGGAGCCTACACGGCCTTTTCTACCCAGATCTCCAGCAGGGCCTCGCTTCCCTCTATTTCCCTGTTGCCCTGGCACACCGGCGTCTCCTGCCTGGAAAACAAACAAATACAAACACACCCATAAACAAGCAAGTTCACTTTTATACTGTGCACATATTTCTGAACGATATCTCAACATAATGTCTGGAAAGAAATATGACATGGAACGCAAACAATACGCTGATGTGGCAATTGGTCGCATCTTTCCAAAACCAGCTTTGTTAATTTAATCCAACTACATTTTTGCGGCTGTTGTGGACAGACCAGACCCATCGCTGCTAATGCTTAGAAGTTGTCTCAGTGGTGTTAATTAAAAAGAAATGTGAACAATCTCTAAGATGGTCTTACCCTGCCTTTAGGTCCTTTGACTCCCTTTGCACCCTGTGGAAACAATGTGGCGTTGTCAGAAACTAGAACCATATGATAATGGAAATGTGTCAACAGGAAATGAAATGCATTTGAGTCAACAACTACCTTCTCCCCTTTGCTTCCCTGGACCCCTGGAATGCCGGTGTCACCCTGAAAGATGCAAAAGCAACATTAGCGACGGATCCAATAAATGTGATTTGCAGTTTGAAATGAGTTATTAAGGTGTTACAAGAAGAAATCCTGAAATGATAGTGATGCTTTTCATCACTCTGTGTTTGTGTGAAAAGAGAGCTGTAAAAGTCAGAGGAAAACCATTTGCTGTAATGTGTCCTAATCGGAAAATTGCCCTGGAATTTGACACATTAGCCTGAGATCTAATTTTGTGCACTCTGGCTCTCAACTGCTCTACAGACGCTCTGCACAACAAACATGATGTTCCAAGTGTTTGCTACAATGTTCCTGCTACCAATGACTAAATCTTTTTTTAAATCATTTCTGGATGGGTGCACATTTGAATTCTTGACTAAGGGTCCCATTTCCTTCACTAAAATGAATAGTACTTTCCATTTTCTAACTTTTGTATGCTTTCCATTTTCTAACCATGTATATTACATTACATAACATGTTAATACAACATCAGGCTGTTACCTTGATGGCAAGTCGTTCAACTTTCACAAAGTATGTTCTGTTAAATGTGTCTTTACAGCAGTTTCAGAGTCACCAGTGCTTATGGCGAAAACTATGTGATTCTGAAACGTAACAGATGGGACAGAAGGAAGAAATGTGTTTCTTTTAACGCTATATAATCCTTTACTATCTGACGCTAGAGTCCCTGTGAATATTAGATTGTTTTCAGATATGTCGATGAAAAGTCTTGTCTGCAGTGGCACGTTTAAATGAAGAGTGGAGGTCTTCTCAGAAGTTGTCATGATCTCAGATATCAGTGGAGGGCTGATGCTGGAATGAGAACAGAGCAGCCAGCAGATGCACTCTAACACACTTTGTAGTGTGACTGCACTCAGAGCCAAGTCACTGCATAAGTGGCCAAAAACTGCTGTGCTAACCAGTGAAGAGCTCGGCTGCTCAGACATGACTCCAGTGTGAAAACATGTTCTGTGCTTTCAGATGACGGCGGGTGTGTTCTGGCTTTTCTCCATTCACTTTTTTTGTGAATGGGTGAGTTCCCCCTTTCTCAAGACGATATTGCAGCAGTTTGTCAAGGATTAAACAAATCTGATGACAGTGTTTAAATGGTTGTCCATCACATCAGACGGTGTACATGCTCATAGCACACTGATTCAACATGTGTAGATGCCAAAAAGAAAATGTGGGCCTCATTCCCCCCTTTATTTTAGACTGTGGATCCTGGGATATCTGGCTACACTAAGCCAATACTGACACACAATCTTATACATCTGCAGTGACCTCTCTATAAAGTTTTCTGCATGACAGAACTTTGATGAACTGATGTAGTAAATATGTTAGATTTACTAGACAATTATTTATAGGAGATGATTTACATCACACCTTGTTCCATGTCTAGCGATTTTATGTCTGTTTGTCTCTTAAAGGATTCAAAATGCCCTTTTATAATGAGAAATTTGGGTTTTTCACAATTTAGTGGAGATCATTACCTTGGGGCCTGGTCTGCCGGGTATTCCCATGTGCCCCTATGAAGACATGGCATGTTTTAGCATTTTGGAGGGTAAAAACTTTTATTTCAAAAGCTTTGGAATATTTGGAATATAGCTCACCGTTCTTCCAGGGGGCCCAATAAATCCTGGTCTTCCTGGCTTTGCAGCAGAGCCCTTGTAACCTTGCGGCCCCTGGAGATTATAGCACTTTATAAATCTACCAGAAGGCAGGGTGTAATTCTAAGTCCCAGGTAAAATATTAAGGTGGTATTTACAAAAGTCACATATATCTCAGTGCAGTGGTCATTTCTTCACACAAACACTTACTGTTAGTCCAGGAGGGCCCATTTCCCCCAGAGGCCCTTGTTCACCTTTTTCACCCTGTGAAAAATATTCAAGCAAGTTACCAAAGCACACGTACAACTACACCCAATCAGACAGATGCTTCTGTACAGATATGATTCATAAAGGACCTTTTTTTCTTAGATAATTTTGGTTCCCAGTAATTATTTGGGAATTTTCAGAGCACTTAATTTAAATGTATACATCACAAATAAACAAACTAAATTCCAATACAGTCACTGAAGAGCTGTTCTAACTCCCAACTAAAACAAATTGCTGTGGTGCTATACATTTAGTAGCAGTGTAAAAATACAAGAGTATATGTCAATAAGAGTTAGGTTACCCTTTCACCAACTTGTCCTCGTCTTCCCTCAGGTCCCTGCGCTCCTTGATAAGCCTGCATGTGGTAATACAATGAGGTTAAATGCAAACTAGTGGAACATGCAAACATGAAACAAAGTTCAGCTGAACAGGCAATCTGTACCTCAATTCCAGGGTCTCCATCTCGCCCTAGCAAACCTGGATCACCAACTATACCCTGACATATTCAAAAGAATCAACACTAGACATTCAGCAGACATTGGTCAACACAATATTTGTCATCATAACTGATTGACAAGTAACCAACCTTTTCCCCTATTCCACCAACTTTTCCTTTTGGGCCTTGAATACCCTGTAAAGAGTAAGAAAGATATCTACTGAATGCGCCATCAGTGTTTCTATCAGCCATCTGACTGTTTAAAGCAGCATGATTTTGCAAAAACTAGAATACCTACTGGCTTTCCCTTTTCCCCAGGTGTTCCTCGCTCACCGGGATCTCCCACAATTCCCTGTCACAAAGCAGAGAAAGAATATAAACAAGCAGAGAAATTCCCATGACATTGTTATGTATAACAAAAAAAGCCAGCTTTGCTGCTTGTGGTGACAACAGATTATATATGGCAGGATGTCGACCAAGTTCTGTATGTGATCTTAGCTTTAATTTTCCTTAAACCACCACATTTTTCAAAGCTGCCATTTGTAAACAATTTTGTTGATGTTAAAAAATTGTGTCCCTGCAGAGAGTTTCATTCCTCTTCAAACCCCAAAAGATCAGGAATTTCAGACTTGTGGTGTTTCCCTGAGGCATTGCATTTCTTTTACCAGCCTGTAATGTTTATAAAATAATAATAATAATCCTAATAATAGTCTTTATTTTGTTGATTTACAAAGGTTTCGTTTTGATTTCAGGATAAAATACAACCCACAGAGTCTTTAAACCTTTCACTTTGACCTCCATAAATACAGAAACATGCACAAGCATAAATGATCCAAGGAGGTGTCAGATTTTAAATTTAAGATCACTCCATTGGTTTTAAATGTCATGCAGCACATTGCCGAACGTCCCCAGTGTGTTTTTATACCTGCCGACCCCGTGGTCCTCGAGATCCTTCAGCTCCAGTTAAGCCTTCATTTCCCTGTTCCAAGAAGGAATGGGAATTTTGAGATTTCCAACTAAACACAGCAACGCATGTTTTAGAGACAATAACAAACCAGAGTGAGGGAGAAAGCATACCTTCACTCCCTGATAGCCCGCAATCCCCTCGTATCCCTGTTCTCCTGCTGCACCCTGGGAGATGTGGTGGGGAGTGAATGAGTCATTCATATCCCCAATAACGTAATCCATCTCACATATATTTTATCGAAACAAAGTGTTTTCCAACAGAACTTACAACTTCCCCCTGCTGGCCAGTCTCGCCCCTCTCTGCAGGTGACCCTCGCACTCCCTTTGATTAGATGCACAACATAACACTTACATAATGATGTGCTCAAGCTGTGATACAGCACTTTTCTTTGAGCATCTTAAAATGTGGTTACTGCAAAAAATATTGCAACAAGGTACAACCAGGTTGCTTGCAGAGGTGATTTAGTAGACTACAATAATGCTGTTTTTACCTTATGACCTGAAGCTCCTTTGAGCCCTTTCAGGCCTTTAGATCCTCTGTCACCCTATGCGATAAAAGATGATTTGATATTGTAAACCTTGGGTTGCAAAGGTACAAAAACATCAAAATAGAGCTCAGCACTTGGGTGATGAATTACCTCCTGGCCTCGAGGTCCTCTCATGCCCTTTTCTCCCTTGATGCCATCTTCACCCTGTGGAACGGGAGTTGATTGGATCTGTACAACAATGCCAACCATGGGACTGTACAATGAAGCCACTCACCTTAGGCCCAGGTTCTCCTATATGTCCATAATCTCCAGTGTTCCCACGTATCCCCTGCAACAAGAAGTCCTGATGTGAATGCTTGCAAGATTGCTTGTAATTGTAAATAATATGTAACAACAACAGATGTAGACTTTAATTGGGCAATAATGTTGGCCAATGACATAAAGAACTTGGTTTACGGTGCTGGAAAAAGGCAGCATGTATTCCACTATATGACAGCCTGGAGCAACAGAACGGCTGGAAATGGTTCCCTCCATGTTTTTATAAAAATGCACTTGACCATACACGACCATACAACTGAACAACTGCCAGTAGCCTCCATGGTTTAAAAAAAAATGGGCAAACTGTGGAAATCTTAAACTGCATGAGCGCTGGGTTAGTTCACCCAAAGCAATGAAACTACCACGTTCAAAACCCAGGACATTGCTAAAACAGTCCATGAAGCTACTAAAATCATTTTTTTGTGCGCAAACAAAACAACTTTGCTCAACAATTACTCAGGACACTAATAGCTTGACAGCGCTGTATGTTGCCAACATTTTAACTATGTCCTTAAGACATTTCTGGACCTTGAACACAGTAGTTCTCTTGCTGTCTATGGAGCGCCAAAAAGAGTTAATCTTGCGCATTTGGAATGACATGAGGGTGAGTCAATAATGATAGAATTTTATTTGTATTTGAAATGTGTTAACTAGAGCTGAGACACTCCCATTTCACACTAGATATTTAAGTGCAAGCAACACATATTTCCCTGCTTGGCGAGGCCACATAGCAGAAGTGACAGTACTGTAATCATTTCAGAGCTGAGTTTATTTTTGCTGCGCTGCTCACACGCAAATGACTTAAGAGTTTTATTGTATTTTATTACACGGCTCTCTGGAATGCTTGATTCTGATTGGTCAGTTCAGGCATTTGCAGGTTCGTTCTTTTCAAATAATAACCGCTCCAAATAATAACGCATAGCCGGTACTACTTACTTGTTTAAAATCCTGATCACACTGTCGGAGCTTATTTCTGCAATAACTACCGGCTGCCTCTACATAATCCCTTACTTAGAAGACACACTATTGACGACAACAACACAAAAAGCATGTTGAATGATATGCATTGTTTAAGTTGTTTGTTTTTTAGCTTAAACTGTACTGCACAACATGTTATATTCTTAATGTCTTGTATGGTTACATGCAACACCATTGCATGAAAACGTTATTGTGATTGTAAAGAAATGCACTTGACCTGTTTCTTCTAAACCTGTACCTGTTGGCTTCAAACGCTGCCAGTATGAAAGCACAATGTGTGCCGTGGACTACCTCTGCTCTGCTTACATTTCTAGCATTCTTGTTCACACAGTCCCCATCGGTCCCCATATTCTGTCACTGCTCTTAATGCATAATGTTGATCTCTGCTCAGCTTTCTCACATTGAAGCTGCTTTGCTCAAATGACTTACCATTATCAAATGCTGAGTCAGTTAACACAATAAGCAAGCATCAGTACATTAAGCTCTGTTCTGCAGCCACATTGTGCAATTAGTGGAGCACTGTAACCTCTGGGAAAAGGGGTTCACAAAACACAGTAAAGACTTTTACAAACTCCTCTTGGCACAGAAGAGACCACACACGACAGCAGATGTACAGTGTGTTTGCAGGGAAAATGCACTCGGTAGCCCCCAGCAGGAAGGCAGTTAACACAAAGTTGCCCCCTCTGCTGCTTATTTCATCAGATGGATCCACTCTCGCAGCGGCCCGACTGTACTGGATTACCAACAGTGTGGGCGTGTATCTGGCTAGGAGATGGTAGGAAGAAAAGAAGGATAGAGCATGTGTGTTTTTGGAAAGAGAGGATAGATTGTATGACCGATTTACAGAAGCATCTTCAATGTTAATACTTTAAAAGGAGCTCCGCCACATGCTGCCAGGGCTGACTTTTAAAGATATTATTCTAGCACACCACAGAGAACTGGACTCAGATCAAAGAGGTAAATTAGTCATAACTCTGGGGTGGAAAGAATCAAGTTTACCGCCCAAGGTCGCTCACGAACATGAACGGTGCTTACATAGCCCAAATGTATACAAGTAATTGGATCCTGATGCGCTATGCCATGTCCTTTAATTAAGCTGATCGGCAGACATTGTCCTGTATATTTGCAGTGCTTGTTTAGACTCTAATGGCTTTGCTCCCTTGAGTTTGTCTCAGAGACTGACGCCACAACTGATTTTTCCGTTTATTTATTTATACTACTTAAACTCAAAAGCTAATGGGTTTACGGTAAATATAACCATTCTGGAAGCGTTTAAATTATTTATTCACATTACACATGCTGTCCAGGAACGTCTCTGACAGACTGCAACAATAAGGTTCCGGAAGTAAAAATACTATTATTTTTTAGTTCTATGATGGTAATGTAAACCTATCAAGAACTACCATAAAGGCCTGCAGAGAAGAGCACTAAGGATTGAGCTTGACACTTCATTTGTTGCGATTAGTTATCAGTTAAAGCACAACAAGCTTGTGCTGCTTCTGCATTCAGAGAATGTGTGAACTTGGCATTGACATTGTTGACTCTGTTTATGTCCATCTCAACATGTTGCTGAACTCATGAGATGTATCAGATCTCATCAATGGCATCACTGAATAACACATTCATTCATGTGCAAAACTGCTCACGCATTCACCAGCAGAGGTGTAAAGAGTACCCGAAAACCATACTTGATTAAAAGTACAAATTACTTACTGTAAAAATTACTCCATTACAAGTTACAAGTCAGAGAAGGTATAGTTTGTTCATTAATTCACTTAATTCAATAAAGTTAATTCACATTTTTATTTCACACTGAGAGAAGTTTATCTTTTCCGATATGTTTAAAAGGATTTTTACAAATTATGGGCAATTTTACCTTTATAAAGTAAGTTTTTTTCTAAAAGTGTCCATTATCTTTTGAGTCAAATTCTTATTTTTAATCAGTGAAATAGAATAATAAGGCATTTGTGCTGTTACCAAGCAAATTAAAGCAACACAAAAGCTGTATCTGAAGTAACATTTAGAAGCATTTCTTCTCTCCGTTTAATCCAAAAATAATTAATTAATTAATTTAACTGCAGTTACAAATGCATAAATATTGTTTTGATATATTAAATATTAAACGTTAAATACTGATATTTGAAATCATTTGAAACATGAAAAAGGCGGAAAAATTGAACTGTGAAATTAAAACCAATATATGGCAGCAAATCACTCTTAATAACTGAGTAATTGTGATTGAACTGAGTCATTCAGTCGGGTGATTCATTTAGAAACGAAACAGCATCGTGCTGCTCAGAAATGCAAAACAGTGGCTGTTTGGATTTATGGGCTATTTGTTGAAAGCAAAAGAGCAAAGATGGGCAATATTATGTCTAAAAGTCTCTTAATTAACTTTTTGTTTATAGAGCTAGTCTAGACTTCATGTAATGCATGCGAGTGCTCTGCAGGAGTGTTTTGAATGGTTTTTGCAAAATTCTCGATCGCAGACTATATATCGCGCATCCCTACCGCTGAGGCGTCTCAGGTGAGAAAATATGAGTGATTGACAGGAGGCGTGGCCATGTAGGACAGCAGTGTGCGTGACGTGAGCTCGCTTCGGAGAGAAGAGAGAGAGAAACTGCAGCTGATATCATTTAATCAGTGCCGGCCCGAAGGGTTGTGGGGCCCTAGGTGAGATTAAAAAATTGGGCCCACTGGTGTAAAAACAGTGAGAAGAAAGCACAAAAAAGACAATTTCAAGATATATATGCTGCTGAATAAACATATAAATAAACTTGTGAAACATATCAAGCTTAATATTCATATATGTACTCCATATACTGCTTTAATGAGCTGTCATTAGTCCTGTCCTGCCTGCACTGCAACCCAGTTATGATGGGGCTTAACTACGTCATATCAAATAGATGTCACTCCCTGATATTTTTGTGATGTAAATGTCATAATCTATTAAAATATTTATAACCGTTTATTTCACACAATTCCCTAAATTTGTTTTTACCATGGTTTACCTATAGTAATCATGTTTTGTGATAGTATAATCATGGTTAATTTTCGTAAGGAATATTTTCACATTTTATACACTTTTATATATTTTACGGCTTGTTCTTGTGAAAATGATCATGCTACAAGGCTAACACACCACATAATGATGTGCATTTTTAGGCACTTCAGTGGATATTTAATGTTACCTATGTTTTGTCAATGTTAAAATTCTTTTTAATATATCAATAAAAAGTGTGACAGACTTTCAGAAGCCGTTATATTGATATAGGCTTGTAAATTATCTCTTGGTTGAAAACTCGGATAACAAAAAGTGTTGGGAAACCAAACCTCTGGCGATTTCGTTAGGTCGTATTTGGTCAGTCACAGATACCATACGGACAGTCCGACCCAAGATGACTCTTGGGTGACATACTGTGTTCCGTTGAAAGGCAGAAATTATTTTATGTACACTGCTCTGGGTCAACATGATGCTTATCCAATGAGACGCCGACTCCACCCACACAGCTATGATGCGATATCAACAAGTCAATTGCTGCAGGTGTTATGCTAAACAGAGTGCGGTGCTTTGGCTGCTGTATATGTTTCTAATCTTTTTCCGCTTTTATTTATAATGTTGTTTTTGTAATTATCATTTTCAGATGTTTGTCATGTATGAATTATACAGAGCTATTCTTTTAATAAAATATGGTGGGGTATTTTTCTTACCATCGTTGTGAATTGTATCGTGTTAAATGGTGTCTGTGCATTGCCGGCGCGTTAATAGTTTCACAACTACACTCGTGCTGCACGTGCAAAAGTATAAACGGATAAAGTATAAACGTATACACTAGTGTTTGCAGGGCCCCCTGAGCAAGATGGGACCCTAGGCGACCACCTGTATCGCCTGTTGGATGGGCCGGCACTGCATTTAATCAGTCCTGCGGGAAGTGGAATTTAACTGTCCTTAATAGAATTTTTTACAAGACTATTAACAAACCCAAAAGATTTGGGACTTTTAAAAAAAACATTAAGGGCTGAAGCCCCAGAAGGGGGGGGGGGGGGGGGGGGGG
>JAUMHI010000054.1:2786987-2810211 GCA_032359435.1 Enteromius unitaeniatus | reverse complement strand
ATCTAAAATATATGAAAGTCTAATGTTTATCAGTACATTACAGAAAATAATGAACTTTATCACAATATGCTAATTTGAAAAGGACGTGTGTATATATATATATAGATATACATATTTTGGTTGTTTTTATTGACAATTCTACAGTGTGAATGACCTGTAGGCAAAGCAAACTTTATAAATTCACTTGAATTGTTGCGATAGAAAATCAAAACTTGCACACTGGTTGTGTATTCAGAGTCTACTAAAGTTGTACTTAAATGTCTGCGTTTATAAACTACAAATTTAACCTCAAAAGGCTTTGAATTAGTATACTTGCAAGTATATTACTAGTATACTTGGAACACCAAGGGTACTTGGAAGATATACTTGACCTAATGCTTACCTAAAACAATCTGAGACTTGATTGAATCTAGACTTGATTAAATGAGGAAGCAGGTCATCTTAATTCTCATCTGCCACTAATAATGGCAGGATTCTTAATTTTTTCCACAGGATTCACTGTTTTAATGGAACCTAAATGATGACATCATGTCCAATCGGCCTGATAAGTCCTTGTAAAGCAGTACTCAAGTCTGTCCCTGGTACTCACCGAAACCGAGCGGTCACCTACAGCCCTCTTGACGATGGAGGTAAATCCTTGGCGGATCACGGGCCGTGGCTCATCCAAAGGCTCCACGCTGACCTCCTCACAGTCCACCAGCAGCTTCACCTGCTCTCCTTTTACACTCAGTGCCAGCTTGTGCCACTCACCGTCAAAGAGTTTTTCCACCCTCTGAAAGGTCCGCAGCATCTGTGTGCCTTGTGGGCTTGTGTAGAAGAAATCCAGGGTTTTAGTAGCACCCTGAAAACGAAGGCCCACCTGGTCCTGTCCTTTAGGATCGCTGACTTGCCACAGATTCCAGGATGTTTTAGCTGTGTCCTTGGGGACTTTGAAGGTGGCGATGACAGAGTAGTCTGATGGTAGGCCGCCCGGGTAGATGTCACTAGATGAAGAAATCGGTGACAGCATATATGCAGTTCACAGGAACAGGAGAAATTAATATGTCAGTGCAAACAAAGTCAGCAAAATCAACTGCTGAATATATGCAATAGCATAAAGTAGTGGTGTAAATGATTCAATAAAACACTCATTAAGACTGCTCAAAGAGTCACTGAAATAGGTTACACTTTATTTCAGTCCACTTCAGACATTATGCTAACTTTAAGTAACTTTGTGAGTGTTAGGGTAGGTTTAGTAGAATAAGCTGACATATACTTGCAAGTCAGTATGTAATATGTTGTGGACTCATCAAAATAAAGTGTTAGAAGATATTAAGCAGACAGTCTACTAGTACTCTAATGACTGCTAGTTGACATGTAGTTGAAGAGTTACTTGAGCGGACTATCAAAATGAAGTGTTACTCTTAAAAATCTCTCCACTAATGCAGAAACTAATGTATTTGTAGAACTCACAAATCCAAAACTGTTGAACAGAACCTGAGCCAATTAAAATGCATGGACTAGAGCTAACTCGTATACAATGGAGATAATGTATTACAATTATAAATATCATAACAATAATAGGTTTAGTTTAAGCAAAAAAAAATGTCTCTTGAATGTTGAATTTAGGCTGTGGCCCTGGATACAGTTATGGTAACGCCATTATCATATATATATATATATATATATATATATGTATATATATTGTGGTACTGTATTATCACCATATTTAAAACATGCTAATAGCTTGATAACCTTTAGTACAGATTCGGTTTAACAGTGGTCTTTTGCAGTGACCTTTTGTGAGGTTTTGCATTAATCTAAACCAAATGGTCTCTGATTGTTTCCAATTCAGTTTTCTGCTCCTGTTTGTTTTTAAAGAGTACCAGTTTGTTGAAATTAGCAGTTAATGTTTCCAAGAACAATGTTCATTTATGCACAGTGTGGTTCCACGGCTCTCTCGTTTTCCCTTTTGATGTTGTTGATCCCACTCTGCATCCACATTTGGTGGTTATTTTACAGTCATGTACTTCTCATGATTATTTGGTCAAGTAGGGGATGTTAGTGGGAGGTAGTTGCGGACAGCATTGTTGGCCCACACGCACCAAAGGAAAGACCCAGCACATGCCATAACCACAGCTGACATGCAGGAACAGCTGCCGAGGCTTGAGAAAGACGTGAGAATATAACGCCAACATTACAGGACAATAACTGCGCCTGTTTAGGAACAGATAGCTCTGTGTATGCATGCTATATAATGCATGTGCATGTATATCTGATAAAAGTCAAATCAAAGCCCAGATTATGGTAGTGGAAGATTCTGGGAAGCAGGAGCAGGAAATGAGGGATATTGTTTGGAGGCGAGCATGATTACGCTCAGTGGAAAAGCAGAAAGAGTGGAAAAGTATTATGTCAGAAGGACGATATAAATACCTCGTGCTCTTCTTGAGGTGGAGGGACGGGTTAACACGGTACGCCACCGCGTCAGGTTCAGACCCATCGACCCTTCTCACCCCTCTAGACTTGGACAAGCGAAACTCTTCCAACAGGTCATATGCTAAAAATAAAAGCAAACGGGCTGCTCAGAAAAAAGGGGAATTTCAAGGTCGATTTCACTGTGTAATATTCCAAACTCAATTTTAAAAGAGAAAGTGCAGCTGAAGCCAAGTTTTTCTTGATTTACAATAGTCTGACAGAGTTTATGGATTTACTTAAGCTACAAAACTCTGATGGTGTTTGACAGACTAAATGAAAAAAAAAAAAAACCTGCAATCAAATAATTTAAGTCTAAGTCATGATTTATTTTTTAGTGATATGCACTAGAGAAAAAAAGGAAAGAAAACCCTAATGGAAACTTTTGGATATTTATATGGAATCTGGATGTGGAATTAAGCTGACAGATCAGTTTCCACAAAAAAAATTGAGACTGACAGAGTCAGAGTTCAATCTTCATCAAGCAGCTCTACTGCACAGATGTACTACTCAGGGACCACTCAAACTGGTCCGTGCTTCCCTCTACTGGTCAATAAGAAGAGCAAATATACTCTTTCATAGCCATTTCACTGGAGCTCGCCTGATATCTTTCTGTCAATACATGTAGTTACTTTCAAATTCGAGGTCATTTACATTGAAACGCACATCCTATCACTGTGCCGTATGTTGCGATCGGTTTGATTCTTACTTGGTAATTCCTGACATCTGACAAGGCCAAAAACAGCCAGCAGGACTGTGATAACCAGCATTTTGTTCAGAGCTGGAGCGTTTGAAATAAAGATGGTTGGAAGTTAAATGTGCCTGCAAAGGGAGAAATATTGCATTGACATGTAGACCCTGTATAATTGCAATACTAAATTCTATATCACAAAAATGCTCACAGTAAATGCACATTTCATTATTTATCACTAGAAAAATTCTGCTATTAATATTTAGGTGATATTAACTTACATTTCGATTTTAAAATGAGAAGATTACTGCTGTGAGACAACACTACAATTCACAAAAATTTTTAAAATTACAAAACTGTTTTTGCTAAACTCTCTTTTGTACATTATCCAATGCATTAATGATAAAACACACAGACAATGATTTTATTGTAAGCACTCTTTTGAAGTAACCTGAAAACCTAGGACAATCAGTACTGGACAAAAACCCAACTCTTATATGCATTGATGCAATAGACAGTACAGTAGATTTGAGATCAACTTCCCAATATAACCCATAAAAAGTTTACATGCATAACAAATGCTAAACAATAATGCTTTAACGGAGATGCCATCTTCAGGAGTTCACGTTTTAACAGAACTAAACAGTAGCGGCTTATACTTTTATATCTGCTATAAGCACATGTCATTTACTTACATATTATTCCGAGGCAAGTTCACTGCAGATTGTTCCTCGGCTGTTCCCGCAGTGATCATAAAGACAATTTTAAAGAAGCATCTCTGGTCCCAACGTTGACTTCAGCCTGAACCTGCTTAGAAGAAAACCTGATCCATGAGCTCCCAACAGGCCTTCATCCCTCCAGCACATTATCCTATGCAAACACTGACCTCCACATTCTTCACACAATCACTCTGCAGTCAGATACTGCTGTTTTTAGCTACTGTATGTTGGTGTGTTTACGCTCATTTTAAGTGGATAGTGATGTGCAGGCACCTGTATCATAGATGCTTTATGCAGACTAGCTCTTATTTTATGGCTGCTGCCCCAAAAAGGACTTTTTTTAATAGATTGTAGACTGTATTTTATTGCTTTTGCTGACTGATGAAATCATTACCCCCCCCCTAATAATTAAACTGGCACTAATTTGAGCGCTAAATGCTCCCCAAACTGTATGCTGAATGTTCAGATAGAATATTCAGTAAAAACAAGAAAAGGCAAACTATCTCTGTTAAGTCTACAGCAGACAGTGAATCACTGTCTAGATAGCGCACTAGGAGACAGATGTAGTATGTCACGGATAGGCACTAGCAGAGCTCGGCAAACATTCACAAACTGACCTGCTCTTCTAAATTATTAACCAGGCCTTGGTGGAAATGATTGTATTTAAATATAATACAGTATATTAGATTGAATATAGATATATTAGAGCAGCATTTATAACAGCAACAGAAACTATCGACAACTATTTAACCAATAAACAGTATTTTAATAATGTTTTATTTTAAAAGGTGATCACTTACTGTGATCTCAACTCTGCAGGGACCCAAACATATCCTCGCTTTTACATTTGTAAAGAGAAACCTCTGCACCTTGTCTACTCTTAAAAGGCATACATTAGTACATAAAAAAAAATTACAGGAGTGAAAGTATCGTGAGTGTACTCAAGTACTCAAAAAAGTCAGGACTAAACAACTCCAGTGAGCGATTTCTGAAACACATTTTGAGAAAACAAGCACTCCTTGGTGATGGCCTACAATCTCAGGTTTATTCATTTATTAAACTGCATTCTTCATTTTCCTGTACTTTTCCTCAGCTGTCATTTCTTAAGTGCCCGCAACATTCACCCCACTTTTTTGGCTTTTCGAGTGTCTAGCAAAGTCAGTGTGTTGTTCTTGTTTTATATTTGTGACGGATTTGACCTCTCTTGAATTGCCTTGCTCAGGCTGCCAGCCGCTCTGCTGGGATGCTCACGGCAATCATCGTGGATGCTATCAGTTCATCCCTTACGATTTGTGCAATCAACATAAAGTCATAAACCATCGAATGCAGTGGGAACATCTTTAGTTGAGAAACAGCTGTTAATGCTTTCTGGGAAATTGGTGACATAATTAGGCCAGCCTGTATCCACATAATGAATCACCATTTGTAGCACTGCATTTACTTTTAAACATGGACTATTTTAAATGGGACACAGGCCTTGTCATGTGTTGATTCATTATTGGCCTTTGTGTCATTTGCTAACGCAGCTATAGTGTTGGTGACAGAAGATGGGAATGACTGTGAGGAACAATCAAAAGCTTTCCAGGTACATGATCTCTCTCAGCATCTTTCTCAGCAGTATGTGCTACTGTTACGGCCTCATTTATAAAGCTTACGTAAGCTTAGATTTGATCGTAGAGTGTGATGCATACGAGAAATTTCAGTGACACTTTGTAATAACTAAGCATTAGTAAGCATTTATTTCATCCTTTATAAACCATTGTTCCAACATTATTATGCATTAGTAAACAGTTTACAAGTGCATCTATAAACGCCTTGTTCTTGAGCATATATATAATGTTCAGTATTTGTATTTTCATACTTTATTAATAATCAGTTTATCATTTTTTTTATTATTATGTTATTTACAAACCAGTTATTTAGGAGTTGCCAGTGTTTAATAAGACCATTTAATAAGTCTAAGTAAATGATAAATGAATTGTTTACATTTACATTAATTAATCGTATTATTTAGACACATGACAATAGTTGTTTAGTGTGTTAACAAATGCTTTATTAACACATGTTCCTGCTGTAATTCATGATTAAGTCAGGTAGTTATAAAGCAGAGTTACCAGATGTCTGTTTTTGTGAGCTCATCTATAGTGAGGACTGTTTATAGCTTGTACAGCATTTATAAAGCAGATGTAAAGAGTCATTTATATTCTAAACAGCAAAGTTAAACAAACACAATATAGAGAGATACGGAACACAGACAATCTTCCAAGATGTAAAAAACGTAATCGTACAACTGTACACGTGATAAATGCAAAAACAAACCTTCAATTTCATAGAAAAAAAAATCAAGTGTACAGTTTTATATTTTTTCTGCTTCTTGAAATTAATAGTTCTGTATCCCTCTGTGTTGTGTTTGTTTATTTGCTCTGTTAGGAAGATAACTGGCCCTTTAAGTCTCCTTTGTACATTTAGATGTGCTAATAAATCAAGAACAATGCATTTATAGTTGTATTTATAAATGCTTAGTAATGTCGGAACAATGCTTTTTACAGGATGAACTGACTATTTATTAATGCTTAACTAATGATTCATAGCATCTAGTAATTATAAAGTTTTGCCGAGAATTCTGTTTGTACGTTCATTCTATGAATTGCACGTACGCATATGAGAGAAATGATTGTAAGATCAAATTTAGGACGGCTTTTGTGCAACATTTTATAAATGAAGTCCCTGGTTTTATCAGTCCAATGCCTAAACAATCTCAGTTATCAAGCTGTTTAGATTGTTTGAGCACTATGACATCATAATGCTCAGGCCCCGCCCACAACCACTGATACACAGTCTCATATCAGCATTAACATATTGCAGCTGGTGACCTAACCACGATTTTAGTTGCTTGGTTTGTACATAAATCTGTAACACTACAGTAAATAATGTTCAAAATAAATTTAATGGCTTTAAGAAAAATGTGTTTCATAATAATGAACAATATAGAAACTTTCTAAACTGGAATTAAAAGGACATTCTTCGATACAGGGAAAATAATTGCTAGCGTTTTGAATCTTTGCCAAGACATATCATGTCATGGACAGATCCTACTACGATAAAGCAAGCACTATTAAAAACGATATGTAAGGTGTTGTGCAGGATCAGGCAGCCGTTTCCTATAGGAGGATGTTGAGGATTAACACCACAGCATCTCTGACATCACATCGTCTCATCTGATTACACTCCAACACACTAATCCAACAACATTAAAGGCCATCTGGCATCTTTACACAAGATGTTTTTGATCCTGTTTACTGGCAAAGGGACTGCCACGGGCAACGAGGCTGGCAACGCACTTTAGTCTCATAAAATGTTTTATTTTCTCCTTAAGAATTGTTAATCGCAGGCCTGAGACATTAATGCGTAAATATGCCTCAGTCAAAACACATCTTCGTTTGGATGTTTTACAGAAGTCAGAGATCTTGGACAGATGGAAACAAATGAGACTTTGAAGGTTGTGTATATCGTTGAGTTTTCTGCAAGCATATTTATTACAAAAAGTTGAGTAATTTGCATCACTCAGGCAAAAAGGAACCATAGAGTACACAGGCATGATTGCACTTAATGAATGTTTTTAGTCAGAAGGTTCTAGTCACAGTAAGGTGGCACGCGATCTGTGATTTGATAGAAACTAACATTACAGCGGGTGCTACAGACGGTTGTTTAATATGTGAGTTTAAAGGCCATGATCAGGATTAACTGTAGTGCATGATAGCAGGGGTTACAGTTGTAGTGTAGCAGTGGTATCGTATTGCCCTTTAAATGCATAACAGCAGCTTGTCATTGCACTTTAAATAGATGAATAAATAATTGTGGTGTCCTGGCAGAATACAAGGGCATATTATCGCCAACAAGCATGTCCGCTGGAGGAAACGACTGTACATTCAGCTTCTCCCGCAACGCAAACATGTGGAAAAGTGTTAGTTTACCTAACAACACACAGTCTTCAACATACATACAGTCGCCTTTCCCAGCGATCGAACAAAATATTATCGACGCAACATTCACGTAAAGTACAGGACAAATACACAAAGCCATCACATTCAACACACGCACACACACAATCCCACACGCGACTTCCTTTTTCATGTTCACAACAGAATAATTTACATCTTGCTACGCTTTTACAAAAAACGATAACACTTTGCAGTCCTTAGTGTCGATCTACGTCAGTCCAGTCTCGTTTTAGTGTGCGCTAACCCAGTGCTGTCAGAACAGAGGACTGGAACATGGCCTCTTCTGCCGACTGGACTGTTGACTATCTCTTGGTGGTCTTAGCTAGTTTGCTAGTAGGGGTGCTTCTCCGTTGGGGAGTTGGGATTTTGGAGGGTTTGCCCCCGTGTTGGCGTGAGGCGGAGCGTGGCATCGGTCGCCCAGAGTCTGTCACCGTCTCCGACATGTCTGAGCAAACCGACTGGATGTCTGAAATATCGAAGTCTGAGGCGTCGCTGCCACGCCGGCTGCTCCCTCGGCTTCCTGCTTTGCTGCCAGGCCTGCTTGGAATCTTACTCAACCCTGAGGAGACAGTTCAAAGCCAGTCACATCACTATGATACTGACATCCACATAATGGCACAAGACTAAGATAAAACTACTACATACTGTAGACTACTTCCCTCACAGACATGTCTACTTAGTACGTAGTATGGAAAGTGTGTTTCTTTCTAAAGGCCAGTTACTGTACTGCAGACCTGGCGAGGCAGCACTGATAAACACCAGTTTATGAACAAATAATTATATCTCCTGGGTATTTTTACCAACACATTCATAGTCATTACTTTTGCAACAAGCTTTATGAGTGTGCTTGAATGTACGGAGCCCCTCAAGGGACGTGGTGGAGGAAAAAAATCTCTTGCAAAACTTTGCGTTCTCTCGCAAAATAATTTGCGTTCTCTGACGTAACCAGTTAAGCTCAGATAAACACTTTCTGTTTACTTTAAGCTTCCAGTGTATTAGACAGCTCCGTAATGGAGCAGTCCTACATCATTAGAGGCGGTGCTGCAGCGAGAGTGATCATAATGCGTATATGGAACCATCAGCTGTCAAACGCATCGGATATGGCTGTAGCGCCTCTTCAAGTCGAACACACATGTTGTTCTCTCGCGAGACATTTGCATTGTGCTTCGTGCTTTTGTTGACACCCGTACAAACATTGTGTGTTCGACTTAAAGTGGCGCTGCAGCCACCAGCCGGTGTATAACATCAAAGATCCGCGAAAGCATTTGACAGCTGATGGTTCCATATGCACGTTATGATCGCACACGCTTTCGGTCGCAGCAGTACCGCCTCTAATGATGTAGAACTGCTCCATTATGGAGCTGTCTAATACACTGGAAACTTAAAGTAAACAGAAAGTGTTTATCTGAGCTCAATTGGTTATGCCAGAGAAGGCAAAATTTTGCGAGAGAACGCAATTTGAAAAAACATTTTTTTTTACCCACAACGATTTTTTTCCTCCACCGTGTCCCTTAAGGGTCTCCGTATGAATGCAAGTAACTAATTAACTAAATTATAAAAGTTGTGCATTATAAGTGACACCTAGATAAACACTTTACATGACTGTAAGTCATTCTGCTCAAATGCTATTGAACTTCAAATTATGGCATATTTTACATTTGAGGATATTTGGAAGTGATAAATAGATTTTTTTTTTTTCATTTGATTTACAGTTTATCTTGATAATTCTCAAATATGTGAAAGGTGTGCATTATAGGTGACACCAAGATGAACACCTACAGTTTGTTTTATGACTGTAAGCCATTCTGTAAGTAAGTTAGGCATTAATTAATGGTTCATTTGTTTACAATTAAGCATTAGTTTAGCAAAAACACTAGTAATTAATGATTAACATAACATTTTAAGGGCCTGAATTATGCATTAGTTAAGCACAAATAAACTAGTAATTTATGATTAACTTGTTCACAATTATGCATCAGTTAAGCATGAATACGTATATAACTAATGATTATCTGAACATATAGTAAGGGCATATTAATATTAATATTACAATTCATTAGTCATAAACTTATATATTACTCAATAGGTGCCATAATTAATATGGATTTAAGTGTCACTTTAGCTAGCACTTTATTAGCACTATATTAATGGTAGTTTAGCCTTAATTATTAGCTTATCCTAATCAATAAACTTAAATATCACTCAATAAGTGTCATAAATAAACATAATAACAAAAAATAAATAAATGAAAAAAAAAATACTGAGATATATAGATATGTGTGTGTGTGCGTGTGTTAAGTTGTTAATAAAGGATAAAATGTGTTTACTGTACATTCAGTTAATTATTAACTACTAGCTTATTTTTGTTTACAGCATAAATGTATTTATAGTTTAATGAATTCTAAATAATGGATAATATGCCCTTACTATATGTTCAGAAAATCATTAGTTATATGCGAGTTCATGCTTAACTGAGGCATAATTGTGAACAAGTTAATCATAAATTACTAGTTTATTTGTACTTAACTAATACACTATTCGGGCCCTTAAAATGTTATGTTAATCATTAATTACTAGTGTGTTTTTGCTCAACTAATGCTTAATTGTGAACAAATTAACCATTAATTAATGCTTAACTAATGCATTAGTCTGGCCCCCATTCTGAAGTGTTACCGAAAAGTCTTATAGCCACTTTATTATTCATATTAGACAGTAATATTTAGCTTAAGGTTTTTTTTTCACTCTACATAAGTTTTTTTGGGTGATACACATCTTTTTTTGGGTGATGCGTAGTTGAATACTTGACAGATTTGTTCTTACAGTCTCATAATAAAAAGAAACTCAGTGTAGAGTTTGTGAATAATCTGTATAACGCAGAGTAGAAGCAGTAAAACTTTACGAAGAGCAGAAGGTGTGTCCGACTCACCCATGGCTTGACCTCTGGCCTTCATGACTGCAGCGTTTATCAAGGATCCATCCTCTCCCGACTGAAAGCCTTTTCCTGACAAATAGCCTGGAAGACGAAGCTTGCTGCCCTGAATAGGGGTGCTCTGAAAGACGTCATGATTCAGAAACAAACAGGCCAATTAGAACAGGACAGTGAGAAGGCTTGTACAGTAATGGACTGTTTGCTGACAGCAACCTTTGGCTAAGAAGAGCTTTCTAAGATGCAGATATACCCAGTGGGTTTCTGCTCTAACATGCTGGCAATGAAACTGCAGTCAAACACAACACAGAAATCCTGACTGGAACATTAACTTGACAGAGGTGGTTAAGGAGCGACGTGTATTTCATATCAGTCCCACAACTGAATGTGTTTGTTAATCCCACAACTTTGTAGTGTGTACAGTACATGGCCAGAATGAAGGAATAAATGTGTGACAGACAAGAAAATTACAGTATACTGCTTACACTGAATCAAATTCAGGAGAAAGAGAGGAAACCATTTAGAGTTCTGGATGTAGAACAGATCTCACAAGCACTGAGTTTTAGTGGCAAAAGGACAGAAAACTGTTCATTATTCAGTTAGCGCATTAAGAATGAGAAAGAGGGTGATGTTTAGAAAAGGCCCAGACTTCGTTTATGCTGATTTGATTTAAGGCAATCACACCATCCCCTTTGCGAAAGAGAGGTTTAAAGATTGAACTGAAGTAAGACTGAAGCATCCGCCTTAATAACAGACCACTTCCATGCATCATTGCAAAGCCAGAGAAGTAGATTGAACTCAATCCCAAATCCACACAGGAAGCAATTAGATCAGTAACAAGGCAGAGACAGAGGTCAGGAGCAGGAGACGGAGATTAGATGGGGATTTGTCACTCATTTCTTAAGCACTATACCTCATTGGATGACCCTTGGCTGTCAAAGGAGTCAGATGATTTAAGAGGAGTAGCTGATTTGCTGTTTGTCAACCAGGGTTTATCATAATTGCGGGTTAAATGTTGGGGTGTCTGTGAGAAATAATTGTGGATCAACCACGTAGGAAGGGTAGCAATAGAAAAAAAAAGACAATACAGGAAACAATTATATATCAACAAATAATGATGGGGCTATGTATGGCTCTGTTCCCAATCTTAGTGAGCACCCTATGTAACTCCTGACAAAACATGTTTCTGCTGCCTTCCAAAACTATTTTTTTTAGCTAATCGATTCAAATAATGAAGTGACATAAATTTACATTATAAACATGTTTTCAATAGTGAATGACTACTGCTAAATATTGATGAAAAAACAGTCAAGTCTAAATGAAGATTGTTGTTTTTTCACAGTTTTCATTTGTGCTTTGCATTTTATTCTGACAAATTGCCTGTTTTCCACCGCAGGAACTTTTCCCAGGAACTAGGGACATTGGGGCGTTGTGTTTTCACCATAAGAACCAGGATCTAAATAAAGTTTGGGGTAAAATTTTGCTCCTCAGAAACTACTTTTCCAGGTCTGGGACTTTCGGGGCGGGGCTTGGGTGCTGAGCATGCTGATTGGTTGAGTTCCCAGCATTGTATTTCAAGGGTACAATGTAGTTGTTTAAATCTCAAATCTGTTATTTATAATTGATCATTTATAACTTTATGAAAATGAAAACGAAAAGCGGCAATGTTGTTTGATATAATATTTAGTTTATTGTAATATATGTACGTTCCCTGAATTGCATTTCTGTGGCTATTAATATATTTAAAATTAAACTGAAAAGAGGCAGTGGTGTTTAAACCTAATAACCGTATTTCAACTTAATTTAAATGCAGTGAGGAAAATGGCAGTAGGCGAGGCAAGCTGATTGACGTTATCAAGTTTGTTGTTGTCTCATTTGCAAAATTAGTGAACACTCCAGAGTTAGAACTACTATGAACGCATTTCCAAAATTTGAGAAATAGCCCAGGACTGGGAGGGCATCGAGCACAGTCTTATATCACCAGACTATTTGCCTAGACCGCGATGGAAACACAAGACAGCAATATATTTGGGGGGAGGGAAAGTTCCTGGGACAAATTGTTCCAGGTGATTTTTGGTGGAAAAGCGGCTTATGTACAGTAGGAAGTGGACAGCAAGGCAGCTCACTAGGTTTTGGAACCAAGCTTCATGATCATGTGGCAGGAAAATGTGACAAAAACATGGAATTTACAGATTTCTGTACACCCTATTTAACAATAGCCATACCTTGGGTGTGTTGGAGCCGGGTGGGTTGGGTTGTGCGGTGCAGCTGTGGCTAGAGTTGGATCTGTTAGGGGAGGCTCCTCTTGAGGATGGCCGTGACCTTCGACCTCTGTAGCGGAAACTGGCCATCACCTGGGTGGTGCCTTCTGGGAGAATAAACTTCTCACGCAGCTCCACGTTGGTTCTGCCCTTAGCTGGAGGAGGAACATTAAACAGAGCAATGGACCAGAGCCAAACCTTTAACACGGGTTCAGAAAATAAGACTCTGAAAGTCAAAGGAATACTATGGCTTTAGTTTAACTTGAGGTCTATGCTCAACATCTGTGGTACCAACGATTACAAGTCATTTCCTTAAAATGATTATGATTTGTGAAGTCAGTTTAATCACCTCATAGTAATTATGGCAAACACATTTGTTCACAAGTTTGACATTGAGGTGCAAAATTATTTTCGTGGTAATCAACACAAACTACAGATGCTGTTCACACAGCTCAACTTGTTACAAACCTAAAATATTCCTTCACAAGTTTCAGGAACTTATTTCAGTAAGCATTTGGTATTTTTTTAACCAGGCTGGGGAATGATGGCCACCCACTCAAATGAGCAAAACAAGGTTCAGAGTTTAGCGTTTTGGTTTGATGCAGGGAATGATTTGCATGCATTTCACATCGCAGAAAAAAAAACAGTAGAACAGAATTCCTTCAGAAGAGAAATATTTGGTTTGGTGTGTATAGTTCCATTTAATCTGATGAATTATTGATATCTTGAATAGATGAGATTGTCGAGCAAGTTTCACTGCACTGCAACAGAGCTACAACAAGCACATGCAGAGGGAGCAAGAGAAGACACATGACGCAACACAAAACCACATGCTGAACAGTCCCAGACAGCACGATGGAAAGGGAAGCGTGAGATTAATGTTAATGAGAATACCATTCAGGGATCACTGCAGCACACACACGCACACACACTGGGATGCACACATACCACTGGGATGGAGCAAGGAGAAAAAGTGTGAGAGTTGCCAACCTATAGGAGACTGAGTAATTGAAGAATTTGATTCCGAGCGCAACATTTTACTCCCGTGGTGGTGAACTAGAAGTAGAACGATAATTGGGTTTACAAACAAAGCAGCAGGAAAAGGAAAATTCTGAAAGAAAGGCTTCATGAGAAGAGATCGGCAAGCTTTAAGAATCCCATAAACAGCCAATTAGAGTGCAGGAAGAAAAGATCCAGCCACAACAAATGATTACAGCCTACGTAAGAGTATTCATATGTAACATTCTCAACATTCTAAAATTTTAAACTGCTTTAATTATTGAGAATTTTAGATTCTGTTTCAAATCCTAGTGCGCTGTATACATTGGCAGGAGCCTCCTATGAAGCAGCATCTGAACTCATGGTGACACAGTAGTCCATTTTTAAAAGAGACTTGATCATTTTCAGTACAAAGGTGGTGTCAGTGCTGTCCGGGGTTGCCTTCACCACAAAGAACTTGCTGCTTTTAAATTTGTCCAAAGCAGGATATCTTAGAGGGCAACTAGGTTTTTGGAACAGAACCTTTGTGTCTGCAACATAACATATTCGTTTATAAACAAGTTGAACAATTTTGTCATTGGCAGCATTGAACACCGTAAGCTGGAGCTGAGTACAACATAAAGTGGACATTACCTCTGCAGGGGTCATTTTTCACCAGGAACTCATCCAGGGCCATCCAGCCACCACCAACTCGCACCATCACCGTACTGCGCAGGATCCGCACCAGCCGCAGCTGCTGCGAATCTCCAAACTGAACACGAACAGAGAACACAGTCATTCCTCCGCAATACAGTCATGTTTGTCAGGGTCAGACACCCAGCAGAGCAACATCAGAAACCCGGGCCCTGCAGCACACTTTTCAAACTCGCCATCAAACATGTGGTGGAAGCAGTGAGTCAAATCACAACATTGTTAGTCCTAGTTAGATGCTATTTCTGTTATGTTTATCTCTGGCTTCCTCTTGTTGCTCTGCTGAGCCATTTGATCAAAACAAATTTTGACTGAGACAAGACATTGGTTTCATTCCAGAAGACATGAAATGAGTGGTCAATCCAACTGGTGTCATTTGTGGCTTTGTGCTCATTTAAAATTGATCATGGTAAAAAGAAAAATCTTGTGTGGTGGTGTGGTTCATTATATGTCATTGAAAGGTGCACAAAGTCATCTCGGAGTTTGTATTACTGGCTGATTAGACAGTGGTTCTAGACCTTATACTGCCACCTGTGGGTGAAAGATTTGCATAAACGATAAAGCAAAGGGTTTTCATAAACAGCATTCTAGAAATATTCGGTTTGCTGGCAAGAGTCCTATATATGCCTAAACAACAAATAGACAACTATGTTTATAGTAACTGACCATGTTAAACGTTTGCTAGATATATCGATTTCTTTATGTGTGAAACTTTATTACAATAGAAATGGTTACTTAGTGCACTTTAAGACAAGATGGACAGGACTGTGATCAGTGTGTCCACTAGGGTGTGCTATGAGTGCATTCTACACCCTTTGGATGAGGCTCAGTTTTCATACAAATATGGGCACTGGCACAAAGATGCAGGGGAAGACTCTGCTGCATTCCCCTACATCCTCTGTGCCAAAGATAGGAGCTAAAGAAAACAAGCCAAGTGATTACTGCCAGTTGGATGTGGCCAAGGCATACAGATTTCACAGCACAGAAAATTATGGCCTCATGCTTTCTGTTCAAAAAAAAAAAAAAGAAAGAAATCACAAGTTTTTTCCACAAAGCAACAATACATACAGAAGTTGCACCGTCTAGGACTACAAACTACCATTCTCATAGAGGATGCGCGTGTTGACACTGATGCTCGACTTCAACCACACACAATAGGAACAATATGGAAGAATGGCTGAGATCGACTCGCTGAAACTCAACATGACCGACACACTGATGGCCACCCGCTGAGCATCTCTCTGCCCTGCAAGCCCTTTATTCTCCAAGTGATACCCAGAATGAATCGATACCATTGGTGAATTTGGTGATTGGGGGGAGGAGTAGATGAATTTTGAAGCATGATCAAGAATAGTCAAGAGAATCACAACAAATGGCTTTAAGAATGACCATTTACCAGGATACAGCTTTCCAAAACGGCAACGTGTAGATGGGGGGTTAGATTTTGACTGTCCCTGTTTGTTATATTCTCGTCGGCGATTAAGGGGTCATGTAAGCAGTGAACGAGACCAAACTGTCAAAAGAACGGTTTCAGTTCATGTGATTTAAAGTTCTCAATACAAGGAAGAAAAAATACATGAGGTTTGCATGGCCTGCTAAATAAAAGAGTCAAGGATCTTCCCAAAACACCACCCTGAGAAAGCATGTAGCTCATGATTTTATGTGATTTATATAGGGAGACTCATGCATCTTTCAGCTCCAAATTTCCCCTGAAGCTTTGGCTTGTTTGAACATCAGCCACAAACTGCAGTTAAAAAAAAAAAAAGCAAAAAGTGAGGCTCTCATAAAGCAGAACTCAAATAAGATTAGGTAAATTAAGCAGGTAGCAGAAGGCAAGCGCACTGTGTTATGCTGCAAAAGCTGTGGCAAATTATAATAAAAAAGCAGAATGCAGCGCTGCGGAGGAAAATGCAGTTGAACTCAAAAGCAGATACTGTAGTTGAATCTAAAAAAATAAAAACATCCTAAAATGCCCTAAAAAGCTGGGGGTCTGTAGAACAAGTCAACATGAAACATTCACAACCCCCAATTGATTGCTGTCACTGCATATACACTAATTACAGTCATTAAATTACTGCATTAACTATTAGCAAGTAACAGAATTGTTTATTATTAATAAATGCAATCATTGATTTTTGTTTGGTTTTCAGCTGATAAGCTGTTTAAGATGGGGGGACAAGTTATAATACTACAAGGTATGTATGTATATTGTAATGTTGATTTCATGTTGACTGGAAACTATATACCAAATATCTGTGTTTAAATCAGACTTAATTTAATCTGCCTTAAAACTACTCTAAACACTATTTCACAATATATGAAGGGCATATCAGCACTAAACCATTTTTGGTGTCATTTAGAAATGTTCATCTCTGTTTATAGCTTCATCCTGCACTAGTAACTTTCTCGAGCCACTGTGCTTCAATGCCAGTGGAGATTTGCACACAGCCAGACCACAGACTACATGGCTGGCTTTGGGAAGAGAGTTAAAAGCTTCTTTAAACATGCTTATCCGCTTGTGAGTTTAAGACAGCCTTATATATTGGGGATTCAAAGACACATTGACAGTCAATCAGATAAAACAAAAAGCACTATGCATGTATACCTGATTTCCAAGGTAGAACTGATGTGGGGGGAAAACAGATAAAAAAAAGACAAGCATTAGTGAATATCAGTTTGATTTTACAATAAGGGGAAAAAAATACAAAAGAATTTCTATGCAACTTTTCTTCAAAGTGGCACAGTTACAGGCCTCCAGCCAGTCAGAAGAAATATGTATTTATGATCATCGTTATTATTACGAGCAGCAGTGACCGTGAACAAATGTTACAGGATCAGTTTATTAGGAGTGTTGGAGAGAAGTGGCCCGGGAACAAACCCTAAAACCTTCAAATTTAAGAGACTGAAAAATGCAGTGGCACGTAAAAACGTAATGAAGTCATTTTCTTTGGCAACAGCAGTGTCGGGGCAAAGAGGTTTGGGCAGAGGAGCAGTTCAGGGGTCTGTGGAACAAGGCCAACTTTCATGTTTCCATCTTCTCCTCAAAACATTCCTTATCTCAGCTTTGATTGGACAGAACTGATGTTAGACCGAACTTTGCTAGAATGTTTACATACAACTGAGATGTTGCCAAATAATGTTGTTTTTTTCTAGCATCAGCGTAAATGCTGTTTTTACATCATGTTTCCTGAGATAAGTATATAACCTTTGTTGTAAAATTACAAATTCAGGATAATAAACAATTAGATTTTTACTTAATTTTTGTGTATCTTGTGAATTACATTTTTCACTTCATTTTGAAAATCTTAGGGTTCTTGAACAAGGGTTGCATACTAAATCTGTTTCTTCACTCATTCAGAAAACATGAAAAATCTGTCACTTACCCGATATTTGTTGGCACCAATCTGCTCTACTTGGAATCGTTTTGGACACTTGCACTTTGCAACTTGGCGAGTCACCTAAGCACATGAAATCATAAATCAGAAAAAGAAACACCATCTCTAATGCTTCCAACGACTGCTCAGAACTTTCCAGAAAGTAAACTTACCTCATCTTCAATTTTGTCAGCATCGGTTAATGGTTTGTAAGCATCTTTGTTGGGATGTAGAGCAGCCACAAACTCATAGTAGTCGATGTAGCCGTCACCATCACGATCAAAGATGTCTGCCACGGCGCTCATCTCCAGACGACTGGTGGGGAACTCTGCAGGACCAGAGAGGTGTTGAGGGCAAAGCCTGAAAAACTTTAGACCTGAACAACACGGGTTCGATAATCTTTCCTTACTTGAGGACAGGATGCCATCGATGAATTCCTGCCTCGTGACTTTGCCATCCTGGTCTTTATCGATTCGACGGAAGAAGTCCATGACGCGTGATTTCTTGTGGTTCATCCAGCGCATGTAGCGCTTCCTCCATACATCAAAGTCAAAGTTGGCAAACTCTTTCAGCTGAAGGCAGATAAGAGTAAAGAATGAGTGTGAAGGCACCTGACAGGAGTCTGAGACAGGTGTGAGGTCAGGAGTGCATTTGTGTCTGACCTCCTCTAGTCTGTCCAGAGCATCATTGAGCTTCCTCCTCCAGTCCAGCGCTAGTAGCCATACCTGCTGCCACTTACTAACCAGCAGGTTCACTCGGGGGTTCTTGGTCTCGATTTGTGCCTGTGATGCTGCGGTGTACATGGACTGTGTAGGAGATCTCTTTCCTGATGATAAAACAAACAAACGGCTTCATCAGCCAAACCTAAACAACCAGTGAGCTCACTTGTGACTGGTGGACTGGTGATGATTTTGTCTACGACTTAATTGTTAGCATTAATTAGTCACTTAGGCCCGGTTTCACAGATAGGGCTAAGCCTAAGCCAGGATAAGGCCATAGTTCAATTAGGATATTTCATTATTGTTTATATACATTCCATAGAAAAAGGCATTGTTGGCAGGCATCTTAAGAAAAAACTAAGGCACTGACATGTTTTAAGATCAGGTTTCTTTAAGTTCAAACAGCTCAGATTTACATTTTAGTCTAGTACTAGGGTTAAGCCTTGTCTGGGGTTAGTGTCTATCGCAAGAGGAGACATTTAAATTGATTCATTTAATAACAGAGCCACACTATAAGTGGTTCATCCTAAGGAGGTAATAACATTGGTAGAGTCATGACACAAGTCTAAAACATTAAAGAAAAGCACAAGCTAGGACAGAGATGAAGATACACACAGTAAATCCAGGGTCAAATGGGGGCTGGGGTGTTGCTTAAAGGTTCATGGGAGTTTTATTGGTTCATAGAGTTTTTTGGTTATGAGCTAAAAAAAATGTTATTACATTATTTTTATTATATTATATATTATATTATTTTATTTTATTTTTTTAAACAACCATATGAATCAATTTCACCACACACACCATAAAACCAAATAATAATTTTAAAGAAGAATTTTCAATTAAGATTCTGTTCATGTTTATTTTAGTTCACTTACTATAAGGTCAGCTTCAAAAGAAGATTTTTATTGTGATATCTAAAACATGCATCATATTTTCTGTTAAGTACAAAAAAAAACAACATCAAAAAGACATTTTTCTCAATGTGGGCTGTTTTTTTCTGTGCTGAACTGAGTGAAAACACAAGGTTCAGACTGGATGCTGGTACTCACTGCCTGTCCGTCCTTTCTCTAGAACAGGGATATGAGACTGAACCGGAGGATCTGCTGTGGCCTTTCTCTTATGAGTTTTGGTGATTTTGTCCACATCTGGCTGTTTTCTGGTCATCTCTTCCATGAATGCCTGGTGCACAACAGAGACACAAACCGCTGTTCCTGCAGTTCATCCTACTAAACCTTAAAAAGCAATTAGTTAATGATGTTGCAGCTCTTGACGCTACCTGGTGCTCAGCGATGAGCGTTTTGACTTCCTCTAACTCTTGAGGAAGGGGTTCCTTGTCTTTCTCACCAAGCGTGGTTTCAGCGCACTGCAGCCAGTTTAGCAGGTTCTCCAGCAGTTCTTGAGTGGCCAGCAGTTCGGCCAGAGCACTGGAGAGTCTCTGCTGGTGTTGTCGGGCCCAGGCTGTTACCTGACCATCACACAGAAATATGATCAGACCATACCTCACAGTTATGGATCATCCACTGTGGACCTTTTGGTTACCAGCCCACATATGTGAAGTTACAGCACATAAAATAGTTTCCTAATCTGGCAAGATCTATTGGCTGCCTTCACTCAACTTTCGGAAATATCGGAAAAATGCAGTTTTGTGAGTCTGTCCTGGAACTATAATAATAAAGTTAGTAAAATGAGCACTTCTGAAAAATAACTCATTTCTAAAACAACTGATCCAGATGAGAGTGAGGTTTGGGGCAGATACATTGTTTTATTTCCTGGATTTTTGTGCAACCCATTTATTTCCTCTCCCTGTCAATCATTGTTGTAAAATCTATGTGAATGAATGAATGCATTTGAACATTTTACATGACTTTTACATGTTTTACATTTTTGACTGAAGTGAAGAGAAATCAATGCTCTACTTTCAGTAATCTACTTTTTAAAAATATTTAAGAGAAATAGACGAACCTCCTCAAAGCGTGCTCTAATGATGGTGTTCCAGTGTTTGATGGTGGTGATGGAGTCTGGGTGGCAGATGGACAGGATGGCTTCTCCCATGCTCGTGGCTTTATTCAGGGCTAGTCGTTTCTCCTCCAGCTTCTTCATAAATTCCTGCATGCATCATTATTAAATAGCCATGTTTACACAAAGAGTAGCCCATCTTCATAATTCCTCAGAGATAGATCTGTGAAACGCTCAGCGTTACAAGAGAAAGCTCAGACATTGTTCACAATGCAAGGAAGTGACTCAATGTGCCAAATTAGACTGCTTCCATTATAATTTCATAACATTATTCTGATAAATCATCTACCCTGCAAGTGATACCTGTAAGAATAAGTTGAATAAGTGTCAGTAAAATAGGCAAGGACAAAAGTACAGTCAGATATATATAAACCATACAATAAATGTAGACAGGGTCCTGATCCAAAGAAGAGTATACTGTAGTGACTACTCATTATTCTGTTTATTTTATGGCTACTTACCAAATAAATAAATGGATGTAAAATAGTAAGTAATCACATACAGAACTAAAACTTAAGTAGTATGGCATAAATAAAAAATGTAATGTGTTTATTTACTTATTAAAAAAACGTTTCTTTAAAACTGGACTATGTAGAGTATGTATGCCATCGACGGCATGCTGTTCTCAGTATGCAGAGACTATGCATTACTGCCTATCATTAGTAACTGGCGTCTTTACCAAAGATGAAACCATATCATCTCCCAGGATGTTTGCTTTCTTAAACGGTGAACAATCTCAGGGAACATACTATTTTGGATATCGAATATGAGATCACACTATTTGAGATGAATTATGGGAACTCTTTCCTGGCAAGCAGTAGTTAATAAAGATTTGAAGCCATGTATGGCTTTTGTTACTCAGTTGGACATGGAGAGAGACCGGGCTACGGATCACTAGCTCACATTATGAGTGGAGCTAATAAAAAAAGAATGTCAGGGTTGTGGAAAGCACACACACACACACACGTTCGGTCTTGGAATGATTACGATGCTTCTGGCACACACTTGCGTTTAAACTCAATGTTGTAATGTAGAACAGATACAATTTGATTTTCTGTGTTTACCGGGGTCCATCATTGTTGCCAGTAAATACTGATATGCTATTGTCTCTGAAAGGTTTTACAAGGTACACGTCACACTGATTAATTCGTCTCGTGAGGATACTTTGGTATTGTCGTGGGAAACTTGCCTTGTGCTGCTCAATGAGAGCGCGGAGGGCTTCTTCATCGTCAGGCAGGGCACCGTGGAAGCGAAGGCTCTGCTCGGCCTCTGCAAGCCACTCCAGTAAGATATGAACAGTGGAGTGGAACTCCTCAGCCTGAGCAACGTGCATTCACAAACAGCAGTTAACAGATGCCAATAAACGTGGTTATTTTTCTTCAGTTGTTTACATTTTGCATGACTTTTGTAACCCTTTGTTTTGGAGTTCATTGCACCGTGCACTGAAACATACTGTACAACTTAACGAAAGCTTTCTACGCAGTCCATTCAAATCTTTTTTCTTTCAAAATTCAGAAATCCTTCCGGTTGTGATATCAGTCAACCAAGTGAATGGACTAGAAAAGATGCTATTTCTGAACTCCAGTAGAAATAATAATAGTAGTGTGTAGTATAATGTAGTAATAATAGTAATGTGTTGATGCCTGTTGCGCAGCAGTGTGTCACATTTAGTGTGCTCTGGTTATTGAAGGCTGGAGCAGTACAAACTCTTGTTGCTTTTTTTATTGTAACGGTCAAAAGAATGAGCAAATATCTTATCACAAACAAAATGGTGTTTTCAGGTGGTAAATGTAAAGTTTTACCTGACAGAGTGCCTGCTCGAGCCGTGTCTGTTTGGACACCGAGAGGCTGCAGACCGTCTCCCAGCGCGTGCTCAGCTCTTGCATTTGAACTTTGACCCAAGACGAGTCATCGTGGCTGCTCTCAATAAGCTCACGGGCCGAGCGCTTTAAAGCCTGCACACTGCCAGTCCTTTTGCCCAACTCCTTCTGGAACACCTGCAGTTCACAAGGAGAAATACATACATTCAACCAATCCACATTTCAAGGCAGCCTTTATAGATGGCTGGAACGATCTGCATCAGCAGCAATGCAATCTAAAAATCATTAAGTGTATTTAGCATGGACGCATATTGGGTTAAATAGTCATTTATTATTAGATTTCAACACAGCAGATTTATTAGAACTATAATTAGTATTTATTACACGGCGCTCTGG
This sequence comes from Enteromius unitaeniatus, assembly GCA_032359435.1. NCBI lineage: Eukaryota > Metazoa > Chordata > Actinopteri > Cypriniformes > Cyprinidae > Enteromius > Enteromius unitaeniatus. The sequence goes on along the minus strand of JAUMHI010000054.1, from coordinate 2,787,148 downwards.
AATGCTTGATTCTGATTGGTCAGTTCAGACATTTGAAGGTTCGTTCTTTTCAAATAATAACCGCTCTAAAGTAATAACGCATAGCCGGTACTACTTGTGTGTTTAAAATCCCTCCGCGCCAACAAACATTACCGTTTGGCGCCATCTTGTGACAAACACTG
>JAUMHI010000054.1:2749837-2786887 GCA_032359435.1 Enteromius unitaeniatus | reverse complement strand
AATCCCTCCGCGCCAACAAAGATTACCGTTTGGCACCATCTTGTGACAAACACTGGACAACCACAATTAACAATATAACAACATCTGTTATTATATATTTATATGTAGATGTTATAAATTGTCTTACTAATGTTTGAATGTTAGTCACATGGTACTATATCGTTTCGTGGAAGGATGAAAATGTTAATTTAAAACAAATATGCCAATAAAATGTGTCAAATTCATATTCAGGTCTAGTTTTTTTTGCTTATGTGGCAAGTAGCCGTATAATAGGCGGGATAATGTAGAGGCAGCCGGTAGTTATCGCAGAAATAAGCCCAGACAGTGTGATCAGGACCCGAAGCGAAGCAGATACATTATCCCTTACTTATTTTATCATCTAAATTCCACATTTTGTGAGGTTGTACAGTGCTGTCTATGTGTCATCAGACTAGGGACCAATCAGGAGGTCTACTGCTATCAATCACACTCCTAACATTATTATTTCCTATCAGCCAGGCTTTACGACATCTGTACATAACAGCAGTCATGTCATCACCAGGTTTTAAGTATGCAGCCTCTGACTTTCCATCAGCAACGGTCATTACAAAAAGATTATGCTGGCTCTGTGACTTTGATGATGTGGTGTATGAAATATGGATCGCATTAGGCGATGCTTCTGTGTCTTGCGACTACATCAACGTTGAGATATATATAGAATGTTGCCAAAAAGCTGGAATTTCTTTGAGCTAGATCACCCAGTTCTAGATTGCATCCACGAAATCATGTGTAAACAGCACCAAACATAGTCCGAAGATTGCTGGCGACAATCCAGCAAAGGTTCTTAATTCTGAACATGAATGAGGTCATCACTGAGCTCATCAGCTCGAGTGTGTTCTGCTGTCCGCTCTGGAGATGTGTTTGAGTCTGGGCTTGCCAGCACTCCTGTCACTGCTAATTGAAGTCATATTATACTCCCTCTGTTGATACTACAGCATAATTATATTCCTGCCATAGACTCCAAGAGCAGGACTAAGAAGTTAAAATCACAGGGATGGATATTTTAAGAAAACTGCTCTAGGCTTGAAAAATGCACACGCACACAGATCAGGTCAGAGCATGGCATTGGTGAAACTCTTTTGTGTCATGTGCACTTCTCATTTTTTGTCATCACCACATTTTATCCTCATCTTTTTATTTCTTTATTTTTTACCTAGATTTGTTTGCTTGTTCTGGTTTGTTGAGTTTGAATACAGTGCAGTATTTGATGTGCTCTATGTACAGTACGTGCATATGTGTATAAAAGCCTAAATTAAATTTGGCATGCAAAGCAAATCGTTCAATTTATTTCACATTGTCTTTTTCCATTTTATAGCTTGAAAATACTACTTTTAGTATAGACTTAGACTTAAGATTAGACTTAACCTAGACTTTCAATGGATGGACTAAAATTATAAGGGAATATTAAAAATTTCTAGGGCTGTGACAAAAACACTATTGTATTGTTACTTTAGTTATCTGTATCAATGCCGTTCTCATTCACTCGTCTACAGTTCAGTAATGAAGAAGCAGGTTGTGTGAATCAGTCAAACTCCTACAGGTACCTTATGGCTGTCGATCAGGTTCAGGACGAGGTCTATGTCTCCATGCACGGGCTGGTCTTCAGCTAGCTGTGGCTCCACTTTATAGAGCCAGTCGATGAGAGCCTGCAGTGCGTCTGTGAACTGACCTGAGAACAGCAGAGCCTCCTCCAACTTATTCTGCCTGTAGAAAAAAAAGCCCAAATGATGTCAAATACACAGATTTTTATGAGCTAATATTAACAAATAAACACTGCAACAATTGTATTGCTTGTTGCTAGGTGATGCATTAACTAACATTTACTCATAGGACTTTACTGTAAAATGGTAATATTAATACAATATGAAATAGGCTTAAATTTGGTCATGCAAAATATAAACTATTTAATAGGGGAAAGGGATATGTGTTTTCCTGAAATCCATCCAAATGTGCATGTACCTCTCCACAGATTTCCCGCACACTGTGTCCCACTTGTCCCTGAGCTCACTGAGCATGTCGTCCAGTTTCTGGTTGTCATCCTGCAAGGAGGTCTTGTCCTTCAGAGCTCGGCCCGTGCGACTGGTGGTGTCATACACCGAGTGCTTGCTGCCCAGAGCTTTCTGGAACTCCTACGATCCCCCCACACAAGACAAACAGAGGCGAAGGGTCATTCAAACGCAGCTCAAGGGCACAAGCCATCCTGTGAGGCCTTACGGGAAGCTTGATGTCATCAAATCCTGCCAGTTGTATTTGTGACTGACTCATCAGAACATCTGAAGCACTGCTGAGCTGTTAATTACACACCACCACGAAGCGCTAGGATCACACAATCCACGGCTCTGAGAGCCGCCCACTCGTATCCAGCTTTAAAACCACTGATGCTGCACATCATCTGGGACTGACGAGCTTGTCTTCTATTTTACAGAATCACAACTGGAAAAGCTCTAACATCTCAGTCTGTTTTATTTCCGTTTTTTGGGATTGTGTGGTCCTTTAAACCTTTTTTAATATATATATATAAGTATCTCCCAAAACGTGTGGGATGTAATTATACAGGAGTTTAACAGGACGACACTTCTGACCCACAGCCAGTGAAAAACACAATAGCCGTGAGTGTAAAAGACACCTGGTATTGTGACTCACGCTGTCTGTCAGATGTTCCACTTACACATATGGGGGATAACAACATAGGTGCTAATGGTGTGAACAGGAAGTCTCTATGACCCCCTTTTTTTTCTTGTGACTGGATCACAAGTGGTCAGTGCCATATTTAGCCTATTCCTCTGACGTGATTGTTCTAGGATGTGAAAGCACAGCACAAAAAGCAATTTAAATGGATTACAATTGAAAGTTAAGCTGCACTCCTTACAGTTTTGTTTGCTTCTATTCCCTCACGCTCATAAACTGCATAATACGGGTTTGTTTGTGATTTTATTTTATTGAGTGTGTCAAAATAAAAGAGGAGCGTCTTGATGAAATCTGAACTGAAGTGGTCACAAGAGAGGCATTTGGAGTGCATTTTAATAGCATTTTAAAACTGCTTTAGACTAATATTACAAATGTAGTCATCTAGGCATGTCGTTTTTCTGGTCATGGCTTTTTAGCTGGTCCGATTTCATCCAAAAAAAGTAATACTTATAACCCCTTGATTAACTGCCACTTGGCCAGAAAAGTTCTTAACCTAGTTTATGCATCTGGCACCAGGTGGAAGTGGTCATGTGTCTCGGCTGATCACTTGTGATCGGATCACTGAGATGTTTGGAGGACAGAGGAATGGACTGCTGTCGTCACCTTGTGCTGGGTTAACTGCGTCTTGATCTTGTCTGGATCCTTTGCGATCTCCAGCTCAGAGTCTAGCGCTCTCTCTGACTCCTCCAGCCACTCCATCAGTTTGTTCCAGGACTCATGGAACTGCACAAGACAAGAACATGACAATCCATTTGTGTAGTGTGCAGTACATTCTAGCATTTCATTTTTCATCTTAGATCAGAACTAAGCAATGTTTTACATTACTGAACCAGAGAATTTCTTTTGGCTTTTTTTTCACGTTGAACAACAAAATACTCTTTTAAATCCGATAAGTTTGCTCAAAAATTAATAGCAGTTAGTAAATAATTGTTTGCATAAAGTACACATAAAACCTCTCGGGTCAGTATTAATTAAATGCGCCTTTGAAAGCATTTCCAGTGAAGTCTGTTGATACTGTGGGTCTCTGCACATCTGGCCGCCGCAGTGTTTCTCATTCTTCTTTGCAGCTCCAGCTCAGTCTGGCTGCATGGAGCCTGTGAGTGGACAGCATTTTTCAAGTTCCCTCATAAATTTTCAATTGGACTGAGATCTGGACTTTGACTTGGCTACTCCAAAACATCAGCTCTGTTGCTTTAAGCCATTCCTGCTTTATGCATGGGAATAACAAATCTTGTGTCTTGTCTTGAAGGAAAAACACAGGGATTTCCCTGTATTGTGGTACATTTATTTTATCCCATTCTCCAGACCCATTTGTGGTCAAGAAGAATCCCCACAGTGTGCAAGACTATATCCTCTTATACTATGACTCAAGTCTACTATGACCTGTTTAAGGCACATTTTGAAAATTGCTGTAAATGTGCCAGAAATGAGCCGACACACTATTTTTTAATCTGTTAGACCCTTAACAGAAAAAAAAAAACCTTTGGCATTAAAGAGTCTCGTTAAGTTGATCAGTGGCAAAAGAGGTCCAATTAGGTTCTCTGTGATTCAATCATTCCTACAGTGACTATACCTAGCAAGGGTGTGTGATTAAAAAAGCATGGCTTTTAAATGAGTTTTATCCCACAGGATTTTTCCCACCTGTTTGGCACGTTTCCTGGCATCGTCCAGCAGACGTCCTCTCTCCACTGACCGCTGCACGACCTTCTCCCAGCGGCCTTGAACGCTCAGCAGGAGGTTCTTGATCAACACCACATCCTGTTTCTGACTGAAGTACTTGAGGTGTGTTCCTGTTTTATCCAGTTCGATGATCTGATCCCGATGGGAGTTCACCTCAGTCACGAACACCTACAGGTCCAGCAGATCCATTTTAGAAAAAATACAATGTGTGTGTGTATATATATATATATATATATGAAAAAGGACTATTTATTTCAACCACAGCAATACAGCTCATTTAAAGTCACAATAAAATGCAAGTAGCAACAGATGCTTTTTTAACATAATATAATTTAATTTAAGTTATTGTATGAAAAATGTATTACATTATGATCACACTGCAGCAACACATTAGTTAAGGTACATTCACACAATGTTTATAATACAATAATTATCGTAACAATTTTTACTATTTTAGTCATAAGTACTGAATAATATTAATGAACAACATTAGGATTTGGCTTTGGATTATTGCATGCAACTATGCTAAACTGCTAAATAAAGTGTTACTTAAGTATCTTTCAATAAAAGATTTAATAATATTAACATGATATTAGCAGTTTTTTTTAAGTTATAGTGTTTTAAGATTTCTTTTTCTATATCTATTCTATTTATATCTGGTGCACTCCATTTACTTTTTAAAAAAACTATTACAATGATAACAATATAACAATGTTTTAGTGACTTTAATACATTTCTTATCATGTGAAAGCTGTTATTGCATTATTAGCTTAAGATTTTGTTAAATTTTTAAGAAAAGGTTTAATATACTTATACGTAATTATTATTTCTCTTTGTTGTTGCATGAGTTGCTGCAATGTTGCATCCAATACACATGCACAGAAGATGTGTTCACAATAAGATCTGTAACATATATATGGGGTGCATTTTCAATTGATGCTAAGTTGCAGCCATAATCAAAGAGCACTGACCTTATGCTCATCTATCTGGAACATGATGGTCTCCAGGATGAGGGAGGCAGGCGAGGCCATAGTGAGGGTCTGTTCAGCCTGGGTAAGCCAGTTAATGAAATCCTGGAGTGAGTTATGGAAGTCTGTGGCCATCGCCAGGGCCTCCTCCAGTTTCACCTATAGCCGATCAAACACATCCTTTTACCTCAGATTCACGTACAGGGACAAGTGTAAGTCATTGGTAGGTTGACCTCCTGAACAGTGTACTAGCAAGTTTGGTTGAGCGGCCTGACATGTAAACCTCAGAGTGGACCGCCTGAACAAGCTGTTAAAGTTGAAATAAAGTTGAAAAGAATAAACTACTCTGACAAAGGAAGATGGGGACGGAGGAATGTTTGGGAAATCGGTCTTTAGACAAGGCAAGGCAAGATACGTTTTTTTTGTAAAATATGATGATGTCTTTGTTATTTTTGGCCCTTTTCCTCATGTCGCTGATAGGAAGAGGAGGATATGAGACACAGGAACTTCCCAATGATCTCATCCAGCAGCATGTGTCTCTCTGCATGTAATGTGGTGTCTGCGTAGCATCACATACGAGGAGGTACATTTGTATAAGCTGCAGATGTTAAAGGATGGCTTGACTATCACAGACGAGATTCTGACAACAGCTTGTGTGGTCAAATTCCTGTTGTAAACAAACGTCTCTGCCAAGCCCCAGACTCAACACAGCAAACTGACCCAAATCAAATAAACATGACAGTCAGTTTGGACATTATCTTCACTGAATATATGCTCATTTTGAATGTTTATAAGTAGGTCGTCAGTCACCCACCTATGCATTTTTAAGAATACAGAAGTCTTATTTTTACTTTATTTTCTATGTGTTTTCAATGCATTTCAGTCTATACACTGTATGGAAAAGAGAAATATGTATATATCTTAAAATAGTCCTTTTGAGTGGCACAGTAGAAGAAAAAACGACAATAAAGGTGGTCAGTGATGACAGAAGTAGTTTTGTTTTTGGCTGAACAAGTGGTTTTCTCCACTTCAGCAACTTTTAGAGACCGCAGACAGCTCTACTTTGTTCTGTAGTGATTTATAACTCACTTTGGGCTTGTGCTCAATTGTTCATCTGACCACATCAAAGCACAACAGCTGACATGAACGTAAACCAAAGGCCCAGCGATGCTGATGAGAATGAGTCAAACTGACAGGAACTCTAACAGACTCTCACCTTCCTCTCGGTCACTTTGGCCTGAACACATTCCCACTTCTCCTGCAGGTTGTGCAGGTCCAGTTCAGTGGTGCTGTCTTGACCCTCAGGGGTCATTGCCAAAATCTGCTGCCCTCGGGCCAGAAGCTGCTTATATATTTCCTCCTTGGCTTCCAGTGTACTGCAGAGCTCCTACAAACACACAGAAATACATCATGTTCACTGACAACCTGACCTTTGTTGACTATTCAAAAAGTTACTTCTGATATTTGAGTGTAAATATATCTTTAAAGATTATTAAAGAAATAAGTCTATCAAATGTTTCATAAAAAATTGGGACTTGATTTCTTTATGGGTCTATATTTCTATATTGTGCTTTTTCTGGAGCTTGATTCTGACTGTGCTTATATTTTGCATGAAAAGATTTTTCATGTCATACGTGACCCTGGACAACAAAACCAGTCATAAGTGTTCATTTTCCGAAATTGAGATTTATATATGATCTGAAAGCTGAATAAATAAGCGTCCCACTGATGTATGATTTGGATGAATAGGGCAATATTTGACCGAGATACAGCTATATGAAAATCTGGAGTCTGAGGGTACAGAAAAATCTAAATGCTGAGAAAATCACCTTTAAAGTTGTCCAAATTAAGTTGTATCAATGCATATTACTAATCAAAAAATAAGTTTTAATATATATTTTTTAAGAAATTCACTAAATATCTTCATGGAACATGATCTTTACTTAATATCCTAGGGATTTTTGACCCAAACTATGTATTTTTGGCTATTGCTATAAATATACCCCAGTGACTTAAGACAGGTTTTATGGTCGAGGGTCACATATTAAGGAGGAAAGAAAGTCATATGGGTTTGAATCATCTTAAGAAACAAACATACAAAAAAAGAAACAAGTGAAGCAAAACTGTTCTCAATTACAAATGCATAAATCTTTTCATTACAAATGTTGAGATGTAAAATAAACATTGTGTTGGTTAGTTATAACAAGCTGGCCATCGGTGGCGGATCTGTAGCACTATTAAACACATACCAGATGGGTGTTAAGCTGCTCTCGGGCCGTGTCTGGTAAGCCTCCGAGGGCTTTTGATGCTAACAGCTGACGCTCTGTGTCTTTCAGCCACTGCTGCATGTCTTCAATCTCGCCATGGAAACCTTGAGCCTGAAAACAGATCCGCCAGCGTCACAACAATAGAGTCACACATTCATTACGGCTGGCCGGAGGGCCGAGAGGCTTGATTAATGAGCAGATTATTAGTCCTAAAAAAAGGGCAAGTTTATAGGAAATCTCTAAATTTTGAGAACAATGCAGTCTGGATTCAAAATGAGTTAGCAAGATTAACTGTAGAACAACTTTCAATTTAGTTTGTTTTTGCTTCAGGTCTATAAAACTATTGTGTATTTATTTCAAATAGAAGTATTTTTAACAATATATACGACCGTTCAAAGTTTCTGCAAATCTTTATTCCAACTTTTTTTTTAATAATTGAAAACAAAACTAGAAATTTTTAATTAGCAAGAATGTGTTAAATTGAAAGAAGTGATAGCCTAGATGTGTTTATGTTAAATAAATTCTGTTTTTCTGTTTCTTTTTTTTTTTTTTTTTTTTTTTACTTTTTATTAATAAAAAAATCCTGAAAAAAGTGCTGCAGTCTTCCAAAAAATATATAACTTTTGGCAAAGTAGATCATTCTAATCAGCATATTAGAATGATTTCTGAAAGGATCATGTGATGCTTTAGACTGGAGCAATGATGTGGAAAAATTCAGCATTGTATCACAAGAATAAATTATATTCTAAAGTATATTAAAATAGAAACCATTATTTTACATTATAATAACATTTGGCATATTACTGCTTTTTCTGTATCTTGATGAGCATAAGAGACTTCTTTAAATACATCAAAAATCTGACTGATCCAAAACCTTTGAATGCCATTGTTTATCAAAAAAAATATTTTTGTAATTTAAATAAAAAAAATTTGAACATTGTTCCTGCTTCTTAACTTGTGTAGTCAAATCTTTCCCTGTCCACCTTTCAGTGTTCACACATCAAAGCAAACTCTTTGAGTGATTGCATGTGCGTGTATGGACTCTTTACTGCTTCTCCTTCACATTCTTTAAGATTAAGATAGGACATTTTTGGCCTCATGTTGAGAACATCATCAATCATTTCTCCATTTTAGGAAACGCTCAGCCTCTGAGATTCCAGAGGGTTGCCAGGCTCCCTGGCTGGCTCCTGACCTGCAGCAGGGCACTTTCCAGAAGCTGTCTTCTCTGCTCGGTCTTCTCCAGGATAGTCCTCCAGCGCTGGTTGAGGTTCTCCAGCTTGTTTTGCAGACCCCGCGCCTCCTCTCCAGCACTGGAATCAATGAGGTCACTGCCGGCCTTGTTCACCGCCTCCACCGTGGTCTTATGGGCCAGCACATCGTTCTGCAACACCTACCGAATGGAAAGAAATGACCATATGTGAGATGTACGGGACGTCTGAGGAGCTCTGTGGCTCACTGACCACATTTTGAAATGTTTTTCTCTGTGGCGTACATGGTGCTTTGCAAGCTCGATCTCGATGGCTTTGGGGTCGCCGCAGGCCTTCCTCTGTTCACTCAGCAGCTCTTCGGTATGAGTGAGCCAAGCCAGAAGTTCATCTAAAGCATGCTGGAACTGCCCTAGAGCCAACAGCGCTCCCTCCAGCTTGTGCTGCAAGACATCAGGACACACAGCAGTCATTACAATGATGTTACGAATACGTGTTGTATGTGTTGTAGTGAAAATTTTTTATTTCTGTGCTGGGCATGTGTGTCAACCAGTGGCTAGACTTCTTTTTGATAGGCTAAAGTTCTTTAAAAACAGCATACATTATTCGAAAACATGTCAAATGTGTCTCTGATCCACAAAACATGTTTTAAGATTTATACATTGTCTGAAAGCTGAAAAAAATACGTTTTGATGATTGATGTATGGTTTGTTTGGGTAGGATGATATTTGGCAGTTATTTAAAAAATCTTGAATCCAAGGATGCAAACAAATCAAAAGTTGTCAAAATGACAACTTGGCAATGCACATTATTACTCAAAAATTACATTTTGACATGTTTATGGTAGGAAATATACCTGAGTCACTTAAAACTGGTTTTGTGCTCCAGGCTCACAAATGCAAATCTGATGTGTAATAATAAAATAGGCCCATTGATTCATTTCAATGCTGTGATTATAGTCTGATTAAACCCAAAAGTCTTTTTCTTTTTAATGAAGGAAGACCTTTGACTATCACAGCAATACATTTCCTTTATTAGGATCAATGAAATAAAACTGAACAAATAGTGCAAATATTACTTAATACAATTAATTAAAAAATGCAACAGGCCTAAACATAAAATCAATTGTTCCTATTTGTTTTTTATACACATTTATAGTCACACCTACTATTTATCAAGCCTATTCCCAGTGCATACAATCTGCTATGTTTTCGAATTACCTGTTGCGCTCCGGGATAGCTCATATTACAGACATTACAAAATGGGTTCTTCTCAGTGCCTGACCTGTCTGTTGATAATCTTTTTATCCAGGTTGTCCCAGAGCATTTTCAGTTCATTCATTGGCTCCAGGATGGGAGAGCGGTCGGCTTCCTCCATCACCTTCTTCAGTAGCAGCCCAGCCTGATGGTTCAGCCTTTCCATCTCGATCTGTAGCTGGTACGCATCACCTTTGAACTCCTTCACACAAACGACAGCACAGGTTACATGAGAGTACAGTTTCACTGTGGCTGCATTTACACAGCACTGATTCAATATTTAGATTTTTGTTCTCCCAGTCATCAATCACTAAAGATAACATACTGGCTATTGTTTGCCACTAATAAATTCTTGTAGGAATTACACACACACAAAAAAAAAAATCTCGGGCTAAAAGCATGTTATTTCACCTGTAAGCCACTTTAAAAGCATGAATGGTTAAACATTTACAATTGTGTGAGCTTAAACCAACTGTGTAAGATGAAGCAAATGAATGGCTCTGTGTAAACACAGCTGTGTGGTTTTTTAAAGCTCAATTATACTCTCAGAACAATCAAAAATGAAAGAGGCTGGAGATAAATAGCTCTAAACTTTGATCTGGATCCACTGTGACTGACAAAAAGCAACGCGTCATGGCCATGAGAAAATCTCACACACAAGCAGGGAATCAGTACCTTCAGCTCCTCGATCTGCTGTTTCACAGTCTCCAGGTCCGTGCCCACAGGCGACATCGAATCCAGTTTGCCTTCCATAATATCCACCGAGTCAAACATGTTCTGTTAGGGAGGAGAAAACTATTGTCACAGGCTGCACAACATCCTCGCTCTGCATCGAGTCGAGTTTCACGTATAGCCCCGATACAAATGTGTCTCAGGTGACAGTAAAGACGAATAAAACTAAGCCACACCTAAACCAATTCTACTTTTCTTCAATTCAAATCTGGAGTTTTGGGCAAACAATTGCAACTGGATATCCTTTAGAGCAGACTTTATGAGAATAAATGAGAAATAAAACTTGAATTATTCAGCAGCCGGGGTGAATCATTTGCTTAGCATGATTAAAGTAGGGCATGTTCTTGATCTGGTTACGCTATGACAATGACAAAAAACTATTTTTTTTCTCTCTCTCTTTCAAAGCACTCTTGGTACCAGCCTGGGCTGAATCACGTCACATGAATCATTCCTTTAACACAGGTTTTTTCCCTCATGAGCACATTCAGCACAATATGAGATCAGACTATGCTGACTACAAACTAGCTCCGGAGGTTTCCCATGACTGCATGAGCAGACAGATCTGCGGTCAGCATCATCAGCAGGGCAGAGGTCTGTGCGTGTCATATTTACCTGGAGACTGTCCTGGAACTGCACCGCAGCATGCATGGCTTCCTCTAGAGTCTCTACTCTCTCTTTCCATGTCTTATTCAGGGTTTCCCAAGCTGAGTTCACCTGAGGGACGTATGAGATGTGGTCAGACATTATACAGTGTGACGCCAACTCTGACTCATCCAGCACTTCAGTTACACCAGGAACACTTACATCCTGGGTCTAAAATTAACTATTTAACTCAATTACCATCATAACTTATCTTCTGTGGGATGGCGTAATTTCGTTTTAGAATTATTGTACTGAACTGAACTTAACTGAATGGAAAATTTCTCAGACTGATGAGCCATTTTTAAAACATGCAAAAGCACTGCTTATAAAAGTGTATCATAATGTTTACCATAATTTACCAGAATGGTATTTCAGCATAAACTATGATCACGTTTTTTTAAGGGAAGCATTTACTCTCCTATCAGCTCATTACCTCATCTATACTTTTCTTGATCACTGGTTTATCAGGTTCTCCACACGCTGTCATGAGCTCTGCCCCCAGATTCTGGACCACATTCAGTTCCTCCTGCAGCCCATCGATCTCTTCTCTAAAGCTCTGTGAAGCAAAACAGCAACTATGAAGATATTTGCTGAATCAACATCAAACGTCTGATTCTGAATGCTCCTGACCTCCACGGACTCTTGCTGTTGTTTAACCACTGAAGGATCGACTCCAGGCTCCTCCTGCTCTTTCAGCAGATCCAGCGTGTCTTTGATGGTGACGATGAGAGCACAGTGATCACACCAGAACTTCTCAGCTAAGTCCATGACATCCAGGAGCTTGGCCTCTCTTTCCTCCAGAAGAGCTTGGATGTCATTCCATAGAAACACCATGTTGTCCAGCTTATCCTGAACAGCTTCAAACAAAACAGAAGAATGCATTCAAAAACAAGTAGTCACTCAAGGCCAGATCTAATTTGCTGAGATGACGACTGCACAGTTACCTTTAGCTGAAAGGTCCTTGTCTGCTCCTTCGGAGCGAGCGATCATCTCCTCTCCTCGCTGCTTGAGGGTCTCATACGACGGCTGAAGTTTCTCCAGGTCTACATTCACAGCTTTGTTCTCTGATAACTGCTCACGGATCTTCTCCACCTCCACAGAGATGGATGGAGGCTGGCGCAGGCGTTCGGCGATGCGCTCCAGAGACTCCAGCATGGGGTCTATCTTATCGTGGAACTGTGGAGATCATTGACAAGCAAAATGTTGCAAAATATGTCAGGTACGTTAGCTACAGCCTGCTTTCTTCTTCTAATGGTGAGAGAGATGGACGTTAAAGTGGTAGGTCACCCAATTAAATGGAAATTATGTCATTATTTAAGGATACTCAAGTAGTATTAAATTCTTGTGTGGAACATAAAAGATGGTTGTTTGAATGTTGGTAACCAAAGAGTTGCTAGTAATGTGAACATACTATGGATGTAAATGACTACCAGCAACTCTGGTACCCGCATTCTTCAAAATATATATCTTTTTGTATTGAACAGAAGAAAAAAGTCATACAGGTTTGGAACAATTTGGGTGATTAAATGATGACAAAACTCTCATTTTTGTGGTGAACTGTCTTTTTAACCACTGCTACAAAAGGGTAGAATACAACCCCAACTAAATACTGCAAAGCACCTGAGTGGATTTGGAGATGGCCTCGTCCAGAACAGCAGCTCTGTGCTTGACGTCGACTTTAAGCTGGCTGTACAGTTTGTCTGCGGCCTCATATTTCTCCCTGATTGGCGGCCCCTCTTTGGGACTCAACTCCACCAGCTGAGGTCCAGTTTTATTCATCTTGTCAATGTGTGGCTTATGCTCTGCTATCAGCTCCCTCATTTGCTGAAGATGGAAAGTTTAATACCATCAGAATAAAAAGCAGTGTTTTTCATAACATTCAAAAAAACTGTTAAAGGTCAAACACAGTCTGACAACATATCACACAGGTCTCAAATAGCATCTATCTGACCACTGATATACATAATAATTTATCCTCTTAGCCATTCTAATGAAGCACTAAACCATTCGAAGCATTGCAAAACAGATTTTTTGCCAAATTGTCATCGCCATTGGCCAGTGTAGATGTGTTATAAGAAATTGTAGACATAGGGATACTTATGCAAATGTATGCAAGTTATGCAAATTAACTCTTCATTTATATATATATATATATATATATACAAATATATATATATATATATATGTGTGTGTGTATGTGTGTCTAGGATTTCTTATAACACATCTGCACTGGAAGACTCACCTTATCACCTCACACTAAATTCCATGCACTAGTTTTTGTAAAATGCATCTCACTATTATGGTGCAAAGTTGAATCAGTTTGAGAAAATAATGAGGTTCAAGAGTTTACATTTCCAGTTGATTGTATTAGTCCAGGTCTACATCACCTCTTCAGATCTAAATGCATTTGGATCCGTTGAAGTGCTTACAGGAAGAGTTCTGAGTCTTACCCTCAGCTCCTCTTGTTGCTGTCGAAGTGCTTCATACTCGATAGCTGGCTGAGACAGCTGAGTGAAGGTAGTCCTGGTCTCCTGCAGCCATGGCCAGAGTTCATCGTACGTCTCCCAGAACTGGCAAGCTAGAGAATGAGCCCTCTCCAGCTGCAGACAGCGCTCTGAATTCAGCTGACTAACCACACTGTACTTCTCTGACAACGCCTGGAGCTTCACCTGTATGACAACACAATGATTCTAGTCCAAAAACTACTACACACAGACGAGGCTTTTATTGACATTTTCTTTTATTTACCCTCAATGCCTGTTTCTCCGCCTCATCTTTGTTATTCATAATGGCCTCTCCGGTTTTCACGATGTCATCCACGGCATCCTTATGTCTCATAATGTCCATGGAGAAGCTCTGGAGGAGAAAGTGTGCTTTAGGCAATGTGCCGTTTTAAAACGTACTGTGTGCTTCTGTGATAGTGACCATATGAACACACGACTGACCTTCTGAGCCTGCAGTTGAACTGTGGTCTGCTCCGGCTCAAGCCTGATGTCCCCGAGGGAAGACAACTTCTTCTCTGCCTCCGTCAGCCACTCGAGCTCAGTCGTGGCCGCCTGCTCAAACTGTACACCAGGGAAAAAGCATCAAGTTTCTAAACACCATGCAGTTCAAGATACAGAACTTAATGTTAAATTAAAATAAACCAAACAGTGTGTACTAAAATTAGCTATGTAGACATTATTTTAATGTTCAAAATGAAGGGCTTCTTCTCTTTGAGCTCATTAACATGATTGCCTACATTTACATAACAAAACATATTAAATATCGGGCAACTAAAAAACAGATTGTTATTTGTTTTACAAGCAAAGAAATTAGCCAACTGGATAATCTGCATATACTGTATATAAGTATAAAAGCAGCGCAAAACGTTCATGAAGAAATTAAAGCAAGATTTTAGTTCCTCTTTATAATAACCAAGTGACCAAATTAGAAATAATAATAATAATTCAAATGTATCATATATTTATATTACATATTATTTTACATACCTAGGCCAGTCAACTATGGATAAATTCATTAAGGCTTCTCACAGCACAAACAGACTAATGTGATGCAAATGTAATCAATCTGGGTCACACTCCATTAGTATATTATGTAAATACCATCAAGGCAGCTCAAAAGGATAAATTAAGTTTGAATGACTATAAAGCACTAAAAATTAGCACCACAATGAGGCCAATCACCCCTGGCAGCAATCACAGGCACTTCATTGTTTGGCTGTTCAACAAAATTGTGAGTCTTCCTAATGGAAGGGTGGTGCTAGTTTCTCAAGCAGCTGAGAACCACTGTACCTGCTGGGATTTTAAGACGGCAGCTCCAGTCTGGTCTACATGCTGTGTTATGGCATCGCTGGTCATTCTGTAGCGCTCGTTGTCATCCGTAACCATCCTGTCTAAGCCTTCTCTTGCTCGCCATGGAACGAGCTCCAGCAGGGCGCTGCTCACCTCATTAAGAGAGTCTACCAGTGGCTTTTGATCCTTAACCTCCTTCATCAGTGTCTGGATGTGACAAATAAACAAGTAGTTAAACATCAACCAAATTTTACAATATTTGAATATTGAAATCTTAAACACTTTCCAAATATTAGTTTTTAAAAAATACCATGTTGGCCCTCCAGCATAATCAGACACTAATAATAAATGATTGAGTTTCTCCTATTATCACAGTGGTGTTTCATTGAACAAATGACCTATTTGAAGACAGTCACTTTCTCCATAAGAACATATGAACTTGATGCCACCAACTCAGTATATTTTATATAAAAAATATGAATCTCAACAATATAACATGAGCATTGTAAATGTAGTTTAGATGCATTTGTGTCATCTTTAAGCTGCATGAACACTGCCACTTCAGATGCAGCATCTGTGCCAGCTCTGCCATGCTGTGCAAAGATGGATTTTGTTGATACTGATTTAATTTTATTGTAGAAACAGCCCCATTTTAACAGAATTTTTTAACCTTTTAACATATTTAACATATTTAAGAATTAGTAAATAATAAAGACAACATGCATTTAAAATACTAAGAAAAGTTCGTTTTTTTAATAAATAAATAATAAAAAACCGGATTTGTTGGATTTCAAATAAATTAGTCTGGCAAATCTACACACAATGAGTGGGAGGCTTTCAAAACTCTGTTTGTTTGCTGCTTTAGATACATAGCAGAAACACGTGAGATGTCAAATGCAGCAGCAGCACTAACACTTACTTTCTGCCTCTCTTGTAAGCAGGTGAGCTGCTCTCCGACCGGCTCTTGAGCTTTAAACACGGCCAGCTCAGACTCTACCTTCTCCAGCCAGGAGTTCAGCTCCTCATGTGTGTTTTGCAGTTTTGTGGCAAGAGACAGGGCTTTGTCCAGAGTCTTTGAAACATTGTTGCTCTTTGTGTTGATCTCCGAATACCTCGTCTTTATCCCATCTAGTTTACCTTGGATGACAACAACCTCATCGCCTGAATGAAAGAACACACACAATACAGACATTCATAGAGTTTCAAAGCATTTCTTTTAACAGGAAACATTCTGAATGCTGACTCAGGTTAGCAAATATATAATAATAAAAAAAAAAAAACATAAAATAATTGTTATTGTATTTGTAACAATCACATTTCAAGTAGACCTATACAAATTTCAATCAGTGAGCTTTGTTTTTGTTAATCTCACCTGTGGTCTGTTTCAGCAATTCTAACCCATTTAGGATGGCTTGTTCAATGTTTAGTTTCCTCAACTCAATGTCTTCATGAAGAGCCTGGGCATTGAAACAAATATCAGTCACCAGCATCTTCTGACAGAGCAATACAAAATCATATCACACCACTACAAACAAAAAAATTAAATGAACAAAACAGGGGAAGGAAGCCTTAAGAGGAGGAGCATGTAAAGTACCAGCTGCTCAGCATGCTGTTTAGCGAGCACGGCCGTCGTGTAGTCTTGGACTGAGACTTCGCTCAGTTTGCCGTGAACCTCATCGAGCCAGGTCATTAGGGCCACCTCGTCCTCTCCAAAGAGCTGTGCATTAGCCAGAGCCTGCCGCAATAACTCGGCCTTCTGGTGGCAATGCTCCTGCAGCTCCATATAGCTGCTGTGCATGTTGTCAAGCTTTGTCTGCACCAGCTCCTTGTCATCCACACAGCTGACCGTCCGTAGAGACTGGCCCAGACTCATGGTCTGGTACAAGATCTTACCATGGCCCAAAACCTCCTCCTCTAAGGCCTGATTACCATGACCAGGAGGCAGAAACCATAATAACAGAAAAAGAATGGGTCAAATGAGAACACAAGAAGGAACAACAGAAACGCAGGGAGAATGGTCAATGGATAAAAAAAGTAAAATGTGATGAAAAACAAACTAAACATGGTCATGGGGCTATGCTGTCTCTACAGACGGTTCTGTACCTTATGCTGAGAAATTTGCTCCTCCAATTTGGACGTCTGGGTGCCGATGGGCTCGGAGTTGGCTAGTCTTTTTTCGGTAGCTGTCAGCCACTCAGTCAAAGGCTCAAGGGTCTCATGGAATTGCTGTGCCACCACCAAAATATTCTCCAACTGCTTTTGTCTGCCAAAAACATTGCAGTTTTTTTATTGCTGGACATCAGGTCAGGTTTAACTATACTGTATCGTGGAATATGCTAAAAAAAACAATCCTTGACCCATGAAAAAGACAACTGATATCTTATAAGCAGAGCTGGATTCTTATTTTTAAGCTAAAACCAACGATTTGTGCACCAATTTTATATATATATATATATATATATAGAGAGAGAGAGATTTTTTTTTTAATCAAAATGATAATAGCTTATTCCTATTTGACTTTCCAAAATGTGGCAGCAGATTTGAGTTTTACCTGTTCTCAGCTTTCTTAAGTAGGTCGTCCCACCTTTGCCCCAGGCATTCAATCTCCCTCGCAATCTTCTCCTTATCAAGAGTATCAGCTAAGTCAGTCACTTTCCGTCCCTCTGTCTTAATCAGCTCCACTGTAGTTCTCCGGTCATCCAGCAGTCTCTGCAGAAGCTAGACCGAGCCAGCAGAAACAATACACACGTGTGTAATATCAAAAGATAGATTTCACATCACTGAACTTTTCACTAAGATAAAGTCTAAGCTTTTTAACAATCGTACCTTCTGCTCTTGTATCTGTGCTTTCACCACTTTGAATTCTGCTGATGGCGGCTTCTGATTGGCCACCAGCTCCTCTGTGTCCGTGAGCCAGCTGAGAAGAGATTCCAGTGCATCCTGGAACCTACCACAGTGCAGCAGGGCTTCATGAAGCTGTGCGGATCGCTCTGCAACCTGAGGAGATAACAAACACAGCAGTTTTAAGGAAACTACCTTAAAACTATAGCTTGGCATTACTTATAATAAGAAATTACTCAATTTGTTAGTGTAGCATCTCACACCACACCGCTTTTTGTAATCAAGCTTGGATATTGGAAACTCTACACTATTTTACAGACTATTCCTTAACTACTGAAAAGGTAATAACATCACTGTTTGGAAGTTACTCACCAACACTGGCAAACATTATGACTGTTATCAAAAAATTATGAGCATTCCAGAGGGCAGTGGGCAAAGAAATCAAATGATTCAAATGATGATATTACACCTCTTCAAATTAATTTAAACCGTTTTTGAAACTAGATGAAGGATGGGTCTTACTTTTTTGTTGAGGGTGTTCCATCTAGTGTTGACCTCGTCTAGATCCTGATCAAGTCTTTTGGTGCTGGTGCCTTTGGCTGCATTTTGGATCAGTGCTTGGCCCAAAGTGTTCAACTCCTGCAACTGGCTCTGCAGTGACTCAATGACGTCCTTTTGGAAAACCTGTGCGTGATAAATACAGAAGAACACATAGGAAAAAATTAAGATATTCCCATCTTCACAATATTCAAACAATCATTCTTTCAAAACTAGGAACACTTAATTTACAATAGTTACAATTCTCAGTTAACTCCCTGGGGAGTCAAATTCGTTTTTTCTTGTTGATGCTTCTCTTAAAATTCATTAGCAGATAAAAACAATGTAACAAAAAAAAATCTTGTTGAAATCCAGTAAGAGGACCAAGTTACAAAATAAATGTTCAGATTTTGTGTAAATAGTTTAGCACACAGTAGCTGCTACTACAACCCTATTCAGGGGACCAACATCTAAAACATATGCTAGAGGCCAGTTTTGATGGTCTCCTTAACGGGGTAGCTAGATATATCTTAGCCAGCAGCCTCATAAGGTGAGGCTCTTCCACTGAAAAAGGCACTATTTGCACTCTAACGCCAGTCAACTGGTTGTTGTGAGAAGCTGCTACTCGGTTACAGCCAGCTGTGCACAATCACAACATCTGAGTCACTGACCCGCAATCACGATAAACCTAATTCAGCTTTCTCCTAATCTGATAAAGGCCAAATGGCACTATCCAGCCTCCCAGGAAACACTAATCAAACAATCAACATTTGCCAGCTATTTTGGGTACCTGGGTGGAAGGCAAGGCCACAAGTTCCATCTGCGAACATTCAGCTATTGATGTTAACAGACTCTCTATGTCTTCATCATCCACGTGTTTTGTTCCATTGCAGAAGCCTGCCTCTCTTTCAACTAACAACAAGAAATCCTCCAAATCTGCCATTTTGGAGTCCGTAACTCTTTGCTCGCATTCATAACACTTTTCGTTCTTGGTTACATGTTGTTCTAGATTCTGCCGGCAGCGTGAAAGAGTCTTTGGTTCTGTCACCACAACACTGAGGAGCTCGCAGTCATCCTGCGAACAAGTGTTTTCAAGAAGTTCAGCTGTGGGTAATTCCTCATAACCTGAGAATGTTGTGGCGTTATGCGTTTCACTGCTTGAATCTCCCAGCATACCAACATTTATTTCTGGACAATCGCTATTGGATACAGCGTGCTGACCCACACTGAGGTCTGAGTTGTATGTAGTGTTACGTTGTTGACTTCCAAGCGTCGATGCGTCTGTGTAATACAGCGGAGTGGGTAATCTGTCTTTCATTGAGGAGAAGGGGAACTCTTCCTGACCGGAGCTGAGGGAACGCCCTGGCTTCAGATCTCCAGATACGTGCACCCCCTCAGTAGAAGAAAGGCTTCTTGTGCCAGGCCCGGGTCGCCTCTGGGCTCGTGCGCTTCGCTGTTCTCTCTCCACAGTGGGACTGCACAGACCTGAGTCGCCTTCCGAGGTAAGAGAGTTTGTCATACTGCTTCCTCTTCCCCCTCGACCCAACCTGTGTTGGCCCGTTCCGTCATTACACAGTGTTCCGCTGCAGCTGCCGTATTCGCTGAGGTTTGCGGGGGCGAATGTCCGCCAGGAACGGCGGTGCTGAGCCGGCTCCCTTTTCTCGCCCGCTGGCTGAGGCTTACACAGCATGGTGTCTGCACCCCGGATAATATCCCCATTAAGCTTCAAGCCATCGAACACGACCCGCTCCTCCAAACGCACTGCCTCCCTGCTGCGGAGCTCAAAGGCACTGGAGGAGGCCAAGACGCCATTCCCACAGAGTGCGCTTATGTCCAGGGTGCGATGGCTATATGGTAAAGTGCCGACTAAGTGCCTTGAAGCCAGGCTGCCCTTAGAGCCAGAGTCGATTTGCTCATTCAGACGCACTGTGTCATAAATGGACCTCTGGGGAACGTAACAGTCATCGATGTTGAGGTCCTCCTCCTCTCCTTTGCCCACACAAGAAGGGTTCTGCCGCAGACAGTCTGGTCTACTCAGAGGTTTGCCCATTATGACAATGACTTACAAATGACTTAGAACAATGAGGTAAAGCTTTTCAGTGCAACGATCCTTAACAAACATCAGAAAAACGTTTAAAAAGCCATAGAGGAGAATTTACTTTTGCAAATCACTAGAAAACACTTAATCCCAGGGAAGACGTAAGGAAATAATAAATACAGCCATTAAGTAAATCATAGATTTTTTAAAAAGAATATACTATTTAAAACTTGAAATTACAATACAACAAAAATACTATACATTTTATAATTTATTTTATAGAGGTGGTAAAAATAAAGTGAATGAAATAATATATTTTTGTTATTTCTAATGTACATCACTTCTTCCTCTTATACATCCTTTTCCAAAATGACAATCCTGCTGGTTTGCATTTCTCCCCATTGTCACAACTTGTCATTGTTGCTTGTTTCCTTAGTTCTTTATAGCTCCATCAGGGACGTCATCCAGTGCAAAAAAAATAGCTTGGAATTTTAGAATTTGCCAGTACAGTTATCCACACTGAGGTATCCTGTATGTGTGATGGTGGCATATCCGATACAAATCCTCAAATCTGGGCAAACAAAGCCATAAGCTCCAGGAGAAACAAAAAGCGGCTCCTGCTTCTCTTGCGGTCCAACCGGCAATGACAGACACCCTCCTGGCACAGGGCTCAAGGCCCCGCCCCCCTCACATTATTCAGGCAACATCTGCCACAGCTCCATTTGTGTGGTGGCCGGCTCATGCTGATTGGTAGATGCTTGACCCTCTTTTAATTCTCCCCTTCTGTTTCCTTGTCCCATTTGACTTAACTTCTTAGTGTGCTTCTGCTCTGACAGCAGCTCTCCTCCTCTTGTCAGGGGAGGGCAGAGAGAGAAAAAAGCAAAGCTACGAGAGCAAACGGCACCCTCTCAGATGACATCACACAAGGCAGAAATAGATATTCTTTCTGCTCTCTTGCCCTCTTCGTCCCTTGTTTCTCCTCCTCTCCGCCTGGTGTTTTGGAGCCAAGGAAGGGCCTGTAGTGTCTCACAATTACAGAAGAATGCAGAGGGAGGAACTGGATGGGGGTAATGAAACACTGTAACCTGTGCCAAGTGCATGACAGGTCTTTTTTCATGGCAAGTGGACAAAGTGGGAGAAGCATGGATTGAAGGGTAGAATGAATAAAGAATGCAGTATGGTTCCTGGTACTTGTCAACTTTACTTGCCAGATAATCCGTAGATACATTTTAAGCCCCTTCAAAGTGAACCTCACAGTATGTATGCTCGAATTTGCTGGGTCCCACATAGGACTAAATATTTATTTATGCATTTTTTGTCATTGAGCACCAGCTCAGTACTACATGAAGTTTAGCAACAATAACCCAGTTAAACATTCAGCTTTTTTAACCTCAGTCAAGTAAAAATTACATTTTAAGTCTGTTTTGTGTGTATCTATATATATATATATATATATATATATTGAAATTAAGCACTTACATGAGTTATGTGGCATCTAAATGTATTCATCAGGGCCCATTTATGTGATACTATCATATGTGAAACCTTCTGTTACATTTTGATAGAGTAGGGAGTAGTTCACAGCGTGTAGGTGTCTTGGGAATCAGTAAACAAACTTTTTGTTTTAGCAAAAGGAGGAAATCAGGAAGCTGGAAGAGGTGAAGAGGTTAAAGATATGTGCGGGATTTAAAGAGGGGTGTTTTGATATAATCCAGGCCGAGAATTAAGAAAGATAGAACATTTGTTTTTATAGTTCCAAGGTCCAAGTCTCTGATGTCTCTGAGACGTGTTTACTGCTGTTGACGCCACATAGACTTCTCATGAAGCAAATAAAAGGGATTTATCTTTCTATGACGCCATTTATTTGGATGAACTTGACCATTTGCTGTGCTTTATTTATAAAAATGAGCAGCATTTCTGTGCAATTCGTTTATAAATCCATTCTTATGTAAAAGGCAGCAATTTACGTAAGCCTGACTTTACAAACAATTTACGCCCTTGGCGTTTTGACCAACCATTTGCACATGGCAAAAACTTGGAAGCCAGCTTTTTAAATGTGAATGAACAAATTATCTGACCTGATGTTAAATGCATGAAACCATTCATTTAAACCAGCCGTGATGGGAAACAATGCCTGTCTGTGCACAGAAACAGGGCAGGGATGTTCCCCGTCCAAAAAAAAAACTCTGTCAACAAAATCTCCCACCATTCACACGAACAATACCCACAGGCACTGAAACGCAGAACTATTATTTAGATGAGAACAAAGGTTTTGTTGAAAAAAAAAAAAATCTCTGAGTAAATTCCTCCGGCACTTGAGGGCTGAGATCCGTTGGGCCAAAAACGCTCTCTCTCTCTCTCTTTGTCAACGTCCCATGCAACACGATAGCAGTGAAATAACAACTTCATCATAATGCAACAATGTGCTTAAGTTCTAGTGCTCTGCTGGTGGAGGGTGTCAGGTTCTCTCTCGGGCGTTTGTACAGTGAGTCAGGCTGATGAGTCAGCTCAACACTGGGGGCTCACAAAGACCCTTTTCCCATCATCACCTATGGAATTACAAATAGCTATGATTCAAGAACCAGAAATTCCCACAGGTTCACAGAAAAGTAGTGGAAAAGAACACTTGTCAATTTCCAAACATTTCCTGCAAGTGTAAACCTCACTGTCACAAAGACAAGGCGTTGTGGGTTGATTTCCGACGTACAGACTAAGCCTGTATATTAGGTTTACTCAGAAATAAAATCACAGAATTGAGAAAAAAAAAAG
This sequence comes from Enteromius unitaeniatus, assembly GCA_032359435.1. Taxonomy (NCBI): domain Eukaryota; kingdom Metazoa; phylum Chordata; class Actinopteri; order Cypriniformes; family Cyprinidae; genus Enteromius; species Enteromius unitaeniatus. The sequence goes on along the minus strand of JAUMHI010000054.1, from coordinate 2,763,431 downwards.
ATAAGGATAAACAATTTCACACACGTATATTCTTAAATAGCAGAATCACAATTAAAGAAAAATCTCTGCCTGTCTTAGTGTTTTATGATCTGGGTTTTTTCCTGAGTTTAATGGCCGTATCAGTGAGAACAATGCAGATTTTCCAGCAGCAGCTGATGTAGCAGTGATCATCCATCCAGACATTGAAAAGAACAAAAAGAATGGGGGGGCCCGAACAACAAGGGCCCACATAATAGTCCGAACAGCGGCAGCTGATGCTTTATCACAGCACATGGGTGTCCATGACTGATTCATATGCATGTCCGAATATAGGTTAAGCTTCCTTCAGCTTCAAGCATTTAAAGGCTTTCGGAATGATTTTTTTATCCCACTTTAATTCTTGACAATGGTTTTAACCAGGAATGATGTTGTAAATCTCACATTGTTGTTTTCAGCAGGTTTTCTATCACCGTTGTATTAAAACTGCAACATTATCCATCCTAATATCTGCTTCAATTTCCTTTAGTAGGAATACGACTATACCAAGAACAGAGAAATCTGCTCCAGGTCTTTTGTTTATGGTAAGAAACACACTGCGTTGCTATAACAAAGTAAAAAAAGAGAACACTTTGTTCCAGTATTTTGGGGAATAAGCTACATGTTTAAGCATCTGAAGAATCCAGAAATTCCAGCAGCAGCATACTTTTTCAGATGACGTACTACTTGAAATATTGAGTAAAAAGGTCCAAGAATCCTAACTGACCAAGACAATGATAGACATTTTTGCTTGCTCAAAACAAAAAGCAATTCAGTGCTAAAACTGATATTGTTGTGCATTATAGACTGTCAACAGGTTTTTTTTTCCTGTGGTAATTTGAAATGAACAATAAAGGCATCATCATGGAGCAACTTAATATGCTGAACAGATTTGTTAATAAGCATAATCAGTTTTCTAATATTTTGCATTGAATTAGCTTGCTGCTAAAAAATTAGAGAGCTTAAGAAGCCTATTGTTTGCAGTTGAATGGAGAGGCCTGCTCTAGCATAGCTGACAGGGCAAGGAGCAGAAGCCGGATCCCACTACCTTTCACTGGGCAGCTACGATACACGGCACCCCACTGGCCCCCAGCTGGCTCACTGCACATTCACAACAATATCCCATCAGTTGACGCTCTTTTGTTAGCACCAGATGCTCAAGGACATACTGAACTATCTAGAGAAGGGTCTAACACGTGGCTAACAGATCAAACATAAATCAAGCATCATATGAGCAAGATGCTCCTGTAAAACTTTTTTTTTATTTAATAACTTTTTTTTTTAAAATGTTTTACATTTAAAATTTGCCACTTGTGCATAAATGCATAAATTATAGATTATATCGAAATGCAAAGCTTGCATTTTTTTCCTGACCTTTAATGTGCAAGACTACTTTACATCAATTAAAGGTAGTTTTACTATTTTTAGTGAAGCCATTTGAGGATTATGTCATCTGGGAATAAAAAAAGATATTTACAGTAAGGTTATCCCATTACTTTTTCTAGTAAATATATGTGGTTTTCACAGTTCTTACTCACAGTATATCAGTCCTTTAAAATGTCAGGAAAGGCGAGTATGTAATGAATCTTAATTTTACCTTGAAGGTCTCTAGTTGTTGGTTAATGATTTCTGTTTCCAATCCAACAGATCCTTGGGACTCCTCTTGTTTTTCGGCACTACTCAGTTTGTGGGTAAACTCTTCTGCCTTGCTGTAGAACTCCTCCAGATGACTCAGGGTCTCCTCGACCTGTTCTCTTCTAGCCGTGGCTCGGTCCATCAGCTTTCCACACTGCTTCCCCAGGGTTTCCAAGTCTCTCTTCAGACCCAGGAGATCTGGTGAGGCCTCTGACTCCAGCATCTTCTTGCAACTGTCTCTGCCGGTGGCCGTGTTGGTCATCAGATCCTGAAGTTTAGCAACAAAGTCTTTGATAGTGCTTTGCTGATCCTGTAAGGTGTCAAGATCCCTGCCTACAGGAGCCATGCTATCTAACTCATCATCCAGGTCTGTGAAGTTCGCAAACATTTCACGAATGCTGTTCTGGAATTGTCCAATGCCCTGGAGTTTGTTCTCCAAGGTGGAGCAGGCATCCTCTACCTTTTTGGTAATTGACATGTGGTCTTTTTCCAAGCTGTCTGCCTGAAGAAGAAGATCTGTCACACCTTCTACCTCAGAAGCATCTGCCACAAGACTTTTGGCCATGTCTTTGAGATGCTCAATCTGGTTGTGGACACTGTCTAAGCTGTTTTGCTGAGCCTTCATGCTGGTCAAGTTCTTGTTGCTGTATGCCTGGACACCCAAAGCCGAGTGAGAATCAAGCAGTTTCCTGGCAGCCTCCAGCTGGCCTTTGGCTTCCTTCTGTAAGTCGCTAAACTCTTTTAGCTTCTGTGAGATATTTTCTAATGACTCTCTTTTTAGTGTTAAATCCTCTGTCAGCTTATCCACTTTTTTACCAATGTTTGCCTTCTCTTCCCTAACCAAATCGCCATCTGATGTGACTACCTCCAGGAGGCTGTCTGCAGCTGTGTTCATCATCACAACTTGTCCTCTGTGCTTGTCAACGTCTTTCTGGATGGCCTTTAACTGCAAGAGGGAGCCCTCGATCTCCACAGAGTCCATGCTGAGCTTCACGTTCTTCTCCCTGTCTTCACACTCTTGCAACCATGAGCTCAGTTTCTCAGAATGTTCCTTGTACTTCAGTGCCCTCTGCAAGGCCCCCTGAAGCTTTTCCGCTTGCTCAGCATTACTTTTCTTCAGATCGCCCCAATTGGACCTTAGAGCAGAGAGCTGTCCCTGAAGGGCCACTTTTTCTGCCCCCTCTGTGCTCTGGAGAAGAGCTTCTCCCTCTTTAATGATGGTGTTATATGGTTCTTCATGCCCACTAATGGCCTTCTGGACAGCACTGTTCTCCATGAGACTCTGTTTTAACTTCTCTTCATTAGCAGAGATGGACTGTGGCTTACACTGCTCCTGCAGAGTCTGATTCAGCCAGGCTTGGAAGTCCTTCGATGTCTGATGGAACTGTTGGGAGCTGGCGAAGGCTGAGTTGAGCTGCTCAATCCGCTTTCCTGGCGGACACAAGGTAAAATATAAGAATGTTAGATAAGAAGTCTCAAAACTTGTCACAATTATCTAATACTGTGTCTGAGCAGGGCATAACAAGTTTTTTTTCTGCTATGTCTGAAAGCAAATATCACAACCAAATAAGATGCTAAGATATGTTCAGTTTGTAGGGACAACTAGTCACTTTGCAACACTTTGTCATGAGTTGCTTGTTATTGTTGGATATTATCTGACACTTGAGCCACGGATGGAATCTGCTTTTTTTGCATTTATCACACTGATTTGGGGGGATCAGTTGAACTGAATTAATTTTGCTGAACTGTATTAAAAGGGTCATATGATGTTACTAAAAAGAACACAATTTTGTGTATTTGGTGTAATGCGATGGGTTTATGCAGTTGAAGGTGCAAAAAAACACCTATTATTTTCCACATACTGTGCATTATTGTTTCTTCTCTGAGCCCCGCCTCCTGAAACGGTTTGATTCATACAAAGCTCCTTGTTAGAGACCTACACTCCTGCAGGAATACCGTGGGACCCAATGCACGAGTTTTCTGTTTGACCACTTCAGAAATCAATGTTTATTATTATTTTGTTTCACAGCAAAATGATTAACCTATTTCTAACTGTATTTCTATGTTCTGAAAAGCTTCTTGTTCGTGTCCATGTTCATCATTCCATTTAATTAAACTCAAATAAAACATATTTGTTTATTTTCCATTTCTTTTTTATTTATATTCAAAAGGGAAACAAATAATAGAGTAGCGGGAAGAAGCGGTAAAAATAAAACTACTTATATGTTTACCTGTGGGCTTTTTCAGGCGGGAGCGGGACAAAAATTTAACACTGCGGGCGGGGGCGGGAGAAAATAATATATATTTTTGCGGGAGCGAGACTGAAAAATCCGTCCCGTGCAGGTCTCTACTCCTCGTTTCAAAAAAGCAAGGTGTGCTCTGATTGGTCAGCTATATAGTGCATTGTGATTGGCCGAATGCTGCAAGCGTTTGATAGAAATGTCATGCCCCTTACCATAACGTGATGCTGCATCCCTATGACACCAAAACAATAACACACATTACAAACTAGGAATTTATTGTCTAGATCAGAGGAAACCACAAGCACTTCCCTTCACTGCTCAAAACTCACGTTTGAATAGTAAGTAGCAGGTTCTTTTGATAAGAAAACGTAATTTACTGAAAGGTTGTGAGTGGTCAGCAGCAGACTGTTCTTGCAGAGGTAGAATTGCCTCTCTTTCTACTCTTGTGCACAGCCAGCATAGACTGCTCTGTCAGGTTCAGGAATCAGTAAATGTGCTGAACACACTCCAATATTTGTGTTCAACTGTTCTGGAACAGTGTTGGAAACACAACTTAACACTGATTTATAGTCGTGTCCTCTTTTAGAAGAACAAAGTAGTTTGACTTTCACAATGACGCACAGCGTCTCCAGAACATGGCACCTGCAGCAACACTACAGACAGAATAATAGCTCCGCCTGCTTTCTTTGCATAAATATTTGGGCTGTGTTTGAAAATAAACACACTCTGTAACGTAGAAAATTGGGGGCATGTTTAAATGCTATTTTAGGGGGGAGTGGACAAGTCATACATTTATAAAGAATATTTCTTTGGTTTTGAAACTTTCATCTTCACAATTTTCGGGATCCCATGTATCCAGTGAAAGTTTTTCTCCAAAGACAAAGGAAAATTTTAAATCGCACCATATAACCCCTTTAAATTTAGATTGATACTTGATAAATACTTGATAAATGAACACAGGTCAGAGAATGCACTTGACTTTATATAAAAAGGGGCATTCAGATTCTGAGGACATCTGCACAGCTTTCGGCAATGTGCAAATAGAAATATTCTGTGATGTTGCAGAAAGAAGACAAGAGTATTTGAAGTAAACTACAATACCTGCTTTGTCCTCAAGTTGTCTAAATGGTTTAGTGATGCCCTCAAGTTGTTTTGTCAAGTCTGCTCTGAGATACTCTTCAGTCACCATAGCAGAGAGCTCAGAGCACACATTTTCTGCCTCCTTCAGCCTCTTCTTCTCCTCTCGTAGCTGAGCCAGGATAGCATTAGTGGCTTCAATCTGCTTCTTGACTTCATCAGGTTGGGTGCTGAGGGCCTGCTGGTTATTAAGTTCAGTCTCCAGGCAAGTGACACTTTTATTGAGGCTTTGCAAGAGCTCCTGGAATTGAGTGGTTTTACCGACAGCCTGTTCAATGAGAGCATGTCTCTGAGACAGCTGACCTGTCAGGGCCTGCCACTTCTGGGAAATAGATGCCAGCTGTTCTTCAACCTGCTCTAGAGCAGGATCCTGCTGCTCTGAGACACTGGCGATTGCTGTGGCGGCCTCGGTTAACTTCTCATACTGAGGCTTGCGGCTGTCAAACTCCTTGAGGAGAATCTAATCAAAGAAACAACATATGACATTAAATAATAGGCATTAAGGGATTACTAATCTTCAGTAGCATTAGAACTAGCACAGTATGCCACTCTATCTTTGTAACATAATAGGACAGTTCATTCAAAATTGCATATTAGCATGCATATTAATAGCACATTGGCTGTCAACACTTATAAAGCATGTATCAATGCCTTGTTCCTCCTTATCATATTCTACATCCCTTAATCGTACCCCTTGCCTAAACTTTTATAAGCAGTAATTAGGAGTTAATCGAGCCAGAAGTCATGGATAATAGGTGGTATAATAGCAAGAATTGGACCTTACATATGTCCATATGACCAGTGTACTATATTCCAAGTCTTCTCAAGACAAAAGATCGGTCAGATAAATGAGGTCTTTTGGCACTTTTCTTTTTTTATTGCCTTTTTGGCAGTCTCTGATCATTTATTGTTTAGAACAGAAAAAGCCTAGCAGGAACATTCTCCAAAACATCTTTTCTCTTATCTGAAAGAAAGTCACATGGACTTTGAACATCATGATGAGAAAATTATTAATTAACTGAAATTTAATTTGTGGGTGAACTAGGGTTGAATAATATATATATATATTGTGGCGACAATATAAATTGTATGTATAAAATGTGTATATACATAAATAGAGACTTCACTGTATTGTGTAATATGTAAATAACAGAAGAACGTTTAATTCAATTGACTATTGTTAAAAGTATAAGAGTTATTAAGTGCTAAAATTGAATATTAAAAAGTCATTCCTTCAACGCTGTTGACTGAATAACTTCAGCAACATACATTTAATACAAAGAAGATTATGCGTTTTAAATTGCTGAAAAATGTATAGCTTATTTGTTCGTAGTTTATTTACAGTTTATGGTTTATTTAATTTGTCTTTCTTTATTGTATGTGCCCAATTATTTGTAATATGCATTATATTTTTAATAAGAGTGATAAAATAACATTGCATTATATATACATATATAAAAAAAGAAAATTGAAGTGAACTACCTCATATAGCCTTTTCTTTATAATTTGTTTTAATAATGCGTGGCATAAATTCACATGTATGTTTATGTAATGCCAGTACCTGGACTTGCTGTTTTTGTGTTTTAAGCATGTTTGGGTCCACAGACAAAGGCCCCAGGACGCCCATCATCAACTCTTTCTCCTGCAGCCACTGTGAGAGCTGTGGTTGGGTCGTCTGGAAGAGCTCCAGCATGCGAGACGATTCCTCCAGGTGCTGTTTCCGGACCTCCATTGTGCCCTTGACCTCCTCCCATCCTGCATCTGTGTGTGGAGCATAACACACATCATTTTATCACTCCCAGCTTCACAGCATCGATTCAGAGCATGAGCTTTCACAGGAGCTTGACTTCAGCTCACAGTTGGAGCAGAAGATAAGTGTGTGAATCTGCACCTGGCCATGCACACAGATGAGCAGATGAAAGTAGATGATGGATGCATACCTATCTGTGCCAGCATTTGCTTCCACTTTTCTGCCTCGGGTGAATCAGGGTGTTCCTCGATTAAGCAGAGCAGATTCTCCCTGAGCTGCTGGAGCTGCACTTGCTTTTGTTTCATATTATCTTCAAAGACCTTGAAGACAGACATAATAATAATCAGTTATTTTAATGCTTATAGCTTAAAGAATCATCTTATGATGACAAACTGTGAAGGTTTCCATCTACAATTTATGGCAAGGCCGAAACTGAATCTGTGCAGTAATTGTTGAGGAAAACCTGAAATTATGTGGAATAGCTAGAAATATGGTAATGCATCCTGGCAACCAAATAATCCACAGTAATGCATTTAAATTTACCTTCTGTTGCTCTATCTGTGATTTTACTGCATCTTTCCCAGATGGATGGTTACTTAATGATGCTGCTGTCTTCTTTGTGTCTTCCATCCACTGACGTAAAGACTCAGCCTGATCATGGACGCCTTGAACTCTCTTCAACAGAGCGCTGAGCTCAGAAGACCTGGCCTTCAGGAACTCCCCCAGATGTTCATAATCATTGTTGATGCAGGACATGTTCTGCTGTACCAGCATCAATTCTAATGGCAAATAAAGTAAACGCTTCTAGTTTTACACAAATAGGCACAATAGCATACATTTAAACTCACCACAGTGCAGGCAATTGGTCACAGGAAAAAAAATCATCAGTACTATAAACTATTTTGAACTTTTACCTTGATTTGTCAAATAGGAATGGCTGCCTGGACCAGAACCGTTACTGATGGCTGAACCTTAAGAGAGAGAATAAATAAATTCCTTCTGTTTGCTTTTACACTGGATGGAATTAATGACTGATCATGTAGAACCGAGACATGTAAAATCTTAAAATATTCCTTGGCAATACCTGAGTTGTGATGTATCTTGGCTTTGGCTGGTGATGTCAAAACACTGATTAGGCTACATAGAGCAGATCCTTTGCTATTTATATCCTGGACGGCAGGAGCTTTGGAGGTCCATTCGTCCAGTAAGCCCTGCAGACAACAGACCAGAAAATGTCATTTGAAAACTTTCAAAAACCTTCATTTTCCTTTGGCCTTTGGAACATGACACACACATTGTTATATATATACGAACATGTGAAGTCTATGTCTGGCCAACAGAAGGAGGGCTTGAACAACAGAAATGGAACAATTTAATTTGATAGTATGTTTACACTGTGTCATTACATTGGTATTTGATAACTGCAATTTAGAGGCAAAAATGCATTAAAACGTAATACATTATTTAAATGCATTGATTATTAACTGACTGCTAACTTATTAGCAAGCCCACAGCTTACTGAGCTCACCCAAAAATGGGACAAAATGTCCATCTCTGTAATGCCACACCACTGTGTTCAGCTCCCTCTGCTTACTTCCTGTTTGTTGGGTATTTAGCATGGAACTGCTAATAGACCCGTGTGAAATATTGCCAGTCTATCTGCATACAGAGCATTCTACTTTTGTCTTGCCTTTTTCTGTGAAGTACTATTGCCTGATTTACCCTGTTCACGTTTTTGGATTGCCCCTTGCTTTGACGTTTTCATTGGACTGTCTTTTGGTGTTTTGATCTTTGCCTTCTGCTCGTCCTATTGGATTTGTTTGCTGTGGATTTTAATAAACGAACGCACATGGATCCTCACTCGGCCTCTACCTCGTCACAACCTCACATCATTACTATGACACAATATATCAAAAGTTCATAATAGCTCACAAGCCATTCCAAAAATCCATTCCAGGACATGCGGTAAATGTGTAGACAAAAACTGACCAACAGATTTTAAGTGCGTTCCTCTAACTGAAGAATCTGCCGTACACAGTGAGATGTTTCTTCTAACTATGTTCTGTTCATTTACATAATCGTTCTATCCCGAAATTTTTGCGGTCCCACAATAAGAGGTGAAAAGTGTAATCCATCACTCACATTGACTCTCTGCAGGTCTGTTCCCAGGCCCTGTTCACTGCAGTTGGGCCGAAGCACTGGCACTTGCTCTTTTGTCTCCTCCAGCCATTTCATTAACACCCCTGCGGCAGCTTTGAACTCCTGCAGCTGCTTCTGGCAAGACGAAACCTCCTCTTTTCTGCAGTACATAGGATACATATGCATATAGAGTTTTATTAAAAAGTCTGACATCTGGCAAAAACTAATATTTCTTGTAATTCTTTCCCATTACAGCACATGATTTTAATTCTAGCGTCACTTTATCCAATTAAATAAATAACAGAAACACATATCAGAGCCAAGAGAAGTATATAAAAAATAATGGGACACACCGGAACGAGACAATGTCATGATTTGAGGCATATCCTGTGTTTTTATCCTAAGTACTCTTTTTTTGCTAAGTGCTGTTACTTAGTAATCACTTACTTATCAGTAATTGTCTTCTTGAAAGCATTAAAGATGTCGGAGATGTTCTGCATCTTGCTCTGAAGAAGAGCTGTGCTTCCTTCTGGACCCAGCTTGCTGAGTTCCTCAGTCAGTTTCTGGAGCTTTTCCACATCCATTGCATGTTCTGCTAACTCTGCATTTGTGTCCTACAAATAAAGATTTTATTACAGCTTCAGTATGTGGAACATAAACAGATGACTGACATAGACAGGTTGTCTAAAACTATAGACGTTTTTTTATATATAATAACTTCACAGCCTGGTTTTTAATGTATTTGCTATTGTTAATAATTAGGAAATTATAATTTTGATTGATATTTTAAAGTTAGAACATTTAATCAAAGGATTCACCCTAAAATGCACCATCAATATTTTTAGTCTGGTTTAGTCAGACTAGTCAAAGAAAAAAGGCTGTACTTTTAGTGTTCAAATAGGGCATTGAGTATAGATTTTGACCTCAAAGCTAACAGACATGAACCAATAGTATGAAAGTCCAATCAAAGTATGTAGTTCACTGAGTGAGCAGCACACCTGGAGGAGCTGTGAGAGCTCAGTGACATTCTTTCCTGGCCCGTCTGTTTCAGAGACAGCCTGTGTGCTCTTCTGCACAAACTGCTGCACCTTCTCAGATGTCTTCTCAAACTGCTCCACCTTGTCTCGGAGCTGCTCCATCTGAGCTACCTTCTGCTTGTGGCACTCAGAGGTGTCAGTAAACCGCTGGGACAAGCCCTCCATCTTACTCTGGAGCAGGGCAGCAGTGGCCGGCTCGGCGTTCTCCACAAACTTCTCCACCTTTGCCTTCATGGCCAAGATGCTGCTCTGCCTGCTGGACATGTCCTGCTCCAGAGCCTGAAATAAATGGGAATGTGTTTTTGTTTTTCTATTAAGGTGGTGTGTAATTAAGTTAAGTCTGTAAGTTCAGCACCAAATGGAAACATAGAAATGATACAGATACTTTCAAGACATATTTTCTCTGACCTCCACTGGTCAATTTTGAATTCAAGTCAAGTTACTTTTCAAATTGATACAATGGGAGTGAACGGGATGTTTGGTCACCAATACTCTTCAATACTCTACCCTGCAAACAGGTTTGGATCAACATAAGGCTGTATTTTTTTGTTCTCTCTCCCTGTAATTGTGCATTATAGAGTCTTGTCTGGTACGTTTTGGCTAGGTGGTTACATATTTACTTTGTAATGCACATAGTATCTTTGGATGAGAGGTCAAAGGTCACATACTGCCTCCTTGCTAAGTGCATCTGCAATGGAGCTGGAGTCCAACGGCACTTTTGGGGTCTCCTTCACGCTCTCCTCCACCTTCTCCATCCAGGACATCATCTCATCCAGGCCGTCCTGCACACTCAGGGAGCGCGTCAGAGTCACCTGCAGCTTCTCATTGCGGTCACTCACTGATTTCGACAGGTTGTCATATCTCTCTGCGATGTCATCTATAAACAGAAATCTGTTTAACAAATGATCTGCTTTCCAAAAGTATTACAGTATTTTAGCATCTAGTCATACATAACTGAAACTTCCATTTTTAAATTTACTTCACGCTGAATTGAATTCTTTGTGATCTTAAAATAGGCTTTATTTTCTTTATTCAAAATGCCTTTTTTCTTGTAGGAGCCCTATGCTTCTGTTGTGAAATGTGATCCAGGCATGTTTTTGTGAGGTTTTTGGCTCACCCACTGTCTCCTGAATCTCCTCAGGATTGGACAGCAGGTCTCCCTCTGCGCTGATCAAGGCATCAGCTGTTTTCCTCAACGTATCCACCGCAGCCTGACGGGACGTTGTTTGCCCTTGAAGATTCTGGAACAGACCAATGCTTATTACACTCCACTAATAGGACTGCAGTCAATAGACTGATTATGTTAAAAGCACAACATCAATGGCGTGTGATCTAAATCCATCCCAACAGGCCATACGACACAGTGATATTAAAAAGTTGATTAGCATACGGATATATACACACAAGGTCAGAAGACAGTTGTACTAAGCAGTACTTCCCTAGAGAACTGTAACGCAGCATGAATATATTTTCTGTGTGTGTATCTGATCTCGCTGCTGCTCAGCCAAATCTGGTCTGAGTGCATTATGGGAGAAGTAATCTATTTAAGTGTGATTAGCATTGTCTGCTTCTGTATCCACTTCTGCAAGCTGTAATACACCACAAGCAAATGAAATCCCAGCTCCCGCAGGTTATTTGTGTTGTGGCATGTTTTAAGAGCTTTAAAAACACTGAACAAAAGATGAAACAACTGCTTTTTTTTATATCGGTACGTTTAGTTCTTAGTTCTTAGTTCAATGTTGTTTTAATACTAGTTTTATGCCAAAAACCAGTTTTTAACATGTGAACTAGCAGGAATTAGAGCAAGTCAACTTATTCTACTAACCCTAAACCGACCCTAACAGTCTACTCTGAGAGTTACTAGACATGTAGTTGTGAATGAATGAGAATTAGTTGACAGGTAGTTACAGAGTTACTTATAGTTAGAAGAATGTCTAAAGTGGACTTTTTGGCTTATGTCTAAGGTAAACATATTTTGGTCTTTATAATAAATATTATTTGTAGTTTGTATGAATGTTTTTATCTGTTGTTTCAATGGATATGCAGCTGGAGATGACTAGAATGTAATGACATCTTGAACTCCTGTTGGCCCTCAGCAGTGAGAGTTTATGCTGTCATGAGTTTCAATGACCTATACCATGATATAGATTGTTCACCATGTGGTCAATTTTAACCAGGAAATAAAACACACAGATATCTGCTGTTTAGACATATACATTTACAACATAATTATAATAATTGTGTCAGAATTCTGTGAAGCGAATACAGTGATATAACGCTCTTGCCTTGGTCTCCTCCAGCTGTCTCTGTAGGGTTTGTGGATCTCCAGCAATGGGCTCTGACTGCTGCCTTCTGGACTCTTCCTCAGAGATATTTAGCCACTTCACCAGAGCACCACTGGCATCTTCATACTTCTTGTACTTGTCCACCACATCTTTCAGGTTGTTTCCAAGCTGATTGCACTGAAATGCATCAGAAGTATGATTTTTAGAGTATGATTTAAAATAATTATTATTCATATAAAAGACTGAAGGGTTTAATAATGTCATAACAGACTGATGAATACTGCTTGAATGTTTGCGGAACTTAGAGGCAAATGCTGCCATCTGTTGGTTTTAATCAAAAAGTGCTTCCCATCCAGCAAAATGATTCTAAACACTTTAGACAAATTCTCACTATTAACTACAGTATTTGCTTATTAGCATGCCTATTATCAGCATATTGCCTGTTTATTAGTACTTATAAAGCACATATTCTACATCACTAAAACTACCCAATACCTATTCATGAGGTAAAAGTCATAATTAATGGTTTGTTAATACCGTGATTTGGACCTGAATGTGACTGAAAATTAAATTACTGTGCTCCTGGAAATTTTTAAAGCAAAACAGAATTTTCTACATGAAGAAGAGCAGAAGTACCTGCGTATGCAAGGCTTTGTAGTGACCGGCGGCAGAGTCCAGCCTTTCCTTCACTGCAGCACAAGTCCCAGACATATCAACCATCGGCAGGCCTTCAGATTGACTGCGATCGCAGGCCTTCGCTGCGTCCAGCACTTTCTGACCAGAGATGGTTATGAAGCGCAGGTCTCCTTTATGAGAGATGACGTCTTCAGAGAAACTCTTCTGTCTCTGTAGATTGTTACTCAGAGTGTCCAGACCGGCGGTGGGCACCCCGAGCTCCTCCATCTGCCCGTCAGCCTGCTGAAGCCACGTCTCAAACTCCTCACAGTCCCCCTTGAACTTCTGAAGCTCCTCCTGTACGGTCTGGACCTGCTTCATCTGCTGCTCGGCCTGTGTGAGAGAGGCCTCGTAGCGACCCTTCAGCTCTTTAATGTCCCTCTGTAACTTGTCTTTTTCAGCCGGCGACAGGACCTGAGCCTGTTTGTCGAGTAAGGCCTGTGCCGACTGTGTGGCGATGATCAAATCCTGCTGCTGGGACAAGATCTCCTGGTGGTGGGCCTGTGAATCCAGAATCAGGAGCTAGTCAGTCAAAACATTTTATTGCCAAATCTAATACATTTAATTCAGTGTTGTTAAATTGTTTTCCCCTTTTTAAAGCGCCCCTATTATGCTTTTTCAAACATGATCGTTCATGCAGTGTGTCATGTAGCTGTATGTGAACATAAACTATCTGCA
>JAUMHI010000054.1:2716305-2749737 GCA_032359435.1 Enteromius unitaeniatus | reverse complement strand
TTTATATGCCCTTCTGAAAGATGAATCTACAAAGAATGAGTGATTAACATTCATTTTTTCAACAACACCTCAGCAGTGCAATCTCTTGTTGTGTTCGCCTCATTTTACTTATTACTGCTTTTCCAATCTTGGAGTACAAAACGATATTCACCAAACGTCTTAAAAGAGTGATCAGTGCCCAGTTTATTAGGACCGGCTTGCTCCTCTGAACTTCTACCTGTAAGTAAGATTAATAATTGATGATTGTATTTTCTAGCAATCTTTCAAAACACGTATTTGTGGAGTTATGCTGTGTAACAACCCTACACGTGTCCTGATCACCGGCTAACTTACGGTTCTGTAGTTCTGTCTAATACTGTGATTGATGCAGCTTGACTGTCTGTCAGTCTCATCATTAGTTTAAGGCCCTGTTTACATGAAGGGAAGACGCAGGTACTTCTCTGCGGTTTGGTTATGCGCCAGAAAATGCTTAATGTCATGTGAGCGCCCTATTTAAAGTTACATAGGTTTGGCATAGTTATTATCACGCTCAGGGCGTATTTATGGGGGTTGATATAAATGACAAGTTTTTTGAAAACGATGTGTGCACAATGTTGTTATTGAAAACAGATGGTAGGAGATATTCATTTCTCTGTGTGTAAATGTGGCCTAAGTAATGATAAAAGATGTTTAACGCAGTGGTATGCATTATACAATGCTGAAGTTCATTACTTAGAGGTGTGCCAGATCTGCTTACAAAAGCACTGTCCACGGTAGTTTTGGTACAAGCTCTGTGCTGTGGAGCGCTGTAGCGGTAGGCCAATCATAAAGGACTGCGCCATCTGACCAATCACAGTGAGGGGTTTACACAAACTGAGTCTTCGAACTGCTTCACACGAGTCGTTTACAAATTATTTAGAAATGGGGTAAAATTTAATCTATTTTTGGAGAAAACTAAAGTGTTTTAAGAGACTCATAAAACAATATTAGCAACCTTTAAAATGGCATAATAGGGGCACTTTAACAAGTCACCATTTAATCAAATATTCTTGGCCTACAAATTATGTATGCACTGATATAAATATATATATATATATATATATATAAATATCTTATGGTGAATTTTCTTGCTTAGCCCTTGTTTCTAAAACACTTTCTAAAGAAAAATCTCAGTAAGTAAAATGTTTCATGTCAAACTAACAGTGTGATATCAATTATATTTACAGCTAGTGATGACTGAAAGTTCTATGTTTCTGCATAGTATGAACCCCAAAAAACTGAAACAAGAGACCAAAATATTAAAGGAAATTCAAGACTAATTCAAGATCAACAAAATCACTCCAAATAAAATAAGTGATGCAAAATGTTCAAATTACTTAATTCCCATGTAGTGCAGAAAATTACATGAGATCATTGTCTTATGCTTGGTTTCCATTCCTTTGTTTAATAGTACAGAAGAAGGAAACCAGGGTAACTTCTCAGCAAATGAAGACCTTTGTCACTTTGGCTAATGTTCATATTCATGAGTTCACCATCAAAAAGAAAACCACAGAACAACCATGGTGTCATGGCAGAGTGAGATGTGCTCTGCAATAGGATCATTGCTGCTCATCTGCAGTTTGCTAAAGATTATGTGAACAAGCCAGAGGGTTTGTTTTGTGGTACCAAAAATATAACCTTTTGGCTTAAATGAGAAGTGCTTTGTTTGGAAAAAGTAAAGCATTGCATTCCAGCTTATGAAACGTATCCCCTTCACCCATCTGTGAAACATGGTGATTGCAGTATCATGATATGGGCCTGTTTTGCTGCATCTGGGCCAGGCTTGCCATTATTGATAGAACAATGAATTCTGAATTATACCAGCAAGTCCTAATAGAAAATATCAGGACATCTGTCCATGAACTGAATCTCAAAAGAAAGTGGACTATGCAGCAAGACAACAACCCCAAGTCGTTCTAACAAAGCATGGTAAAAGTTCATGTTTTAGAATGTCCAAATTGAAGTCTAGACCTTAACCCAATTAATTTTTTTTGGGTTATTATTTGTCATATAATTCTGTAGGGTTCACAAACTTTCAAGCACCGTTGTATACTGAAGTACTTACTTGAATCTCTTTTAATTGCTGGTCCAGATCCAGGGCTTTACCGTCTTGTTTTTCCCCAGCATGTAGACGTGTGTTATCTGTAGTATCTAATGCATTTCCATTAGGATCATCTTCCTCTCCTAGTATTCCCTTTATTGGCGTGTACTCAGGCATGTTTCCATTTTGTTTAACTATCTTGTCTTTTTGTATTCCACCCATTTCTTTCTCTTTCCCAATGTTTGATATCCAGCCTAGAAGACCCTCAATTTTATTTTTGCTCTCTTCAAGTTGTTCTACAGCTACCTCCTGTAAAGAGAAAGAAAAATAATCAAGGAAAGTATACAAACATACGTAGAGCCAGCACAATCTGAATTCGGTCTTTTGAAAACATCTGGTTGAATAGTATTTTTCCCCACTAACATTCTCAGTCTCCTGCTTGATAGCACTGGTCAAAACCTTCTCTAGATCCTTCCTTGACTCTTCTGCCTTCTGGTTAAGCATATTCGCTTTGCTCTTCAATTCCTCCAGTTTGTTCTCAAGAGCCGATATCTGCTCCGGAGTGAGTTTACTGCGATTCTCTTCCAGAAACTTCTTTGTGCTGCTGATGACTTCATTGAGCGCACTAGCATTAGCTTGGAGGTCTTTCTGTAGAGCCTGAGAGACCAGCATAGACACACAAACACAACAGGTCATGTGCTACAGTCATTTCACCACAGGTAATTGTCACCTGTTGCTAACCACTGCCATCACGTTGCTAGGCACTCGTGAAGGTGTTGGTATGGTTGTCTGGGTGGGTGTATTCCTGAGGCATTGTTAGGTTGATTTGTCTGGTTGCATGGCTGAGCATTTACTGAGTCTTGCTTGAGTGTTGTGGGTGAGTGTTGCTAGGATGTTTAAAAAATGGTGTCGGGTCATGTAAATTTAACAGCACACCTTAAATCATTATTTAACACAAATGGAGATATTTTGGGGTGTCAGTGTGCAGAAGAAAACAAAGCAGAACAGGTAGTGATCCTTAACATAGATCACCAATAACCTTACAAATCAGTGTATTATATGTACAAGCATGATCGAAAATGCTAACGGTTGTACCTGCTGCTCTTGTTGGTATTGCTGGAGGTCTCCCACAGTCTTAGCACTGGCAGCCTGCTGCTGGTGTCCAATGAGGCGGTTCTCCGTCTGCGTCAGATCGTCAAACAGCTCCTGCAGCTTTTCTGAAAACTCCCTCTGCTTCTCCACAGCAGCCTACCACAGAAATACTTAGTTAAAAAAAATACTAAAACCTTCTCCACAGAGCTGAAACACAGCAGCACAACAAATACTGAGCATTTAACCATAAGTAGTGACTGAGTATGCTGTAAACATGCCAGCCATTCAAAGAGTTTGAAGAGCAATGTTAAAGAAAGGTGGGTTAGTTCTGCCTTTACTGCTGGAAAGCATATCCACATAGAATAAAACTTTGATCCTTTGGTAGTAAATTGGTTCAGGCAGCCTGAAAAAGGCAACATGATCAGAAGAAGGTAAGTTGGTGGCAGTGATCAAGCCATGGCTTTTCTGTGTTGTAAATAGAAAAAAGATGTCATGTGATTAATCTCAGCAGAGCACAGCAATGAACTTCACACACAAATAATACTTTCAAGAGCAGTCATTTTAGTCCTAACAAACATTATAAATTATAAATAAATAAATAAAAGATAAATAAAAAAAGCGATAACCCATGGGCATATCCACATTTTACAATAGCAAGTAGCAAATGAAGTGGTCCCACTTTATATTAGGCGGCCTTAACTACTATGTACTTTCATTGAAGTTAATAATTTAATACAAGGAACTTAAGGTGTACATATATGTTTTTACATTGTACTTATATTTTTGAAAATACCGGAATGTAAAAACATCTGTAACTAATTTCTGTAATTACATTTATAGTTCTCTTAAAATGTACTTACTCTTACACTTTAACACACCATTAAACCTACCCACACCACCCATATCCCACTTTCAATGGTTCCTGCAGGTGCACTGCTACACACACTGTGCATCCCATGAGAGCTCAGACTGACCTGAGATTAGCCCCGCAAACATTTTAGCAGTAAATTATGGGTCCATATATCCTGTATTTCTGTCAACTGCTCTTAAATAGGATTTTGTATGCCAAAGTCAATAAATATTACACCAAATAGAAACTGAAATCGTGCTATGTGCACTTTCATGAGATTTAAACTATAACAATTAATTTGTTCAGTTTACTAGTTTGCCTTATTTAAAGCTTTCTATAGATATATTTATTTTATCTATGAATTAGCTGAGTTTGTGTTCATGACTGCAGAAACCGTATCCTCTGCTTTCCTAGTTATTTTATAAAAGCACAATGTTTGGTTTAGTGTGTGAATGTACACAAATAAAAGTAGATCATTTAAAGTACCAAATGGAAAAAAATAATATGCAAGTGATCACGCTGCCGCCTCCGTGACCTGCAGAGTGTGCTTCAGCTTCTGCTGGATGTGCATCTAACAGCGCATATTTACCTTTAACTTGTGATAAGCTTGAATTGTTTTATATTTATACATTTAATTTTAGGGAAGTCAGGATTTGAGATGGCAAATTTATTCAAATATTTGGTATGATCAACTCGCTGCCACTGGCTGCAAAAAGAAAAAAAAATCTGACAAGTGCATACTCTTGAAAGAAATCCTGCAGGCTCCCCTGCCCACCTCGAAAGAGTTTTGTAATACAATATGAACACAGGAAGTACATTGTATTTATTTTTGTTGTACATAGTAGTTAAGGCCACCTTATATAAAGTGGGACCAATGAAGTTAATGACTATGGCTTAAACACAGAGCTAGAGATTAGCAAATTGTTCAATAAGTTCAGCACCAGTTTCTTGGTTTCTTGTTTCAAAAGTAAGTATTTCAATGCATCAAAAAGAAACTGCACACAAGCCACTTCCTGGGGTCTTTTGAGTTTCCTCTTTATAAGAACTGAGTTTTTTTAGTTCTTCATATCAAAATATACCACACATCAAACCAACCACCTATGCAATTCATTGTCATGTAAAGGTCAATGGTCAGTATGATCTCTTCAATCTCTCTCAGACCTGCTGCTGAGTCTCATCCTCACGGATCTCCAACTCATCCTCCAGAGTTTGTCTCTGAGTGAAGACTCTGTCCATAAGCTCTTTGAAGGATCTCTGGGTAGTACTGAGAGCCCTTAGAAGGTGTCTGCTGTGAGTGGGACTCAGGAACTGCGCATGCTCAGAAATGAAGTTTTGGATATCAAAAGCAGCATCTTCCAGGAGCTGTCGAGTTCCTGATAAGTCTTTCTCTATGTCCTGAATCACAAACAATGAGCAAAATTGAGAAAAACACTAAGCAAAATTGTTGAACAGATTTAATTTGACATTAGAGATAAACATCACTTTTTAATTCATGAAACTTTCTCAGTTTGTTGAAATAACGCAAGTCAACTTACCTTATTTTGCTGAATTTTGTTCTTGATTATTCCTATGTTGTCAGCTTCCTTGATATCAAGCTTAGATGCCATCTCAGAATTATCTTGCATACAAGCTGATACCTTCTCAAGGGAGCAAAGCAAATCCTGATACAAGGTTTCCAAATTGATCTGTAATCCACATTTGAACAAGTGTAAGAATCTAATATTCATCATTTGTTTTTCACTCTTGCATTCTTTTAAGTCTTTACTAACCTTCACTGTCTCAATGGCTAGCAGTATAGCATTATTTCGCTCAGTTGACAAGTGGCAAACATCTGTGAAAGCATTCTGTAAATCTACATAGACTGTGGCCAAATCTTGGTGGATTTGCGTGGGAACAAGTTCATCAGCCGAATTCAGAAGCAGCTCTGCTACACTCAAATCTGCTGTAAGCAAGTCAGGGAGAGCAGCAATCTGTGCTTCCAGACACTAGAACAAGTGTGGGAGTAGGTGGAGAACAAAACGAAGTAATTGTGAAGAAGAGCAACAGAATAAAAGGAACAAGCAATAGACTTCAGCACAGATAACCATGCAGAAAGAAGGGACAGGCAAACAACTGGGTTATGTAAGGTCTGTGAGTCAAGGACATTTCTGTGAAGTTGAGAGAGGTTTTATATTTTAGGGACAAACCTGAACTTCCTCTAACTGACAATGCAACCCCTCAATGTCTTCTGCTAATGGACCCTTGGTCTGCAAGTCACTTCTTATATCTTCAAGAGTATCACAATGATCCTGAAGGCTCCCAACACATTCCAAGTAATTCTGAGTGGAATATCTCTGCAAGAAGTACACAATTATACCTTCATCCAAAACCTGCATCTGGATGACGCAGAGCTGATAATGCTTTTCAAATCAGCATCTAACTCAGTTTAGAGTTGTATTAGTACTCACTCTAGGTTTGACTCCGTCTGTTTGCTGTATATATGGATCCTCTGCCATGGAGAGCAGGTGGTAAGATTCAGCTGGCTGGAAGACATCATCTGCAGCAGTATCATCTGTGGTTGGAATAGCAATGCCCTTAGCTTCCATGCTTTCTTCTCTAAGGGCAGTGCCTCCCAAAGGGCCGCTTGGCTTTCCATCCACTTCCTCGAGCTTTCCTTTATCTCTGTTTATGGATATCCCCTGAACCATCTCCAGCAGATCAGTTTGATGCTTTGGTTCATCATTACTCTCATCAGATGGCCATTTCTGAGCTTTGCTTGGATTTTCATGTTTTTTCAAATCCAAGAGGATATCAGGATCCCCGCTTCTCTCATTTGAGTTGGAATGATTGGTTGGTAAGATTCCAGAGTGGTGCTGAATAATTTCCATAATGCTATCGATGGTTTGGCATTTTTGTTTTTGAGTCCCATCCATACTTGGTCTATCCATCTTCATTTGCATTAACTCGTTTAAAAAAGACTTTAAATCACTGCCTCCCATTGATTTTGGTAAACTTTCATCTTTACCCATTGCCGCGTGAGGTACATGTAAATGAATATCGTCTTGGCGTACACCTTCACCATCCACTGTATCTCCAGCTTGACACTGGTTGAAGATGTCCCCGCTTTGTTCGATATTCTGATGAAGCATGACTGAAGGACTTGGAATTTGGCGCGCAGACGGCAAATCATTGAATTCTTTTATTATGTCCTGTAAACAATGACCTGAGGATGACTCTTGCGTTTCTACCAAGTCTTTTACTTGTGTATTATTGTCACTTGTAAAGTCTGATTCAGATGCATCTTGTGTAGTGGACTTTGGAACTGCATGATTCCAAAATATTCCTTGCTCACTTGGGTGCTGTATGTTATGGTTGCCTCCACATAAATCACCTTGACTAGAATTAGTAACAATTTCAAGTGGTAACTGCTCAGAATTTACTGTTGACTCAACCAAATCCATCGCATTGAGCTGACATGCATCCTTAGATCCTTCGAAACCTACAGAGTTTTCAATGTCATCATTCTGTTCTACCTTACAGTCAATACTGGTTTCTGCACAGACCACACTAGGCTCAGCTTCTGTTTGTGGTGCATTTCTAAACATTTCTGTCATGTCCTCATATTTAACCATTTCCTTTACTCTGTTTTCAGAACTAGACAAAACTACACCTGAATCCTCAAAAGAATGCTCATGATCAAGGTTTTTGCTTACATTATTGGAGTATTGAGCTTTATATGACGCATGGGTCTGAGATGACACCTCCTCTTTCTCCTTCAGAAAATTCTGAGCTAATGTGTGATGATCATCAGTGCTTAAATTGACCTCTGTTCTATTAGCAATTGTGCAACATAAAGATGAGTTTGATTGCGTTTCAGCAAGTCTTCTATCTTGTACTACATCTTTTACCATTGGTAGTGAAGTGCTTAGTCCATCAGAAGGCCTTTTGTCAAAATATGCATTTGTTTTAAACTCCACTTTGGAAACGTTGAAGTCCTGTTCAGGATTAAGTACACTTTCTGATTTCCTTTCTTCAGAGCAAATTTCATTGTACGATGAACATGATATCCCAGAGTCACTCTGTACAGGGCTAACAACCTGACTCGCCATTGTCTCAAGATATGCCACCTGCCTGACATTTGGTGAAGGAATTACAGTTTTACAAGAATCATCAACAACAAAAGTGTCCATGGTGTTGTGTGGTCTTTCTGTCTCATTTACTTTCAAAGTTAAACCTTTTTCTCTTTCGTCTGTAGCGCCTATGTCATTTTTGCAATCTATAGTCTTGAAACTAGCACATTGTTCATCACAATCCTCCCCTATTCCATTAGTCTCTACCTTATCAATCATTTTGGTTTTTGTAAAAATACTTTTAGAGGGTGAGTCGATAATGTTGGGTAACAAAGAACCCTGAGTACTACTCACACTTTCTATGTCTGTAGATACCTGCGTGGCTTCATCTGATCTCAAGCTTATCTGGCCTATTTTTGCTACGTCTGGCACCCTAATGTCTTGCCTTTTATCCTTTTGGGAATGTAGCATCTCCTCAACCTCTTCATCATCCAACATCCCAGACTGGTGGGCATCATTTACACTGAGCACACACTTTCCCTCTGGATCAATGATGGCCTTCCTGATTGCCTCTGAAGAGAGAACACTTCTGGTGAGATCATCAGTAATCCGACCCGACTCTAAAGCATCATAAACGCTAATGGTTTTCCCAGCTACTGAATCATAGAAACCACCCGGAAGGTTCTGCTTTTCCACAATCTGTAGGGCCACCTTACTTGAGATGTAGCCTTTACTGACAGAAATGTTCAGAACAGACAATGCAGCATTGTCATTTTCTTTCAAACCATCCTCTCGAAGCTGCAGTGCAAGTACTTCCAAGACAGTCTCTTCATCAATAAGGCCTTTACAGAGAGCAGCTTCAAGGTCATATTGTTTTCCAGAGTTGACATCTAAAATCCCACTTTCCTCTAATTGTGTCCTAAGAAGATGGATGGCATAATCTCTCTCAAGTTTGTCATCACACACAACCTCTGTTTGTGGAAATTCAGAGGGCATGTCTGTATAACTAGTTGTTTCACTGGACAATAGTGTGGGGTCTTTTGAATGTTTTTCTTTGTCTTTATTGGCATCATGACATTCGGGATTCACTTCTCTCACGCACAAACTTGTTGTTTGTGATAACTGCATTGCTACGTCACTTATGTCTGATTGGCACTTGTCTTTAGGGAGATTGTTAGTTTCAATTACAGTCAAATTTTCAATATCCCCAAGGAAAATCTCAAATGTACGATTAGTTTCTATGGTATTTACAACAGATTCCGAGGGTAGAGTAGGTTTCAGGCAATTTTGTAATGCTGTAGAATTCATTACTTCATGCTCCTCTTCTGTTGTTTGTGTTAACTGCATTGCTATTGACTGTTGAGGGCACGCTACGTCACTTGTTTCTGCTTGGTACTTGGATGTTTTTGAACATGCAGAATCCATCGACAGTTTGTTAGTTTCAAGTGCAGGCATATGTGTAACACTGTCCAGAAAAATATCACAATTGTGATCAGTTTCTATGGTATTTACAACAGATCCAGAGGGTAGAGTAGGTTTTAGGCAATTTTGTAATGCTGTGGAATTCATTACTTCATGCTCCTCTTCTTTTGTTATTTGAGTTAACTGCATTGCTTTCGACTGTTCAGGGCACACTACGTAACTTGTTTCTGCTTGGTACTTGGTTTCAATTACAGTCATATGTTTAACACTGTCTAGGAAAATATCACATTCACGATCAGTTTCTATGGTATTTACAACAGAGTCAGAGGGTAGATTAGGCTTTAGCCAATTTTGTAATGCTGTAGAATTCATCACATCATGCTCATTTTCTGTTGTTTCTAGTACATGCATTGCTTTCGACTGTTGAGGGCATGCTACGTCACTTGTTTTTGCTTGGCACTTGGCTGTTTTTGAACATGTAGCATCCTTAGACAGTTTGTTAGATTCAATTACAGTCATATGTTTTATACTGTCTGGGAAGACATCATCACATTCACAATCACTTTCTATGGTATTTACAGATGTTGAGGGTAGAGTAGCTTTTAGGCATTTTTGCAATGAATTCACCACTTCATTCTGTTCTTCTGTTGTGCTTTCACATATTTGCAATTCTCCCAAAGCACTATAATCAGCATTCAGGCAAGCGTTGTCATTGTCAGAAATGTTATTCAGTTGAGACTCTTCTGAAACATTTATATGAAGTCCGCTAGTCTCATCTACATGTTCTGATTCTGATGTTTCAAAGAGCAATTTAGCCATTTTATTTAACTGCCAATCAAAGATCAACAGTCTTTGGCCTGACTTTGGATCCATATAGCTATTCGTCATGATGTAGGAAATAAATAACTGCCTCGCCTCAGAGAGAGATGGTGCATTTGTGCTGTTTTCATCACTGATTTCTTCACCGGCTGAACAAGATCCATCAATCTGAAGCTCCTTCATTACCAGCCAGGATGAAAACCTGTTATTTAGTTCATCTACATCAGGGAACACATCTGGGATTTCTATTGTCTTCAACAACTCTTTTGTAAATGTCTCAATTAAGCTATTCTCCACCGCAGAGTCAATGTCAACTACCTCAGAGGTTTCAGGTACGTATAAGGCTGTTATTTTGTGCCGGTTGCGCAGCAGCTCAGACGCCAGTTTGTCTGTGATTACGTTTTGCTGAAGAGAGTTGGACAAAGAGAGAATTTCACCAGCGTTAGGCCAAAGAAGACCCATGAAGGCCTTCTGTCTCTCCAGAACTAACAATGCACTGCTGGAGCTTATTAAATCACACTGGACCGCCTCATCAACAGTAAGTCTTAACCTGTTGCAAGGATTAACAATGCCACCATTTTGGGCTTGATAGCTCAGTATTTCGCTCGCAGTGTCTTCATCGATCAGACCCTCGGATAAAGCCTCCTCCACAGTCAGCTTTCTGCCAGTTCCGGGGTCAACTATGCCTCCTGCAAACAACTGGGTGCTCAGCAACCGAAACACGGTCTCTCTATCAATGATGCCCTCATGCATGGCTTTAATAATGCTAATCTCTCTCCCAGATGTCAGGGATATATTTCCATTTTTTCCACGTTTCACTGGAAGCAAGAGAAGTCCTGTCAGCTTGTGCACAACGCTTCTCTGTATAAGCTGACTAAGGGTTACTTTTTCTGCAGTGTTGGGGTCAATCAAGTTCTTCCAAGTATCCTTCCTTTCCAATATCTGAAAAAATAGTGGCTCGGGTATCAGGCCAAGATGAAAAGCCCTTTCGAGATGTAGAATATCACCAGTGTATGTTGATCTTAACCCTCCAGTCGCAAGCTGGATTTCAATGATCTTTATAGCTGTTTGCTCAGATATAGCCCCATTTTGTAGGGCTGTTATAACCGGCAAGGGTTCTGAAGCAAATTGGAGATTCTGAAGACATTTATTAGCTTGGTTCAATTCTTGCAGTTGTTTGCACATCACATCATCCACAAGTTTGATCTTGAATGCTTCTTCCAGGTCCATATGCAAGTGCTGCTCAGGCCAAACGAGTCCAGTGGATATAAGCTGGGCCTCTAGAAGACCAAGTCCTGTGTTCTGGTCAATGAGGCCATTGTTCACGGAGCAACACACGGACATGACAGCTCCACTTTCAACATCCAGAATCCCTTGGATGACCTGCAGTGCCTAGAAAGAGATTAAAGAAATCAGGATGTTTCTAAATATATGTTCAAACATGATTACTAGATACATTTTCATTGCAATATTGGTTATAAAATTGATTGAACATACTCACCCAGTCCATGGATTGTACTAGCTTGTGTGCAACAGTGCAAGTCATCAGCAAGAGAAATGGCACACAATAAAAGCGTACATGCATCTGTGGACAGAACTCTTAGTGTTTTGTAGAACAACACAGTTAGAGAAAATACGCAGAGCATTATGTTATTATGAGCAGTGTGCTGAACCCCATGTAGACAAAAAGAAAACATCCTCAGGGTTTGCTGTGAAGAAATACTGAGAGTGGCTGGCATGCAATGTATGTTTACAGCATACTCAGTTGACCATGACGTTTTCAATTACACCCAAAGTCTTTTTTCATCTTCACAATGGTGTGATTAAAGGGTTAAAGTGGATGGAAATTGGATGGATCTTACCATGCTGTATATTTGAAGCTCTCAAAACAAAGGTTAGTCGTGCCGTTGGAGAAAGTGTTTACACTTCACACACAATAACCACCATATACAGTATAACCAGCATTGGGCTGGCAGTGACAGAAAATCTTTATCTCACCTGATCGGCTGAGGAAGCTGCATCTGCACATTGTTCAGAGAGCTCACTGTAGGCCTGATGAAGAGATTTCAGCTGTTCTTTTGCTTCTTGCTTTTCTTCTTCAGTCATTCTAGTGAAATAAAACACTTAAAATCAATTCACAAGACATGTAATCACAATAAAAAAAAGCTATTTTATTCTCAGTGAATGCTTTCTCTTCTGTTGACATAACATACTTGTCACTGTGTTTGGTCAGCATCAGCTGGGTAGTTCTCAATGCTTCTCCAATTTGTTCCTTCTTTGTCACCATCTCCTCCAGTGACATCTATAATAGAGCATAAGAAGTCAATATAGCTTTACAAGCACAGTGTTTAGTAAATCACAGTAAGGTTGAGATGAGGTTGAGAACTGCACTTTGAAAACCACTTCATTAAACATCCCCCGGTTTTACAGATAAGCCATTAGCCAAACGCCAGACTAAAATCTACGTCTGAGCTGTTTCAACTGAAATAAATTTGCTCTAGCTGATCTTAAAACATATATGTTCCTTTATTTTGTCTCAAAATGCACATCAGCAATGTTTTGTCTAAGACATGTTTATAAAAATATATATGTCTTAAATGTAAAAATAAAAAAGACTTATATTCTGTAGTGTCAGTTGGATGCTAAAGCCTATCCCAGCATCATAGGCCACAGGTGGGGGAAAAATTTGGAAATATGGCCACTCCATCAGTTCATAAACAGACAATTTAGTGTCTCAAACTCTCTTATTTTGCACGCCTTTGTATTGTAGGAGAAACCAGAGCACAATGTTAAAATGAAAACTCCAAACAGAAACTCCTGAATCAGACGGGACTTGAACAATAAATCTTCCTGCTGTGAGGTGACAGTGCTACCCACTAAACCACCCTGATATTCACTAAGTAATTAGTTATAGATAACTAATCAAGTTTGTGACCGTGTGAAGTGCCTTGTACAAAAGTTACTGTCCCACTGAAGCAAAAAAATGAAAAGCTCTTAGGAACACAAATGCTAGATGACATGATCATCAGGTTCCACATACACTTATGGAGCTTGTGATGTTAAATTAAAAAGGGGGGAGGGGTACACTTACTACAGATTCTGAAATTCATGTCACTTTTTTGTTATACTTCACAATCAAATTGCTAGGATGAATATGTTTGTAATTAACTGAAAATGCAAAATCCCAGCACTTCCTCAAGTGACCTCATTGGATCCCAATGTATTTTTAAAGCTTTGTTGCTTTAGGTTTGAGTTCTACAGCTTTTGTTTGGAGAAGTCTATGGAAGAAGGAGACACTGAAGATGAATGAATGGTCATTTTGACACAACTTTCTAATTTGGGAAACAGTTTATTTTATATGGCATGTAAACTGTTCTCTGCTTTGGGTCAGTCGACAGAACATTTACCACCTAAATTACTTGGCTACAACAACCAAGCAGCACTCCAAATTGAGTGGTGTGCAGGACTGTGTTTGATGATATGTAGAGATACAACAGAAAAGCAGCGAATTCCGTAACCACCAAAGAACGCAGTGATTTAATGCCCAGAGTAATTTGCACAGTTTATCACACTGTACGTGGAAAGTATGCTGTAGATTGTCCATGTACTGTGCTTGTGGATACATTTTATTGGATTCTTGTTGGATTGTTTTCCCTTGCGTAACAGTGACGTATAGCAAGTGACTTAATGACTGGTTTAAAAGTGATATTATTAATAATTATTGTGATTACATACTCTCAATTAATGGATAGATACCTTATGGGTAAATACTTTCTGTGATACAAACAAAAGAAAGTAGCAAGTATGTGAAAAACACAAAAATATGAAGAAATGCAAAATCATCTTTATTCAGAAACATAACAATGGAAATGTGTATGCTCTGGTGTGTTTGACATTTGCAAAGTTTGGAAATGATGAAAGCAGTTCCCTGAAATGCTCACTGTTAACATGATGCTGACATTAAAACAGCTACAGATGAATTAACCTGTAAGATCCTAAACTGAAGACCTGTTGAAGAAAACATCAGGTAGTTTGACTTGTTTACCTGGGGGTTACTAGTGCTCTCAGTGTTGGGTTTGCCATCACTTTGAGCCTTCCCATCTTTGTTCAGATTCGTTTTCACACTGGACATCCAATTTAACAACTTGTTAACCTTATCGCCATGCTCTTTCTTCTCATCCTCAACAGACCTCTAAAATCATTGGGGAAGAATTGTAGAGTGGATTAGAAAACAACGTAAAAAAAAAAAAAAAAAAGAATCATAATTAGCTTAATAATTTCTATGTTTGAATACAACATACAACAACAAATCAGCAGGTCTATTAAGCTTCCAGACATTTCATGTGGAAGAATGCTTGGCAATAAATAAGAAATGCCATTGAAAGGAAATAAATGGATCACAAGATACAATACATTTTTAAATAATATCTTACAGTAGAAAAAAATCCCATATTTAAAGACACCCATTTTCACCATTATGACTTATATGATATTTTTCAGGATAAAAATATATTATATTATATTTGATAGAGCTCCTCCACAAAGGGTAGCAAACAAACTTGCCATATCAAAAACTTTTCCACCATTCATAAAACATTCACCAAAAATGACCAGGTTTTAGATTTTAGACACTGTCCAGAAGCATATCAGAAATGCCGATAGGTCCAGAAGTACTGGAAGGATGAAGTATTGCCAGTACTAAGGGGCTTTGTTGCTTCAAGAAGGACGAACCCAGTGTGGCTGTCAAAGACACTCTTTTCTAGAGCTTCCTTGAAAGATATTTTCCGCTTGGTTTTGGGGCAGGTGATGCATTTGGAAAGAGAGTTGTCATTCTGAAGATGCGCAGCAGTTGTTTTGTCGATCAAGCAATTCTGTATTGCGTCCTGCAAAGAGACTCTCTCTTGGTTGTCTGGGTTAATGAGCCCACCAGTTGCCAGTTGAAACTCAAGGCACTTCACTCCGACGTCTTTTGGAAAAAGGTTCTCTTGCATCGCCTGAGCCACAGTCAAAGTCCTTCCATTCTGAGGGTGAATGATGCCATAGTAGGCTTGCTCACATTGCTGGAGCTGTCTGGCAAAACCTTCATCCAAGAGTCCTCGATGCTGAGCTTCTTTTATCAGAACCCTTTCTCCAGATGCAGGATCACAGATACCTCCAGTGCAAGCCTGGGCTTCTAGCAGCCTCAGTGCAGTGAGTCGGTCCACAAGGTTCTGCTGGTGTCCTTTGAAAACCGGGAGTCGTTTTTTCAAAGACACATCCCAGAGTCCTGCAACGGGACTGTTTGGGACTTTAAAGACAACTCTTCTGGAAATCAAAAGATCAGCAAGCTCAGAAATGCTAAGCTGGCTACTCCGGTAGCTGTTGAGCTCCTCCATTTGGAGAATTTTCAGACTAAGAGCATTTTCAATGCAAATCTGCCGCCCACTCTTATGGTCTGTTAGGATGTGTAGAAGGTTTCTACTAGAGTCCATGATTGTTATTTCCTGCCATTCGCTCTCCTGCTGTGAGAGAAACAGGTAGTTTCTCTTGTCAATGAGACTGGCCTTATATGCTTCGTAGGCTGACATCTTTGCACCATTAGAAGAGTTGATGACTGATATTCTGTGTTTGCTGGATGGTGAGAGGGTGTACAAATGCTGATCACCAAATGGGAGAAGATACACTCCACCATTGACATCATACACACAGATTTTGAGCAATTCGCTATAGTACGCCTTCTGCCCTGTTTCTGGGAAATGAAAATCTTTTGGGTTGCTGACTGGATCATAGAGGCTTTGAAGTGTGGCTTGATTTATAAGCCCTTGCTCTAGCGCACCATCCAAGGGCACCCTACATCCAATCAATGGGTGAATCAAACCTCCAGTAGCGATCTGTGTTTCTATTAATGCTTTACCTCGATGCCTGTCTAGAATTCTCTCCTCCATAGCTTGAAACACTGAAAGAATCTTCCCAGCATGAGTATAACCACTGACTGCTTTGTAAGCTTCCATTATTTTGTCCTTGAGATCCCCAGTAATGATAGCTTTCTCAAAAGCATCCGACGGGGAGTAAGCTTCACCTGTCATAGGATCAATGATGCATCCTGTGGAGGCTTGAGCTTCCAGAAACTCAATGGCATAGGTTTTCGATATAAATCCTCCTGCTGCAGCGTCTAGGAAGGACAGCTTCTTCTTGCTTGACAGCATATAAACACCTGCAATTGAGGATGGTTTACCAGTGAATTGAGCAAGTGATGCTTCTATCTCCTCTATAGTGATGAGGCCTGTTTGCAACTTGAGTGCAATTTCCTGAGTAATTATTTTTGTTTTTACCAACTTCTTAATACTTATCCTTCCTCTGAGACCTTGAATTTTATTGGAAGAAGACTCAATTTTTTGCCCTTTCGATTTACTTGTTATAGGTGAGTCAGAAGCAAGATCGATGGAGGAATCAGAATCAATGATACTGAATGAAACAGACCTGCCTTTATCAGACACTGAGCTTTTTCTAAGTATAGTTTCAGTGATCTCATTCTGATTGTTACCAAGCATCACTTGGTTTGTGTGTATTTCAAAAGCATTTGAATTCTGGAGTGAAACTGAATTTTCTTGTTTCTTGATAGCATATTCCAGCGTTCTCTCGTTGGTTACTTGCATTTTGCTTTGCTTTACTTTTCGTAGTTCCTCCAGCACTTTTTCTTTTTCCAGTGTAGCTACCTGCAAGCATGAGATTATTTATGCTATTAAAGCATGGAAATGTCAAAATACGTTTAGATGTAACTTCTGTACATTTACATAATTACATTTAGAATAAATATATTTTAATATATGATAAATGCATTTATATATTAAATATTTATGCAAAAGGTAAGGTGAAGTGTGTTATTTCTGCATCAACAGAACTGCAACAAATAATAATTAATAGTTTCCATTCTGCCCTTCTCCCCTGTCTTCTAACGCTTTTATTCACACAGGTGAGAAATATATGCTTGCTGAAATTAACATGACACTATTACTGTCTGGGGTAAGCAGGTGACAAACTGATTTATGATTGACGATTTGATTAAAGATTTATTGTGATCATGGTGGTAATTTATTTGCAACTGATGATTAAATTCTGCAAAAGAACAGTCAACTATCAGAATGTGCTTCATTTGGATGATCTTCATTTTGATGAGTCCACAAAAAAGCTACGGACCTTCATATGGTTCTGCTGATGTGAACGCAGTTATCCTCAGTCTCAGAAATGAATGGCTATTGATGAGCTATGATTGGTCAAATTACTGCCTTCTCTATGATTTCTGAAGAACAGCTGCCACTTTGATGACCATGATTACCACACCCATATGATTCTGACCCACAAAATACAGGTGTGAATAGAATACAGGGGAAGTAAGTCAACTCTGGTTCAGACCAAGCAATGGAACTAAGCGTGAGAGCACTCTTACTTACAGCTCTCTGTCCCAATTTATATTAAGTGTGCTGACATAGTAACTAGATGTGTACGTAGTGTAAGTATACATTGGTACATACAGCTCTAATATTTCTGTAGCTACACAGATGTAACAACCCTCAGAATGGTGTGTGTGTGTACAACGCGTCACAGAGCATTGATGCTTTTTTCAATTCACTAAGTGGTTTAGGGTTAAAATGAGATCCAAGGGGTGGAGATGGGTAGGTTTAGGTATTTGTAAAGTTAGTGGAGTTGGTGCGCCACTGTAATACCAGTGTAGTTACATGGTAACTCCTCAGGAACTGTCAACTTAATATAAAGTGTAACATTCTGGACATGTTCTGTGACACATTTGTACTTACACATACCATTCTAAGGGGTTGTTACATATGTGTAGTTACACAAATATTGGAGCTGTAGATACTACACACCAGTGTGTACTTACACTGTGGTTACACACTATATAACCATCTAATTACTATGCAAGTACACAGGTATTTGGGACACAATATAAAGTGGCACTCTACACATTGTTAAAACACATCAAGAAATGACACACTTCACCTTTAATGAAAGTAAAAAAAAAAACTGAATGCATTTAAAGTAGTACCTCAGAGCTCATTTTCATTTTCTTGAGCTCCTCCTCCAGGTTCTGTTTTGCTTCTTTGTATGACACAATGATTTTCTGAGTCAGCTGAAGCTCAGTCTTCAGCTTTGTCAGCTCTTCATCTTTAGCACACTGATGACTGGCTTGTCCGGTTGCCTCCAATTCTTTTAGATGCTTCTTCTCAGAACTAACCGCTACCTCAAGCTTCAGATTCTTCTCCTGTAGAGTCTTCATTTCACTGATGTATGAAACAATCTGTTCCTTTAGAGATCTTGCTTCCCTTTCTGAGGTGTTTAATTTTTGCTGAGTCTCTGTCAACATTTGCTTTAACTTTGATATCTCGTTGGAGCTGTCTTTGTGAATACTGTCAAGTTGAAAGATACTGGATTTTACTCTGATTTTCTCAGTTTCCAACTCGGAAATCTTTGACTTTGCTTTGAGAAGTTCAAGGTCAAGTGTCCCCCTCTGCCTGTCAGATTCATCCAACTGTGTGCGTACGTTGCAGAGTTGCTCTTCAGCCTCTTGTTTTGCTTTTGTTGCATTAGCAATTAACGTTTTCAGCTTCTCCACTTCGTGAGACAGATGCTTGTTGTCTCTCTCAGCAGTTTCCACAGTTTGTGAGCGCTCATTTAATTTCCTCTCTTGCTCCAACTTTAAGCGTGATTCTTGCAAAGAAAGCTTTTGCTCCATTTCAGTCTGCACTAGCTGCAGTTGAGTCTCATACCCTTTCTTTTGTAAGTCGAGTTTACCTTTGAGATCGTCAAGCATCTTTTTACAGTTGTCCAGCTGTTCACCAAGCTTTTGTGACCTCAACTCAGCAGCTGCTGTTTGATTTTGCTTCTGTTTAAGCTCTCCCTCTGTTTGTCTTAACTTCTGCTTCAGCTCTGTTGTTTGCAGAGTTAAACTTGTGATTTTGTCTTCCGCTGCATTCTTATCCTTCTGAGAAGTGACAAGCTCTTTTTTTAAATTTAGCACAGATTTATCTGCGCTTGAGCTCAGTTCTCGCATAACAGAACTTTTCCTTTGGAGTTCCACCTCTAGCTCTTTGAATTTGGACTGACTTAACCTGTTTTCTTCAATCACTCGCTGTAGCTCATCTTTTGTTCTCTTTAGGGTGGAGCTAAGATCATCAAATTCACATTTTAAAACCTGTAACTTCTGGTCAGCTGTTTGCTTATCCCTCTGAAGAGATGAAATGTCCTGTTTCAGGCTTACTGTGGCCTTCTCTGAACTGCCACTGATCCTACTAATTGTCTGCTTGCATCTCAAAAGCTCATTTTCAAGTTCGCGAACCTTTGACAAGTTCTTTTTACCTTCAGATGACTCCCTTTGAGATTCCCCTATGGATTTTTTTAAAGTCATGTTCAGGTTATTTATCTCGACTTTTTGTTCCTGTAACTTCTGATTAGCCAGATTCCTCTCAGAGGTTGTTGAACTCAGCTCAGCTTTGAGACTTGAAATATCTTTTTCATAGTTGGTGACGGTCAACGAGAGAGACTTGATCTTCTGCTGTAGCTCAGTGGTCTTTTTGGCTTCTTCGTTGTAATCTTTAAGTCTGATCTGAAGCTCATGGGATACCTGCGTTTTATTCAGGAGTTCCTCTTCAACAATTTTTACTTGAGATTTTGCACTTTCTGCCTGGGATCTGAGTATATTAATTTGCTGTTCCTTACTGTCAATCTCGATGGATGCTCTGTCAAGTTCTGCTTTGATGTTTTTAATAGAACGCTCATTCTCCATGTTTATCTTCTTGAGTTCTTCTACTTTCTTGGTAAGCTGTGTCCCTTGCAAGGACGTTTTCTGAAGCTCTAGTTCAAGGTTTTTGATTTTGAGTTGAGCTTCTTTTTCTGTTCTTGTCTTGAGATTGATTTCTTCTTTGGCTCTCTGCAGTTGCTCCTTCAAAACATCTGCCTCACCTTTCAGGGTTTTAAACCTTTGATCAGCATGTGTTTTGTCTTGCTGGACAGACTCAATACTTACCTTCAGATGCCGGGTATCACTTTCCAATAACTGATTTTTTCTATTAAGTTCATTCATCTTGAATGTCATCTGCTCTATCTCAGACTGCTTGGAAGACAACTCGTCTTCCAAACACCTAAACTTATGGTTGCTTTCCTGTTCCAAAGAGGTCCACTGTAGAAGTTTTCCTTGATTGACCTTGAGCTGGTCTTTTAGGCCATCAACCTCTGTCTTATGGAACAGAACTCTTTGCTCCAGAGCAGATTTGTCTCTTTGGAGAGACTTGATTTGTTCTTGATACACATAGACAGACTTTTTTAGTTCAGAAGTTTCTTGTCTCAACTCCTCTGATTTCTGTCTCATGCTGGACCTATCTGCATCCATTTCCACTTGCAACTTCAAAAGCCTGTTGTTTGCTTCATCTAAGAGTTCTTTGAAACGTTGAGCTTTCTCCTCAGCCACAGTTTTGTGCACAATAATTGAGTTCAATTCAGACTTTAAGGACTTGATTTCAGTCTCAGCTCGCTTCTTGCCCATTATGAGCTCCTCCATTTTGCGTTGTAGGATTTCTGCCTCAGATTCAGAGTGGACAATTGAAGAACTGGTTTTAAAAGCTGCCAGTTGTCCACCATCTTTGGAGAAACCCAACATAGATTCGCTTTGCAACATCCTGACTTCTGACTGGTGGGCCAGATCCATTTCCATGATTCTCACTTGGCTAAGAAGCTCTGCCTCAGTGTCTTCTTTAGCCCTAAGTTCTCGCTCTAACGTACGTCTGTGTTCCTCCAGGCCCTGTACGTCACTGTCCTTGCGACGTAAATGATCTTCCAGCTTCTTACGTGCTAAAGTGCTCTCCTCTATGCTCTTTTTAAGGTTTCGGAGGCTCTCTTCCAGGGAGGCCTGTTTGGCCTCTGACAGCTGAACCTGTTGTCGCGAACGATTCAACTCTTGCTCAATGGAACCCTTGCTTTTGATTACACCTTCTAGTTCAACACGATATTTCTGGGCCTCATACTCAGCCTTTGACTTCTGTAAGGTCAAATCCTCAATGGACTTTTTCTGAATATCGAGGTCTGCTCCCAGAATGTCCAGCTGCTGTTGCCTGTTGGACAGTGAAGCCTCAAGCTCCAGTACCTGGCGCCGAAGCCTGGCAATCTCCTCTTCGCTCACAGATTTCTGCAGCTCCATGCTCTCAGTCCAGTTTAAGTACTCTGCATTTTCCAACGACTTCCTCCTCTGAAATGAAAGACACAGTCATCTTCCAGTCAACCACCTGGAAGAGAAGAGGCGGTTCTTGCCCACTTACCAACGGAAGGTTTAAAAACCACCACCATATTGGTATGTAGTCTCCAGCATGTTTCCAATACATGCTTTTCCCAAGAGACAAGGTCACCAGCAATGATACAAAATACAGCTGATTTTGTATCAAAATAAAGCGCTGAGGAACATTTAAGGACACACTAGGACACACTAGCAGAGCGTGATGAAATATGTTTGTTTACATTGTTAGGGTGTATGTGATTGTTCTAATGTGTCTTGCCAAATAACATGCACTAAAGCTAGCAATTGCGTTTTACCTATTATACTAACGCTAATCAACTCTACTTGCAGCATTAAAGACAGGAAAAGTCAACAAATCTCCTACCTCATCTTCTTCTGCCCTCTTCAGTGTTTCACCTGCAAACTTCACATACTGTGTCATCAGAGTAACCAGGGCTGTGTATCGTGTACGAAGGTCCATAAACTGAGGAGGCAAGCAAACAAATACATACTTATACTCATACTCAAAAGAATGCCAATGTTAGACAAAATACAGTTTTTGAACATATGAACCATTTGAAAATAGTTATATTTCCTTGACTGTTTCCTCTCATACCTCTTGCTGGATGGCATCAGAGGAACTCTGCATCTTCCTTCTCTTCACAGGAGATTTATGCTGAGAGTCAACCATGGCTCTGTATGTCATCAACTGCAGTTCATAGTCCTTGGAGACAAACAAGTATCATGAAGTTAAATGTTTTATTGTTTGCTTTGGGGATGAGGGATCACCAATGGGCTACATTTCCACAAAAGCACTATAATAGTACCATGGAAATAATGTTACTGCATGATTGATTCAGATACCACAGCATACCATGGTATCATATTTGTCAAAATATTTCAAGGTAATAATTGAACTCACTTTCACTCCAACTGCATACTGCTCTGAATACTTCTGGCATTCCTCAATTTTGCTTTGTTTTTGTTCAATTTCTGCGACCAAAACCTAGAAATAAATCAAATGTTAAAATTTCTTGAACGCAAATAACTTCTGATGCAAATAAATAAAATAACTTTTTTCATACTTTCTGCTGGTTAAGGAACTCGGCCAATGCCTTGCTGTCCTCAGGTTGGTTCTCTTGGGCCTTGAGCTGCTTGATTTCCATTTCTTTGCTCCATTCATCCAGGCTGCTGTACGTGTCTTTGTAGTACTTAAGTGATTTGCTGATGCCTTCCAGGTCCCGGAGCCTAAACACCATGAAAAATCAATATATCACACATTATGAAGATAAATATATGAGAAACGCTCTTGTCGCTGCAGCACAGCATTAGCTAGGGGCAAAAGCATCAACTCAATGACCTGTTTTCAATCTGAGAGTGGATGTTTTGCCAGCGTTCTTTGAGCTGGTCAGCCTTCTCCTTGTGCCAGTCCAAATCAAAGTCTCTCTCGTTGTGTGTTTTGAACATGCGCTCACTGACCACTCGTGCCTTCTGCAGCTCATCCTCCAAGTCATGGAACACCTCACGCCTTTCATCGATTTCAGCTCTCCATTGCTAAGAATTATGAGCAAAAGTGTTGAGTCAAATACAGTATATTTAATGGCTAAGCCTTTGAGACAGCAGTTACAATGAGATTTTATTACCTTAAGAGTGCTCATGACACCATCGATAGATTTGATATTAGCATTGATCGTATCCTCTTCACACAACTTAGCTTCATAAAGCTTTACCAGAGCTTCAGCACTCTGACTGTGTTTAACCACCAAACTCACTGTCTTAAGCCTGAGTGAAAAAGATGATCACATCAAACAAGTCAGACAGAAATCATACAGGAGCATGCTGACCATTTAAATTTAAAGATCAATTTGCATTAGCTTGATAATAGCAATCAGAATTTTGTGTATAGATAGGAATATTTTAAAAGGACAACAGAGAGAGATGATGTGGAGAAAAGAGAATGACTAGGAAGTGCCACAATCCTCAGCATACTTTCTGAACACTGGGTCACATCTCCAGCTGATTATTCAATAAAATCTTATTTGAGGACAAAGTAAAGACTCACTTCTCCAGGTAGATGCAGCACATGGAGTAGACCTGGTTTGTGCTCTGAGTGAGGATGTTGAGCTCGGAGGAAAGAGTTGGGACGGATGGAGAGGCAGCAGCTTGCCTGAGGAACACTTCACACTTCTCTCTCAAGGTCTCCAGGTCATCCTTCAGCCTATCCAGCTCTACCTTCTTCTTCTGGATGAGTATGAGAAGAAAAGCCAGGTGAAACTGATTTTGCTTCAGGATCCAGATTTTGCGGTGATCCAACTTAGTGCCAAAAATGTTGGTTTGTTTTTGTATTAAACTGTATTATATTATATTATATCATTAATTTATTAATTAATTCCTATTTTTATTTTAAAAAAAGAGGTGGAGAAGATAAATGAAGCCGAGGATCAAACCTCTTGTTCGGTGATGCGCAGCACACACTCCTGCAGGTCGTCTCTGTCTAGAGGAGTACGTATTTTCCGGATCAGCTGTTCCTCATGACCCTCCACCCGCATGCGGAAGTTACGCACCTCCGATATGAAGTGATTGTACACGGACTCCTCGTGTTCTTCTGTTGACCACCAGAGGGCAATACATTCAAGATGAGTACATCAATGAGACTCGTGTCCAAACAAAAATCTGTAGTGTACATTTGTTTGCATGTTTCTGTTTCTTGGTAAAAATAAAAAAATGTAGCTAGGGAAAACACAAATAAGTCTTGATGTGCATATAACTATAGTTAGGATTTTTGACAGTATTAATTTCAAGTTAACTCATGACATCTCACAGAAAGAACAACATCTGTTTGAGGAACAAAAAGCTAAATATACCTAAAGTGTACATAGTAATGAAGTAATATCATTAGGTGCATTACATATGATACACTTTTTTAAACTTCTAGATGAAATTCAAATGCAACTCTGCAAAAAAATTGCTCTTGAATGTTGATGAGTGGATAAAGCATCATTCCTTATAGTATTAACCTTCTACTTAATAGGCTTAGGAGAGCATGTGTTTCATGTGAGCCCCCAATCACTTCTAGTTAAATAAAGTTAAACGATTCTTCACTGTCAGTATTGGGGAAAGTTACTAAGTAATGCATTACAATTTTGTGTTGATCCAAAAAAAATGTACTAGTTGCATTAGCTAGAAGCATAGTATTTTTTTTTATAGACTGAAAGTTGTTTCAGCATTACTTTTTGTTACCTGGGTGTGGCTTGCATTTGTTTTTCAATAACAAAACACACAAACGTATTTTTGGCGACTGTCAAAGCCCATCATTTCTCTCAACAGGAGATTTTGTTGTCAATTTAAAAGCAATGTTTTACTAGTTACTCAGTAAAGTAATCTGATTACATAACTCCCGATTACCTCTGCACATGTGTACAGTAACTTGCCTCTCTCTGCAGATTTGAGGAGTTCCTCATAGTACTCCTTACAAGCCAGGACCTCCTTTTCCAGCTGGGCACAGTCAGCCACTGTGAAAACCTCTGACTCATCGCTGTCCCTCAGGAAGTCCTCAAAGTGTGACTGAAGGCTGCTCAGCACCTGCTCGTGATCACCTGGCAGCAGGGTCTTGATCTAGGGAGGGAAGTTATCATTATACTATAAGCTCCATAGCTTCAACTTTCATCTCAGGGGATGCACAAAAAAGACTGGTACCGAGGCTACAGTGCTTTTGCGGATGGTGCGGATGTCAGTCATCAGATAGTGCCAGGACACGACGCTCTTCATGTTGATATGAGAGTGATGCCACAGAGCCAGAACATTCTGATACAGCTGTTCGATCCTGGTGGAGCGAGAGAAGAAAATCAAGCATATACAATCTAAACCCATTCTTGCAACACATTCCAACTTCCAGCCAACAACCAACGCATAGAAGCAAATCCTAGCCCTACGTTTTTTTAAATAAAACGAATAAAATTAATTCCCAGATCGTCTTTACCTGCTTGCCATTTCCATGGCCTCCTTGTTGGGTGGAGGTACACTGAAGCAGACTGAAGGTACCATGGCCTCATTTCCAGATGGACTGATCACTTTCCACTTTGCCCTGTGAGAATTGCTCACTAGAACGCACTCATCTTCTTTGCCAATGGTGATCTGAGGATAGAAGGTTACAGAATGCATTATGGTGAACACTGCTGTAAATACACAGGCAGCAGTTCTAGAGTGCTGAACATACCTCTATTTGACGGTAGTCACAGATGGCTTTGACTGGTAAGGAGGTCCTGATGGGGTTCTCCGGGTTGCGGGCCTTGAGCTGAGCGACGGACTTTGCCCGTCCCACTAACCCACCTACTGTACTGCTGTATTTCAGGAGCTGCTCTTTCTCATCCTGTGAAGAAACATCAGTCATGAATATACATCTACATTCTAAAACATTCATGGATGAGAATCTTAAGAAGCAGTATTTGTTCATCCCTTACGAAAAAGAAGGTTGCGCTATTAGTATATGTAGTATATTAACTAAAAATAGGAAAGTGTACTTTTTGTCTGTAAAATGTAAAAAAGTACATTTGACTTATACTTGTGGACATATTTGAGCTACACTTGTGCTCCCAGAATCTGCGTTTTCATTGATAAACAGTAGGGGGTGCTAGCACACATCTTCTGTACTGAATTTCCCCCAAAAAAACACAAATGAAGAAAAAACAAAACAAAATGATCAGTACTTCCACGGGTAATCTAACAGGATCATCAGACAAATAAAACAGCATCAGCGTGGAATAAAATATATGAAAAGGTCACAATTAAATGTGTGGAAAGTGGGCCAATTTAGTCCCAAGGAGTATTGAAATAGTGCACTTACTACTAGTACACCAATATTTGCACATTTACTACATGAAGTGTGTGTAAAAATATATTTGAACTTTACTTAAGTATCCTTAATAAAATAAACTTGAAGTATACACATTTTTGGTAAGGGATATGTTGATTATTTAATTCTTTTAGTCTTCGTCTTAATTCTTTAAGTCCCCAACGCCTCTTCTAATAATTAAATTAATTTATGGTGAGGTAGCAAACTAACCATGGACTCTTGAATGAGATCCTCAAGCCGATGTAAACTGCTGCTTCGGTCGCAGCTGTACTTTCTGTGGATGGCATCTTGAAGGCTCTTAAGGTAATCCAATGACTCTCTGGCATCGCTGAAAAACTGTAAGGAGAGTCACAGCATACCTGTAAGTCTGACATGAGTTATAAAAATTTGCCCTGCTACAAACAGCTGCGTCACTCACGTCAAAGTAGACAGCGTTCTCCTTCAGATGTTGCTCCACACATTGACAGAGCTGAAGTATCCAGCTCCACTGAGTCTGCATGGCTGCTCTGTATGCCTGAGAAGAGCACAGAAGGATTAAACACCTAACCTTTGTTTTATTTGACTATTTTATCTTGCTTTCTTCCATGCAACAAAAAAGGAGCAGTTGGTTTTGAGTATTTTAATATGGGCCATGATGATGACAAGCTTAAATGGATGAGAATTAGGGAAGATTATTAGTTAAAAACAAGTTTAGAACTTCAGGATATTTAGAAAGTAATGTATATGACGTTTGCTCAACCCTAACTACGTTGCTAAAACATTTACATTGTATGGAAATGAACAGCTTGAACATTCTTCTACATTTCTCCATTTGTGTTTTACTTAACATACATACAGGTTTTAATAGAACGTTGGCTGCACTATTCCTTCAATTCTAGCTTCATAACCTTTTGTTCTATTCATGAAAATGATTTTAGTCTAGTGCACTGATATCATTCCAGGCTGTTCTGTACCTCGATGGTCAATCTGGCGGGATGGTTCTCCAGTAGGAGGCTCTCTGCCTTCTCCTGTACTGACTTGATCATCTCCTCCTTGTCATCCAGCTCTCTCATGAGATCCTGCGGAAAGACACGGGTATGTGAAGACGCTCAGGGCAGAGATATCAAGCTTCCTTTCAGAAACCTGAACCTCAACACGCTAAGGCAAGTGGACTCTTGTGATGAACACAAAATCTTGATCATGACAGATGTTGACGGTGCTACCACATCTAAAAGCGGTTATAACCGCTCTAATATAAGAGGATATGTTAACCGCAGCCACAGTTTAACTTCTAGTGGTTATTGTGGCTTCACTATAATTACTGTAAAGTTGGATATTCATTTTGCTCGAATGAAGCCTTAAGGCAAAACACTGTTTATCGCAGTGTATATTAAACCATTGTTTTTTCTTTAATGTTCCAAAAAAAGAAAGCATCAATATAAGATCAACATGTATCAATGGCTGGCTCTTTAGACTCAGCACAACATTGGTTTGATGTGACTCACTGCATGATAATCTCTCTTCCTGGAAATGGTGCTGTTTCGCTCACTCCAGTCAAAAGCCACTTCCTCTTCCTCCTTCTCATTGAGCCAGATCAGCTCCTGAGTGGCGCGGGACACAAAATCATACAGGCTATCCAGGTGTTTCTGCCTCTCACCGGAGCATTTCTAAAAAAACACAAGAGAACACGAGACTGAGACGCAGAGTTCTTACTGAATGTGAGGTATAGAAGCAGATCTTTACAAAGCTCCCTTACCAGCAGCCTCCCGTACTGGCTTTCTAACTTATTCAGCTTCTCAGAGTAACTCTGCTTCAGTGGCTGGGTCATCTGTATCTGTGGGAGCAGCACGGGTCAGTCACACACATTTGTGTTTCGATTTTTAAGACAATATTTAGTTGGAATACATTGGAATACCCAAGTTCGAGTTTTGATTGTTCACAGATTTTCAGCAAATTACTTTTTTTAAGGTGTTTAGAAACAAAACTGCATTTAGCACTCTAAACATATTCTGTTTTATTTATTGAAAAATATGTAATGATGTGTATTACCTCGCTTATTTTGGCCTCTTTAATGCTCATCTGGAATTCTTCGATGGCTTT
This sequence comes from Enteromius unitaeniatus, assembly GCA_032359435.1. Taxonomy (NCBI): domain Eukaryota; kingdom Metazoa; phylum Chordata; class Actinopteri; order Cypriniformes; family Cyprinidae; genus Enteromius; species Enteromius unitaeniatus. Next base: position 2,721,258 of record JAUMHI010000054.1, on the reverse strand, counting down.
GTGAAAATCTTTATGATTCCCTAAATTTGATTCAACACTTGGCAGATCAGATCCCCATTCTGCTTGATCAAGCTGAACCTTTGCGAGGTGAAAAGACCAGGGAGCATCATTTAGGAGATGAAAAGCATAAAAAAAAAAAAAGTCTTAAAAAAGGATTTCAGAAAACTTGAATTACATTTGGAATTAAATTAATTTGTCTTACTCTATTAGTTTAATCATAAAACTCTGTTGCTTAATAAATAACCTTAAATCCATGAAATAACCCTGTGATCTTTGCATCATCATACTTTTGCATTTTTAATAATTAAAATAATAAACAAGATTATTTGCACAAAATACAAGCGACAAATAAGCAACAATAAAAATTAAGAACAAATTTTGCAGGATTAAAAGAGTCCTAAACATACCTGCATTTCCTCCACCCAGTTAAGCAGATCCTGCACAAACTTCAGATTAACCTCATCCTCCGTCAAGTTTGGATCCAGGAATGAGGATTTGAGCATGGGTTTGCGGATCTGCATGTGTTTGAGCTGCTGAAGGACACCTGGCTCCATGCCTCCTCCTCTGCCGCTCAGGTAGGTCTGGACCGAGGCAGGCTGAATGCTGGGCGTCATGGCCGGGCTCATTGCAGGGCTGCCGCCCACTGTGACCAGGCCTCCGTGAGTGAGCGCAGGAGACAGTCCTGCGCTGAAGTTTGGGGAAAAGTTTGAGTTCAAGCTCTGCGTGATGCCAGAGATCATCATCTTGGTCTGTTCTGAGGTCAGCGTGTGTCCTTTGCTGTAGACGGTTGAGCACTCTGTTCTCAAAGCCAGCAGATCGTCACGGAGCTTAGACACCCTGAGGACCACAGAGATCGATTAATACATTTCTGTTGCTCAATTTGAGAAGTTATTTTTCTTCAGTCAATGACTGTCTGACCTTTGTACGAGCTGATCAGCAAAGTAGAATTTCCCGTCCAGTAAAAGCTGAATATCCACCACTTGCTGCCTCAATAAATTCTCACACTCCAGAAGGTAACCAGCGATCTCTGCTTCATTCTGGAACTGGATTCCTGATTCCAGCCGCTTCGCATCCTAGGGGATGTGTTCATTTTCATTCAGATTTTCAGTGCAAAAAAAGACATTTGCAGCTTCAAAACTTCAAAAAGAATGATTCAAATACAATTTCTATATTTAAATGTAGTCATATATAGTCAGCATTTGAAGTGGATGAAAAAAAGGTTTTCTGTATAGGGCTAGGCTTAGGGTTAGTGGATAGAAATATCATTTGTTCAATATTAAGTAATAGAAGTCTATGAAAAGTGTCCTCAATTCATAGAAACAAAAGGTTTTGTGTGTGCGTACATGCATATTTTCTCAACAGGCAGTAATACTTATATAAATAATCTCATAATTGAAACGAAGTCTTATAATTACTGGGAATTAAGTCAAGATATTGGTAAGGAACTCACCGACTGCAGAGCTGTCCGTGCTAACGCTAATTTGTCCTCTCCAGCCACGCAGTCTCGCTGAACTCTGTTTGCAACCTGCTGCAGCATTTCTAGTCTACAGAAACAAAAGACAGATACAACGAAACATCAGGACACGCTTCACACAGAGTTCTGCAGAGGAAAGCGCAATCTCTCTGGAGCGCTCGGCTCCCTCACCTGAGTCCACACACAGAGTAGTTATTGAGATAAAGCGGTGTGCTGGACAGAGGCTCGAGAGCTCCGGAGAGCAGGTTTTCCGCCGAGCCCAGGCTGGTCAGAGTGCTGTCACTCACTGATGAGGTGCTGCTGCAGTACACCAGGTTGCTGTTCATCATAACAGACTCACGTTTACCACCCCTCCATCAGCAGCAGAGAGCCCAGCGGCCATCTACAGTCCCAGACCCGCGCGCACAGCCTTTCTGACTGCACCTGCTTCTAGCCGCTGCTATTTATAGGCTCCCAGAAAAGCCAGCCCACAGCAGCACCAGCCCCAGGTAAAACACTGAGCGTTGCTTTTCATGTGAGACGGATGATCCCGCACAGGTTCAGACAGTTAGGCTGAGAGACGGGGGTGTGTCACACCACACAACACATTCCTCTCCCTGCTTAATTAACGCCCATTTCACCAGTTCACAGCATTGTCGGCAGTGCTGTTAGTAATCGTGACCCCGGAGCACAAAACTAGTGCACAAGTACAATTGTAGTAATAGCCAACAATGCACTGTATGGATCCAACTTATCAATTTTTCTTTTATGCCAAAAATCAATACGATACGAAGTAAAGCTCATGTTCCATGAAGGTATTTGACACATTTTCTAACATAAAAATATAAAAATTAAATGTAGAACTTTTTTTTACTCCCTCAGATTCCAGGTTTTCAAATAGTTTTATGCTTTCAACGTCAAAAAAATTGAGGGTGGTCTAGGGTCACATATAATCACGTGTACATAAAAACGCTAATAAATATCAAAAGCATGAGTGATTCGCATATATTTCCAGGTAAGGTCTGACATTGTTCACCTAAACATTATGAGTAGCACAACTGCGAACTGCAAAGGTGTGACTGATATCTGCAGACAATATAGTTAAAATCATTTATATCAATCTTTTGACATTTATTTTGAAATGCGTTGAAGGGTGATGTAAACCCTGAATAATTATCTGCATACATTGTAACTAAGATGCTGAAAGAGAAACGTGTGAACAGGTGTCATCAAACAGAACTCATTTCAGTGCAAACTGTACATCCAAAACAACCATTTCAATGCATGATCAATGCTTACATGAGAATGGATTTATAAATGACTGACTCAAAAGTTGCATACAGTTACTGTTTTTATATTTACAGAGCACTTCCTCATCTCCAACTGCTCAGATATCATATAAACTGAGCAGATATCCCGACACCAAACTCGCACCATTTGTTGCTATACTGAATTGGTCGGGATGCTCAAACAAACAGCACAGTGTTTACACTTTTCATATAACAAGCTGTTCCACAGAACAAGCCATCGGTAGCATCATGTTCATTTCAATGGCAGTTGCTTGGCTGGCGCAGAGCTGACCAGATCTTTTTTTAAGCTAGTTTCACTCTTTCAAGAACCCTCTATAAATAAGAATCTTTACCAATTATAAAACATCTACTAAATAAAAAAAAAATACTATAATCATTGCTTGAGAAAATCTCCTTTTATTTCATAGAACATACAGCAAATTTTGCAATTGCCGTCAAATGAGAAACAAAAATATCTGCCAGCAGGAGCTAACAGGACCAACTTTGATTCCTTATATCCTTGTATTCCTCATGTCTCACTGTACATTTGGCTGAGATATGCAGATTTTGATAACGAAAAATTATTAAGAATGTAGATGTCAGAAATGTCAAGTGAATTCCTCAGTGGAATGCATGTCATCCACACCCATATTCTTTCATTAAGAAATAGCGATGGAGAGATAGCGTGTATAAATCATCTCATACCTGTCCACTTCAGGCCTCAGGCTCTTCTCTCTCTCCAGCATGGCCACAATCAGCTTGCCCCATTCCTTCTCCACGTCATTAGGATGGTACCCTTGAGGGAGCTGGATGCGACCGAACTCCATCCACACCTACATCCCAATATACAGCAGGGTTTAAGACACCCCTACACATGTAAAAAATCTGAATGGTCAAAAAAAAGAAACAAACAAAAGATACAAACCTCTAGCATTTTGTAGAGATGCTTGATTTTGGCCTTTTCATTTTCTTTTGGTGGTATTTCATTCTCTTTAAACTGTAGATACTGCGTATAAAGTGCCTGTAAGGATAAAAAAGGGTTCGTTTTAACAAGAAAACTGAAGATAAAAAGACAGTTTTGAGCGGAGAACACCTGGACTCTGTGCTTCTGCTCAAGGAGAAAGATGGAGCTGCTCTTCAGGTCTTTAAAGAGGTTTTCATGAGTGGGACGCTACCTATTTGCCATGGAAATCAGTACTGCTGATCCCCCTCAGGCTCCAATCGACTGAGCAAATTGCTTAAAATATATCTACCCATTCATAAATCAAAATGTAAAATTGGTCCAGGTATGGCACACCTCAAAACTCCCCTCAAAACCTTCTCTCCAAACCTGCATGTGCAAGCTACTGTCTATCACATTTTCAAATAATTATAATAATAATAAAAATAATTAAAAAAAAACATGTTTTGCAAAAATATATATTCTGGTTTTATGGTTTAATAAAAATGTATATTTACATACACAATTGATATAATTTACATAATTGCATAAAAAAAAATCAACTAGCAGTTAATTGAAACCCACAGAGTAATACTGTATGTACATTCTTAACAGCAATATGAAAGTGTGGGGCACTTACCTTAAGTTCCACAGGATTGCTGGGGAAATTTCTGTCTGACATAACAGTCACATTGTGTTTGATCCACTGGCTGAGGTACTTCACCATGTTCTGGTATTCAACCCATTTAATGTCCACATCCTGTTTCAGGAACATCAACTTTTGGTTACATTTTGATTATATATCACTTTAATTCTAAGAAAAATGTAAACAAAGGCATTAATCCAACAATATGGGATAAATTTATAAGATATGTCACAAGGCTTTCTTCATATCGCATTCATTTGTTCATTTCAGTCAGGAAATCATAAATCAAAAATATATCACAGACAACAATATTTATTTCTTTGCCTAATATGAATATCATTTGGCGGTATGGCTCTGTCCTATGTTCCCTTTACATTTCATGAGCTCCATGAAAGCCAAGACAGGGAATAAACAGCCATTTCAGGGGCAACCTTCTGTTTAAGACTATTAGAATAGCACAAACCCCAGGAATAAAGCAAGCAACAATGACAACAGTATGACATTGTTTTAAGTTGAACCCACGGCAGGAGGAGATGGGGAAGGTGGGTTGTATAGCAACACTATATACATATATATATATTTTTCTCCTCCCTGTATATATAAGACTTCTGTATATATTACATCT